>CM061918.1:137555052-137627034 GCA_031002005.1 Vandiemenella viatica | reverse complement strand
CCACAGGGTAGCATATTTGGACCATTGCTATTCGTTATTCTAATGAATGGTTGTTCTGATGGTTTACTATCAGAAGTTATGTTGTTTTCAGATGACATAATGCTGTATAAAAGGATAAAAACAATAGACGAGTGTAGACAGGTTCAAGGTGAGTCAACATGGGACGAAGATAAATTCAAAAAAGAGCCAGCTTCTTATGTACACAGATAAAACAACTAAAGTTTGATTATGATTATAAAGTGGGGAAGGAGCTACTTATTGAATGTAAATACCTTGGCATTACATTTGATAGCAAACTTAACTGGGCAGGACACATTAGGCGGGTGGTAGGAAAAGGTTACAAAATTCTTGTTGGAGGAAGTAATGAGAGGATGTACAAGAGAAGTAAAGGAAATGGGTTACAAAACACTGGTTAGGCCATTGCTTGAATATGGTGGTGTATTTTGGGTATCAAATACAGGAGTTGGAGGGGGCGCAAAGAAGGGCTGCTAGATTTTTCTCTGGAAATTACTGCAGAACACAATCGGTAACAAATATGATAAAAGAGCTGGCATGGGTTTCATTGGAAGACAGGAGGAGGGTGAAGAGAGTCATGGGAATGTACAAGGCATATCTTGATGAGGCATAGAAAGACACTGGTGTAAGAATTAAAGGTAATACATGGAAAGTAAAAGATGACTATGACAAGTTGGACTTGATTTCCAGCACAAGGGTGTGGGAAGATTTTTTTGTAGGTAATGGGGTCAGGGATTGGAATACGTTACCAAGAAATTTGATGAATAATTTACCAAAAATGGAAACAATTTAAAGTTGAAATTTGTAGAGGGCAGAAGTATGTGGGAACAGGAAAGGATATAAATGGGTGCATAGGGAAATTGCCATCGCAGCATGTGCCCCATCACAATTAAATTAAATGATATAGCTCCTATACAGCACAATATGATCACATGAAGGGGTTTTATACTCTAAACCGTATGTATACACTTTACAATTTTTCCAAAGTAATCTCAATGTAAGATTGGCTTTATTTGTTATGAAAGTTACTTGCCAATCCTGTGTCAAGTAGTGTAGCAAATGAGATTTATGACATCTACCTTATGGTTCATATGCCAGGTACACTTGTACAATCCAATGAGTATTTTAGTTTGTATATGCTTGTACAGTTTAGTATGCATTTTATTTACTTTTCACACGATTGGAAAGGGTCACTAAAGATGTTACGCCACTGTATGTCTTATGACAACCTTCCTGCCTTCACAGTAAGATACAGCTGAGTACAGATATTCATTAAATGAAATTGAATAATGCTATACAGCAGTTGATATCACAGTATTGGAAGAAAGATGATGCACAACTTAGGATAGATGCAGGCAACTTACGTACACGTCAACAACTAATTTTATGTATGGCATTTGTTAATTGTTGACACAGTCAGATTATTTCCAATAAAAGTCATCCTTAGAACCTAATATGTCAACATTGGCGACATTGATGGGGGTAATGTCCATAGATCGCCTCAGATTATAAGGAATTATTAAAATGTGATTTTGTGATAGTACACCTCAAGTTTTACTCATGTGTTGTAATACCATATTCAGTAATCTCGAAGTGGATGCACAGTTAAAATTAAGACTAGGCAATTTCTTCATATCACAATTAGATGAGGGTTTACTACCAACAAGACGGTGCACCTAACAGAAGACCAGGATTTTTCTGATGTCCATTTCTTAGGTTGGCAGATTGTACAGGACCCCATCACTCATGGGCGCCGGGAGGGGGTGCACTTGCACCCCCGACATCCCGGGTCGCTGTCTGGGCAATAGTAGAGCTAAAAAAAAAGAGTCGCCCAGCCCGGAAATTTTTGGGCCAATAGGGGGGGGGGGGCACCAATGCAGCCTTGGTGCACCCCCCTACATCCCGGATCGCCGTCTGGGCAGTAGTAGAGCTAAAAAAAAAAGTCGCCCAGCCCGGAAATTTTTGGGCCGAGGGGGGGGGCACCAATGCAGCCCTGGTGCACCCCCTTAGAAGCAATCCTGCCGGCGCCCATTCCATCACTTGTAGATATTACACTTAAAAACAAATAAAAAAAAGGCTTTAATTAAAGATCAAATGTATGTTCTATCCTTAACTGCAAATATAACTGACCTCAGAAGTCTATGTTTCAATTGTGGAAGTGATGCCTGATATGCTGGTTGAGTGTAACAAGAAATTGATTTTTCAGATGATGTCTACCTATCGACAGTGGCAGTGCTATTAAACCAATGTAACACTCTGATGTAAACCTTGAGATATTTTGCTCCTTAGCCGATACTGTAAATGTAAATTTCTGTATGCTTTCAAAGCAGTAAAGTCATTTTTAAAGCACCGTGTAAAATCCTGTTAATAAACTGATTAATTAAAGATCTTAAAGAGATATAATTAGTAAAAGCAGTACTCATTAAAATGAGTGGTATCTTCTGTAGTGACTGGCTATTCTTGAAAAGAAATTCTCCGGCTTCTAGCAGTTGTAGCACACGACTTCCTCAAAATCGTAGCATTAACACATTTCTCTGGTGGCGATTTTTTTTTTTTTTTTTAACTAATCATTTCGGTCAATAAAGCACGGAACGTCAAATTTTCCTTTAACCAATGAATAAACAAAGATGATATAAATCTTCCTATCTATGACATTTACACAAGAAACAAATGTTAATAATCTTGGATCTCAGAAAAGTAAAGCTATTTTTAAGTAAACTAAAATGCCAAATTAGATAACAGATTTAATCTATATGAAGCTCGTACTAAGTTGAAAACAACAAAATTTATTCAGGTCAGTTACATGTGGCAAAAGTGTCATGTGAAAATTCACCTAGGCCAAATGATTCATTAGTTATGTCATTGTTTACAAAAAGAGTAAAACACATACTTGTACAAAGTTTGTTATAAGTAAACATACAAGAGCCATTGTGTGACTGACACAAATGAAAAAGATAGTAGCAAACAGAACCTCAATGATCATATTTGCTTATGGCTTTACACATCATCAATGTTGAGGTCATTATAAGTGGGAAGGGTCAAGGAACAGGAAGGAATTTGGCCACTGTATTCATCAAGACTGATTTCGGGAAACCGTGGAAAACCATAATCCAGATGGCCAACATCCTGAATGCGAGGGTAGAGTTTCTTCATTCACCCACCATTTTCAGTCTGCCCAAAAGAAAGTGAAGGCCAAATTTTCTTGCAATTATTTGGTTTCATAAACACAGTCACAGGTAGTTTCCCAAATTTATAACAGTATTCAAAGTACTGGTGAATACAGTTACATGAATTCACGCAGGTAGGTTTATCACAAACACACTTCAATTTCTGTCAATGTGAGTAATGCCCTGAACCAAAACATTGCGCCTTGTCTTTTTGTTGGCATGGCACTCCTGCCTTCGACATTGGTAAGTAATCAGTTTACTTTTCTTTCCAACTTAATATTGTTGTACGGCTTCCTGCTACACGGTGTTCTAAATGTGTTGCATATATCGTTTGTAATATAAATTTCATTATATTTCCTTTCTGTTGAACAAGACAAGTGATGAATGATATCTGAAGATATTCACCTGAGGCCACAATCCATCACCCTTTTTGGTCAGAACTTTATACCTTTCATCATGGTTATTAAGGGGACACAGTCGTGAACAGGATCAAAAAAATCAATTTTTTATTTTTAGACTTGTTCAATGCTCCAATTATTTAGCTACAAAATGCCGTTTGTTTCATGCAAATTTGATGATTAGATTCGGAGTTATTAATTTTTTCGTGATGCGTGATAATAGTGTGTCTCTATTGTAATGTACATTAGTTTCTCGTATGTAAAACGTTTAGTACAGATTTTTCTCAAAACGACATTTTTTGATCTTTTGGTACACTTTTCTCAAAAACTAAGACTGATACCGACATCACACTTTCAGCATCTCTTGTAAATAAAATGATGATTAATAAGATAAAAAATGGTACCTGTCATAACAACAAGAACAAACTAACAAGGTCCAAGGTATTTATAAAAAGTTATATTTTTTTATCTTTTAGAACAAAAAATCATTACTCATAAACTATATAAAATATATTAACAAATCTTTATGTGATTTGTAGATGATGTTTTATCTGTATACTGCGAAAGTTTCAGGCCTGTATCTCCATTAGTTTCTTCAAAAAGTGTACCTGAAGTTTGCTTGTTTTATCATTGATTTCTTATGGGAGGTCCTTCGCGACTGTCTCCCCTTAAGAGCCAGGAGTGATTTCAAGAAACCGTGGAATTCCAAAATCTTGATAGCTGGACTGGGAATCCCAAATCCTAGGCTCAGTACATTCCTCCCGTTACATTTCATCCTGATGTAACAGGCATGGGATTACCTGAAATGAACAACATCCCATTACATCTGCCCAATATGGCCTAGCATAAAAAAATGGCGTCCATAGTATAAGACTGAATTGGCAGTTAATGTGTTGATACGGCATATTTCCTTATCTTCACAACACGGCACGATTGACATTGCCACCTATTTTCAAACTATCCTCATACTGCATTGGAGAAAAAAAAATTCTTGCCAAATTTCATGTAAATCTGACCCTTTTAAACACAGTTGATGATCATAATAGCAAACCTGAAGTAAACACACTTACATCAAAACATTCGCAAAGAACCAAGTGAGACAGTTTCCAGTGAAACTATGTTCCCACAGTTTTTATGACGTTCTGCTGTTTATGTCTGAAAAATTGATTCATCTTAGCATCTCCAGTTTTTACGAATTCATACTATAATATGATATAATTAAATTTGCTGATGAGCACTTTTTCTCTCCCATCAAACCTAAAATCCAGTCATATTTATTTTCAGATACTGACAGTTTTGTTTCTGTGCAAAAATAATTTCAGTATCTCTGTACATCTGTGTCTGCACTTCTGTACCTCCTGCCTACCTGCCCTCAAATACGGTAAGGAATAGTACACCGAAACAGATTTTGGATTTCCATAGTTTATAAAAATCACTTCAGGCAAATGCTAGGATAGTTTCTTCTAAAGGCCATGGTTGAATTTCTTATTGTTCCTAGTAACCCAATCCCTTCCTGCCTTTGATGACTATGACATCAATGAGGCTTAAAGTATTAACAAAAAACTCATTAGTTGTTGATTTAGAATCTTTGATTTTTTGCTAGATCCAAATTCAAACAACAATACAGAAATATAAAATCATTTACTGCAGATAATGGCAGGATTAAAGTGATTACACCATTAATGGTAAAGCTAAATAATAAATAGTATGTATATATAATTATCACATTCATTGTGTTCACAAAAATCTGACACAAGCAAATGAATAAAAATGATGCAAAATTGTGCTTATTAAGGAACACTCTTAGAATTCACAGAAATAAAACTCATAAAATCTCTGCCTTCAGCAGGTGGAGTCAGATGATTATCTGTGATGTTTGCATTCAGTCATCTTCCAGCACAGCCTCGTTGTCCGCACAGTCCGTCAGGTTTGTCAGTCTCGTACGCAGTTCACGCAGCTGCTGGTTCTTCGTGGCCAGCATGCGTTTCATGTTGGCGTACGCTGTTGTCTCGTTGAACTTGCTCTGTAGCTCCTGCAACAATTATCACATTGCAAAAGGTCATTTTCAGGGAGTTGACTTTGACCTAACAGCACACTGTAGAATAACACCTTGCCCTGATCTTGTTAAATACAGTGAGTTGGTACAGGACTAAATGGATGCGAATAAGCATGGCTAGACTTTTTTGTGGAAAGTATCGTAGAAGACACCGACATGGTAATTGGATACAGTTTCTATATTGTAATGTCACCAGCTATGTTGATGTGCTGCAAGAAATTCAACAACTTTTCTCATCAAAGTTGGTGTTCATCCGATCGGGTTTGTCGCCACTCCTGTTTATCCTCTGTCTCGACACCATTGCTGCAGAATTAATCATTCCACACCCCTGGACATTGCTCTATGTCGACTATATCATGGCTGCCCGTGAGTCTCATCAGGAATTGGAACAACAAAACCAACAATGCAAAACTTCCGGACGGCATGCAACTTAATGTTTGGAAGACTGAGTTCATGGAGTTTGAAGTGATGAATCTGTTGCTGTTGATGGCGTTGAACTCTTTAAGACATCTGAGTTCAAATATCTGGCAACACTAATCTGTTTGGATGGTCAGACACTCCCAGACATCTGAAACAGAATCAACGCAGCCTGGATGAAGTGGCGTCAGGTCAGAAGGTGCCACTGTACCTTAAACCAAAGATTTAAAGTACCGTCATTTGACCAATGGCACTATATGGAACTGAACGTTGGAAAGTCACAAAAATACATTAACACAAGCTGTATTTCATGGAAATTAAGATGATTTGCTGCCCGCACGGACTTAGTGGATTAGACCGCAACAGGAATGACGATGTTCTGATGGCATTTCATGCGACTTATATCTCTGAAAAAATGCGAGAGGGTCATCTGCAATGGTACGGTCATATATTACACAGCAACAACTCTTCATTTGGAAGAGCTGCACCACTCGATACCTTGCAAGAGGACATGCAAGAAGTGAATGCCTCACCTGAAGCTGGATTTAAGGAAGAAGTAGTCCAGTAAACAATACTCTGCAATGTGGGATGAATACTAAGAAGAAGATGAAGACACTGTCACGGTAAACAAGCTGCTTTGGGAGTCATTGGAAGACGGATGATGAGAGCACTGGGTATGTGTATGGCATATAACGTGAAGTACCACAGGTGAATATTAGGGGAAGAATGTGAAAGCAAATCAGAAGGTTCTCATTTTTACACGAGGAGTTATGGAATGAAATAAGTTATTAAGGAGGTGTTGGTCAATATACACCAGATAGTCAAAGAATCTACAGTGAAAGTGAGCAGACATTTATTTAATTGCCCCCAGGACTTGAGCAGTAGATGAAGCAATTATTTACTCCGAGTCTGTATTTTTATTTTACTGCTTTCATCATTAAGGAGCACTCATGTGATAAGTTTGGATATATCTTGCCTCTTAGGAACAGTACATAAACTACATGGCCCTTTTCAGCCTCTTTCAAACCTCCCCTCCCCCTACATGGCCTGATGTAACTTTTGCCTTGTAACCCCACACCCCACCTATATGGTACATAGTTTTTTTTTATTTCTTCAATAATTGCAGAACACATTTTTTGCTGTTTTCTATTACCAGACTATTGTTAAAATTGTTGTATATATAATGAACTCAACTGTTTTCTATAAAGATTCTGAATGAATCCATGACAATTACCACGCCTGAAAGTGATCAATTACTGGGAAAACCCTCTTTCTCAGGTAGTCAGGGATTCTTTTCTTTTTGAGGTGTTATTCAAGTTTCACACCACACTTTGAACTTTGAACTCGAAGTAACACTTCAGCAAGCACTAAAATTAAAGATGCACTGAAATTCACTTGACAGAACAAAACTAGAATTATTTTATCAATGAGTGGTGTAATGACACGCAGGCAATCAGGGTCTAAACAGCCTTTGATCAAAACAATACGAACTGCCTGTCACTGATGCAGAAAATCCCGTATGACGCCTGTAGGCGAATTTGAGTCATAGGTACTGCATGTCTCATGCTTTTCAGCACATAATGTGCCGTCATGTGTCAGCTAGGGCCTAGTGTGACATAATAGGGGGGATGAAAAGATTATTTGCCGATGATGCTATAATTTATCGCGAAATCAAAACCCAGGACGACTGCGCTTTGTTACAAGACGATATTATGAAAATAATTGCATGGTGTAAAGATTGGCAGTTGGAGTTAAACGCTAAAAAGTGCCAAGTCATGCGTGTAAGTAAAAAGGTTACACCATTTAACTATGAATATACGATTAATGGCACTGTCCTTAGAACGGTAGATTCCGCTAAATACCTAGGGGTAACAATTCGTAATAATTTGTTGTGGAATGAGCATATCGAGAATGTAATGGGAAAAGCAAATCGTATGCTCCGATTTCTAGGTCGTAATTTAAATCAATGCACTCAGGAAGTTAAATTGATTGTATACAAGTCACTAGTACGTCCTCACTTAAGAGTATTGTTGTTCTGTACGGGGTCCCCATCAAAAGGGGTTATTGGAGGCTTTAGAAAAGGTCCAAAGAAGAGCCGCCCGATTCGTGACAGGTATATATAGTTGGAGGGAAAGCGTAAGTGTGATGTTGAAGGAGTTAGGTTGGGAAGACCTGGAGCACCGAAGGCGTTGCTCTCGACAGAAACTCATTGAAAAATTCACGACTGACGTATTTCGGAATGACAGCCAGCAACATTCATATCTCGGAATGACCGCGAAAATAAGATAAGAGAAATCAGGGCCAGAACCGATTCATTTCTGTACTCATTTTTCCCACGAGCGATTAGGGAATGGAATAGAAAGGATTTACCGGGCGAGTAAACTTAAAATCCGACAGGAGTAGCTTTCGATAAAGCACTCCAGCCATCCTGATCTGGGTTTTCCATGGTTTTCCCAGATCACTCCACGCGAATGCGGCGATGGTTCCTCACAATAGCCCATGGGCGCCTGCTGCCATATCCCTTATAACCCTTCCAAACCATAACCCTTTTCGATAGGTACAATGCACCCTCCGCCACACACTTTTAGTGAATCGCGGAGTAATAATAATAATAATAATAAAAACACTACAATTTCGAGTCAGATGTATGTGCAGCACTATCAGTATACAGGGTGCCTAAAATATGGAGACAATTAAATGACTGAAATAAATATCCACATGCCGTTGTTTTGTATTCTGTACCCAATTTTAAATACCAAATAAAATTAATGAAAGCTTGGCTCGAACCACCTCTCCCTCCACTACTACTACTACTCCGGGACGTAGTCCAGCATAACTTTCTACCCTACCCTACTTGACTGAGACACATAGTTTATGCATCCTGTTTTTTGGTGAAGTGTGTTCATCCTGGCCCTCCTGCCTCCATCTGTGGTGATGGATTATTTTCCCTATCCTTCCTTGTGTTCACTGTCCTTCCTTGTGTTCACTGTCTTTATTACTGAATCAAGACACACTCATTACGACATACTAAATAAATAAATGTGCATAAATAAAGTGGTGAGACTCACCTAAAAGCCAGTGCGAGGTGCAAGCTACAGTGCTCAAACAGTGCAAGCCGGAGGTGTCACCTTCTCCGCCAGTGTCAGCCTGGCGTCGGTCCTCTGTAGGTCTCTCTCTGCAGCCTCCAGGCGGAGTCGTAACTCCTCCCGCGCAGTCTCCGAGTCACTCAGGCTCAGCGACAGCTTCGACAGCTCCTGCACCACCTAGAACGAGGCACAGAATATATCAGCCTGGCGTCGATCCTCTGTAGGTCTCTCTCGGCAGCCTCCAGGTGGAGTCATAGGTCCTCCCGTGCAGTCTCCGAGTCACTCAGGCTCAGCGACAGCTCCTGCACCACCTAGAACGAGGCACAGAATATATCAGCCTGGCGTCGGTCCTCTGTAGGTCTCTCTCAGCAGCCTCCAGGCGGAGTCGTAACTCCTCCCGCGCGGTCTCCGAGTCACTCAGGCTCAGCGACAGCTTCGACAGCTCCTGCACCACCTAGAACGAGGCACAGAATATATCAGCCTGGCGTTGGTCCTCTGTAGGTCTCTCTCAGCAGCCTCCAGGCGGAGTCGTAACTCCTCCCGCGCGGTCTCCGAGTCACTCAGGCTCAGCGACAGCTTCGACAGCTCCTGCACCACCTAGAACGAGGCACAGAATATATCAGCCTGGCGTCGGTCCTCTGTAGGTCTCTCTCGGCAGCCTCCAGGTGGAGTCATAGGTCCTCCCGTGCAGTCTCCGAGTCACTCAGGCTCAGCGACAGCTCCTGCACCACCTAGAACGAGGCACAGAATATATCAGCCTGGCGTCGGTCCTCTGTAGGTCTCTCTCAGCAGCCTCCAGGCGGAGTCGTAACTCCTCCCGCGCGGTCTCCGAGTCACTCAGGCTCAGCGACAGCTCCTGCACCACCTAGAACGAGGCACAGAATATATCAGCCTGGCGTCGGTCCTCTGTAGGTCTCTCTCAGCAGCCTCCAGGCGGAGTCGTAACTCCTCCCGCGCGGTCTCCGAGTCACTCAGGCTCAGCGACAGCTCCTGCACCACCTAGAACGAGGCACAGAATATATCAGCCTGGCGTCGGTCCTCTGTAGGTCTCTCTCAGCAGCCTCCAGGCGGAGTCGTAACTCCTCCCGCGCGGTCTCCGAGTCACTCAGGCTCAGCGACAGCTTCGACAGCTCCTGCACCACCTAGAACGAGGCACAGAATATATCAGTCTGGCGTCGGTCCTCTGTAGGTCTCTCTCAGCAGCCTCCAGGCGGAGTCGTAACTCCTCCCGCGCGGTCTCCGAGTCACTCAGGCTCAGCGACAGCTCCTGCACCACCTAGAACGAGGCACAGAATATATCAGCCTGGCGTCGGTCCTCTGTAGGTCTCTCTCAGCAGCCTCCAGGCGGAGTCGTAACTCCTCCCGCGCGGTCTCCGAGTCACTCAGGCTCAGCGACAGCTTCGACAGCTCCTGCACCACCTAGAACGAGGCACAGAATATATCAGCCTGGCGTCGGTCCTCTGTAGGTCTCTCTCAGCAGCCTCCAGGCGGAGTCGTAACTCCTCCCGCGCGGTCTCCGAGTCACTCAGGCTCAGCGACAGCTTCGACAGCTCCTGCACCACCTAGAACGAGGCACAGAATATATCAGCCTGTCATCAGTCCTCTGTAGGTCTCTCTCAGCAGCCTCCAGGCGGAGTCACAGGTCCTCCCATGCGGCTCAGAGTTACGCAGGCTTAGTGACAGCTTCAATAACTTCTGCAACACCTAGAACAAGGCACAGAATGAACCAAACAATTAAACACACGAGGAAATTCCAGAAATTACAATGCAATAATCAGCGAAGTAATGCAAATAACCAATAAAAAAAACACCACTTGTCTGTGAGTAAAAAGCAAGTCGGTTCAATTCTTAGAAATGCTGAACCCTTTACCAATATGTAACACAACACATCAACAAGAAATGCAATCAGCAAATAACACTGCTCATCAGGAAAGCTAATTCTAGACTGCAATTTTTAGAACAAATTTTGAACAGTTATAACATATCATAAGAGTAGTATGATGCGTCAGTGGTTAATCCGCTTGCTTTCAAAACATTCACTGCTCCAGTCCCAGGTTCAAATCTGGTGGGCGCAGGAATTTAAAGAGTTGTGTTTTATCACATGAGCTACGCCAGGTCATTCAATGGTTTGGATTCCACATTAAGTTGTACACCCTGGAGGAATGGAACTAGCTGTCCTACCTCTGACACAATGGCTTAGTACGCCTCCTCAGGGAGGATCCAACCAACCTTCATGTTAAACTGTAGGTCCCAGAGGAAAGGAACTGGCTGTCCTACCTCTGACACAATGGCTTAGTACACCTCCTTTCGGAGGATCCAACCAACCTTCAGTTTGTAGACTAAGTTACCTTTTTTAACATATGATAAAGATAGGCAAAGACCTGGTGGCTCGGTGGTTAAAGCATTTGACAGGAGATCAAAAGGTTCCCAGTTTGAATCTGCCTTGGCTGGAAGTTTTAAAGGTCCGAACCCAATCTTCACCTCTGGCACAGCTTTATGTGCAATGTTAAGCATACCAGAACAAATGAGTGCGTAGACTCCTGTGGTGGTTGTACGTATCATATTGCTTCTCCGGATGGAGATGCGTTGATTTATTAAAACCTAATGTTTCAGCCATCATGCTGTGGCTCTCATCAGAGGACTCCTCTCATGGTGAAAGCATGATGGCTGAAACGTAAGGTTTTAATAAATCAACGCATCTCCACCTGTAGAATGAAGATAATAAATACCAGTACACCAGCATGGTACAGATTCCCCTATACATAATAGGGTTGGCTTGTGCAGCCAACAAAAACCTTGTCACCAGGTCATTATGATCACATTAGCCTTTATTTATAAAGGAATTAGTGTATAAACCTCCAGTGTTCCCTATCTGGAATACCGTATGTGATCCATATCACAAGGGATTGTCAAAAAGAAGTGAAGAGCCACGTGATTTAAGTCCACTTTCCACAGTCCTTACAAAGGGGTCAAAGAACTGACACAGTAATTAGGCTGGAATATTCTGGTAGACAGATGACTTAGTTTCCATAAACATTTATCAAGGAACATGTGTTATTTACAAATGCAATGAAACACTGCTGTCACAAGTGTACTTGGATCACAGTGATAGGACAGAGAGAAGTAAGGTGTTGTATTCAAGCCTATATGAATTCTTTGTTCCCAGGAAAATACCACAGGACACCATCAGTATCCGATATGATAAAGGAGCTAGTGTGGGTTTCATTCGAAGACAGGAGCAGGATGAAGAGAGTATGTGAGTGTATGAGGTTTATGTTGTTGACGAGGTGTGTAGGTATATTGGTGGAAGAATTTAGAGAGGTTCATGGAAGAGAAAAGACGACCCTGACCACAAGCTACAGCTCGATTTCAGGCTCAAGGGTGTGGAAATATTTTCTTCATAGGTAAGTGGGTCAGCGATTGGAATAAATTATGAAGAGAGATGATGAATAATTCACCAAAAATGCTGAAAGAATTTAAAGTTGAAATTTGTAGAAGACAAAAGTAAGTGGGTACAGTAAAGGAAAAAACGGTGTGTAGGAAAATTTCAACTGCAGTATGCGCTCCATTGCAATTAAATTAAAATCGTGACTTTTTGGAGTATAAACGCAAAGAGTACACATTAGTTCCAGTGCAAAGTCTTCACTGCCATTACTCTTCCGGAATTCATACTAATTATTTGCACTTAGTACAATTGAATCGTACTGGAAATGGACAATACGGAAAGAAAAAAAATCTGGTTGCTTTTTGAAGCAAAACCATAGCTTTCAATGTTTTGTTGGTAAAACTTGTTTGCACTCAGTTAAACTTCTTCATTGACATCCATACTGTATATCACACCATAACTGATCGGCAAGATATATATACTTAATTAAATTGTGATAGAGTGCATGATCTGGTGGCAGTTTCCCTTCACATCCACCAAATTTGCCCTCTACAAATTTTAGCTTTAAATTCTTTCAACGTTCTTGGTAGATTATTCGTCGTTTCTCTTGGTAACTTATTCCAATCCCTGACAACCTTACCCAAAAAAGAGAATCTTCTTACACCCTTGTGCCTGAAATTGAGTGCCAGCTTGTGGTCATGGTCATCTTTTCCCTTCCATGCGTTACTTTTAATTCTTATACCAATACTGTAGAGGAAAATTAAATATGGGTAGAGGAAGTAAACCATCACTTATCAGAGTAGGAATTTGATTACATTAAAAAAGATTAACAAAAATATGCAGTATTTCAGGTTTATCCTCACCTCTGCTTGCTCAGTCCTTCAACATTGGAAAGTGATGACTTTATGTTGTTTAATTTTAACCAGGCTGATAACTGACCAACGCAACTCACCTCATCCGTTTGTTCAACCTGCTCCGTGGCTTCAGGCACATGTGGAGGTTTAGCAGCTGCTGCTGCGGTGGCCAACTTCCCACGGACAGAATCCAGCTCCTCGTTGAGACGGATAATCTGTTGCTGGCGTACCTGTGCCTGTAATGATCGAGGAGCGACAAGGTTTTGTCAGTAAACCACACTGACAGTACTGTGAACTGAAATGAATGAGTTGCAAGATAAGACATTTAACGAAATCAGATGTGATCACCTCACTAAACAGGTATCGGTGTGATCATATATGACCTACCTAAGTGTATCATCTACTTGCAAGAATAACATTTAACACTGAAGTGTTACATTATATGTGATCATATTTTTTGTGTTCATTGTTCCCAGTCACTATCTACTATGGTAAGAGTTGAATTTCCCTATCCTTCCTTACTTTCCAAACCTGAGGACCAGTAAATTGTCAAAAATATTCTATGGACCCCTAACTTATGGGCCTCATTGTTACCTGTGTGTATATTATCAACCAACCCTAGCAATTGTTATTGGCTCGTACCTCGGTCCCTTAAGACCTACATCTACGATATGACCATTATCTTAATACTTACAGTAACACCGCTGTCTCTGATGCTGACTGAAAACGTTTGTAGTCAGAATTATAGTAACAAAGCAGTAATATCCTCATTTCCTAGAAATGCCACGGCTTTTATAATGGATAACAGCTAATACTCACTAGTGGTATTCTAAGCTAACAATATTTACTATTTTTTATGATATCTTTAATTCTGCCCCATGTTCCCGGACCAGAGGTGGTCTGTGAACCACAGGTTAAGAAACAATGCCTTAAAGCAGGGGTGGCCAAGCCAAATGATCTTGCAGGGCACTTTTGAAATGCATCATAATTCCGCGGGCTACAAATTAGATTTAGGTCAAGTCACTTAAGAGCGAAACATAGAAACCTGTTATATTACACGTTCCAAGATGCACATGCATTATAAGTTCGCAGATTATAATTTAATTATTCTGCGAACTAATAACTGTAAACTCATAAATAAAACAGGCATTATCTGTCATATATTCGCACGCAAGAATAATTTTTTCTCATAATTTTGACAGTTAATTATTGAATATTTGGATAAAAAAATAATGTATTTTTTCAGTATATTGGTTTTCAGTACTTTGGCCATTATAAAATAAATATTTTTTGTAAAAGTGTGATGAATCTCGCAGGCTGGAAGAATGTTCAAAGTGGGCCGCATGCAGCCCGGGAGCTGCGGGTTGGCCACCCCTGCCTTAAAGCATTTACTGCTCATTATTGTTGAAGGATTAAAGTGGCTATAATAAAAATAGAGAATCATGGGAGACATTTGTTAGTTTAAAATGGCATGGGACAAAGTTGTAATCTATCCTTACTAAAGTTCATCTTGTAAGCAGTGAAGGATATAAAAAGAAAATTTAACTGTTCCAGGATAAAAAAAATAAATAAATAAATAAAAAATAATAATAATAAAAAAAAAATCTGTGTATTGCGATTTGCTGATGACATTGCGCTGAAGATACTGAAAAATTACTGAATAGCGGTTCAAAATAAAGTAAAACCAATGTCATGAAATGTAGCAGAAATTACGGCATTAATAGCAATTAAATGTAATAATAGGATCAGGTGTAGACATACTAGTGTGGCACAGTGCGTTAAGATGCTGCACACTGGATTGTGGAGATACAACGGGACCAGGTTTGATTCCTGGTATCAGTCGTCCTGATTCGGGTTTTAGTTGGTTTTCTGGAATAATCTTGTGAATGCTGAGGCAGTCCCCATTTTCTGCCTTGTAAGGGGGCATCCACAAATTACGTGAGGTGTTTTTCCGGATTTCTGGACCCCCCTCCCCCCTGGTGAGATTTCGTGAGATCTGGCCGGCCCCCCCCCCCCCTCTGGTGAGATCTGGTCCGTGAGACCCTAGAAATCGCCCTGGAAACTTTTGTAGACCTTTTTTTAGGTCACACCCTAACCGAAATACCCTCCTAAAATCTAATTTGCCGCAAATTGTAGACCTTTTCTTTTGCTCTATTGTCCCCAAATTTTTCGCAAAATCTCACGTGAGATTTCCGTAGACCCCCCCCCCCTCCCCCTTGGTGAGATTTGGTGAGATTTCGCCGGACCCCCCCCCTATTTCACCTCACGTAATTTATGGACGCCCCCTAACCTACACACTTCACAAACAAAAATATGCTTACTATACAGAACACATTAAGTTACACATTTTGGACGGCACGACATAGACTTTTCCTCCTGTAGGTTAAATACACTGGTCTAACAACCCAGGTTCTTCCTCCTCTCTCCCCTCTCATGATTCACACTGGCCACCTGTGCACAACACGAGGTCGCTCGCACAGGGACCTTAGTTCGCCAGATCAAGGGAAAAGGAAGTATCAGGTATAACAGGAGAAAAAAAAAGGTTAATTCTGTTATTTACAACATAAAATTACAATTGATGGCTAAAGGAAGAAAGACATTAAAAACAAAAAGAGAAATCTTCAAGTTTCAAACATTTATCTAGGACTTAGATACTTCAAAACTGTGCGTACGTAGCACAGTACTATATGGAAGTGAAGCTAGCAATAACATAAAGAAAACTGAGTCATTTGAACTACTATACTACAACTATGTGGTACTATAGAAGAATGTCAAAAATGAATATGGTTTGGATATGATGGGTAAGGAAAGAAGTTTGTGGACAAGAAGAGTCTGGATGGTGGGTAACATTTTAAGGTGCATAGTATTACCAATCGGCAGTTCATGTTTCCAGCAATATTAAATTTACAAATTAATTCTTTTCTTACTTTATCTCCTCAACCACTCTCTCTTAGTCTTCAATATATTGACAAGTGTAGTCTTCACACCTGACTAAGAGATTACTCAAAATATTGTAATATGTGTTCATCTTTTTGATGCATCTCTCCAGCTTACAACGTTGGTGAGTAATATGTTGACTTTCTCTAACCTCGTTTATTTTGAATAATTTGTCATGCAAGTCTGTTAGTGATTTGCAGCTTGTTGACACTGGGGCCAGGAGAGAATGGGGATAAGAAATTTGAAGGCATTCAGCAATGGTCTTTTGAGGTAACCACCCCAGCATGCACCTGCAGTGATTTTGGGAAACAATCGCAATCTGGATGGACAGATGTGGATTCAAACATGTCCTGAATGCCACACCCGAGCATTACCGGGCACTAATGACTCCACTGTCGAGGCACCCTAAAGCCACAAAAGCAATCACTGGGTGATACTGTTTACCCTGCAAGCTCAGTATGCCTATGTACTTACTATGTGACCTCACTGGTGTTTTCTTCAAGTCTTTCATTTCATTCTTCAGGACTGGCAACAGCAATTAGTGGACTATTGGAGCTGATATAGTTTTGCAAGTGGTAATCAAAAAACTTACATGGATCATAGGTTCTCTCTCTAAGCAGTGGTGGGTGAGGGGTGCGTATACACACCAGCAGCGTGGACTCCTGTAGTTGTTCCTTGAGTTCTGTGGCATTCCTCTCCAGTCTCCGCACCTCCTCCGTGAGTAGTGCTACTCCTCCGTCCCTGTCGGCTGTGGCTCCCAGTGGAGCCAACCGACCGCCCACCGGAGCGAGTGTAGTCTTCTCTGGAGGACCACCGCTTCCCTCTTCCAGCCTTGCCACCTGTTCCAGCTGCTCCCTGTTCACCACAAACAAAATAATACACAGTGCATTTAGAGCTATGCAACCAGTGTTGCCACCTTATGAAAACAAAAGTTGCTAGACCTGGTCTAAAAACTCACTAGATTACGGGATATTTAGAACTTAAAGATTCGCTAGAAAGCGCTAACTAAAATAAAGAAAAATGGTAACGTAAGTAATATAAAAATATATTAATAATTAGTATTTTCATTAAATTCAACATAATAAGTGTATTAAAAATCAACATTAAATCCTTCAATCAGTACTTCTTCTCCATCATGTTGGTCTATTGTTGGAGTTGCAGAACTTGCAGATGTGGAAGGACGAGATGAATCGTCAGTCTTAATTTTAAAAGAATATTCATTATCTTTACCAATTGCAGCAATCACTTCAGCCGGAAGCTCGTAACTGTAATGTTTTTTTTACTGATTCCTTATAAAAAAGAATGCTATTAAGGGTATTTACAGCAATCCTATTTCTCAATTTGTTTTTAACACTGTTCATTGTACCGAAAATCCTCTCTACAGCGGCTTTCAAGTGAGGAAGTGACAAAGTGGATGTGGCTAAATCAGATAACTCCAAAAAGGTATTTATTCCAGCAGCATTCTTGTACTTTCGAACTTCAGCTCAAAATTCAATGACATTGTTTGTACCGTTCCATTGAACATAATTAATACCATGTCATTGCTGTAGGGGTTTGTAAATTTTTTCATCATCAAATCTGAGTTCTGAGGCAAGATCTACTATTTTGTTATCTTTGCCCTGGCAAAGAGTATTTTCCACACTCAAAAACACACATTTTCTCCCAAATAATGCAGTTGAAAGGAAGCGAGTATATTTTTTGAAACTGCAAGGTTGAATATCACTAAAAACCATCAAATAATTTTTTAGCGATAACACATTTAAGAATATCGCTGTTGAACTTCAAAATTCACTAAATCTAGTGAAAAAATCGCTAAGGTGGCAACATTAATTATGCAGTTTCCATCATATGAATTTATAAAACTTTAATTACCAGTACAATGAATAGTATCTATACCTCTTCTAGAACCATTTCCAACCATAGGTAGGGTCTGCCATTGTATTTTCAAAGCATGCACCTTTGTCAAACTACTGGCTTGTGAGGCCTGTCCTCGTGTGATAGTGAAAGCAGATGTGTTGTTACCTGTCTGCAAAACAACTACGTTTTATGGGCATTAAGTGTATTTTATGTTTCGTAGTGTGTAGTTTATAAGGTAGATATTGGGTACTGCCCCGGCATTAGCCTCGGTGATTGTGGAAACCTGCAATCAGAACAACTGTCTGTGGGGACCAGAACTTGAACTTCTTCTGCTGTACCTCACTCACTGAGTGTGTGGCACCTTAATGCAATGGCCCCACAGACAAGTATGAAGAATACTGTAAATTTCAAATTCTAGGTTTAGTTTTGCAAACACTTTTACTGCATTATCGTTTTAGGAAGACCACACTCATTCAATAAATGTAAAAATTTTGAAATTGGAGGAAACATAAACACTCCACACTGAATTTTGGAAAGTCAAAAAGTATTTACCATAATATGATGCTCTAACAATAAGTGAAAATAAGACAGAGAACTGGACATAATACAAGTATTTGGATATGATAATAGGTAGAGAAAAGAACAGTAAAAATGTAATATTTTCCAGAATTGCACAATCTTATATAATTTAAATGTTAAATTCCTCCCGCATTTACTTTTCCAATTTTAAAATTTTAAATTCTTGAGCGTTTTTGGTAACTTATTCATCACTTATATTGGTAATTTGTTCCAATCCCCAACAACCTTAACTAAAAAAGTTCCCCGCTGCCTTATACATAAAACTGAATGCCAGCTTGTGGTCATGGTAATCTTTCCCCTTCCATCCCTTAGGGACTGTGCACAAACTACGTGGCTCGGTCTGGGGGGGGGGTGTTTGCTGGAAGGCTATGCTGGGCTTCGTGGGGTGAGGGAGGGGGTTCCGAGCCAGACCACGTAGCTTTCCTTTCATAACATTTTTCACAGTTAAAATAAGGAACAGAACTCACAACAGCATGTGAATATTTATTTCCCTCAGTTAATTATCTCCGTATGTAATTTACAATAGTCTGACAAAAGAAAACAGTACAAAACGTCTTCTGGAATCAAAAGGGAAAAGCTATGTGCTACGTGGGGGGGTAGAGGCCAAAGCCACGTAGGGCTACGTGGGGGTTCACAGGAGGCCAAAATGGAGCTATGTGGTTTATGCACACTCCCTTATTCCTAATTCTTCAACCAATATCCCTCCAAGCCCCACCACCTACATATGCCTTATACATTCCCAGGAATCTCTTCACCCTATTCCTGTCCTCCAATGAATCCCTATCCAGCTCCTTTATCATATCAGATACTTCCACAAAAAAATCTAATTTCTCTTCTTTGCATGCCATCCAACTCCTGTATTTGATACCAAAAATGTGGTTGCCAAACAACACCACCATATTCAACCAATGGTCTGACCAAAGTTTTATAACCCAATTCCATAACTTCTCTTGTACATCCTCTTATCACCCTCTCCGGTAAATGTAGAACTTGGTAACCTTTCCTCTCCATCAGTGGTGTAGCTAGGTCAACAAGGGCTCCGGTGAAAAATAAATTATTTTCGGCTCTCAGGCCAGATGGGCGACCTTTTTATGCTTTGTGTTGCTGGTAGGGGCCCCCTGAGCAGTGAGGGGGCTCCCTGTGTCTTAGGGGCCCCCTTAGATGATGGTAAGGCTAAAAAAAACAAGTCGCCAAGGAGATATACGAGAGAAGTCAAGGTATTGGGTTACAAAACTTTGGTCAGACCATTGCTCGAATATGGTAGTGTAGTATGGGACCCTCATTTTACGTATCAAATACAGGAGTTGGAGAGGGTGCTAGATTTTTTTCTGGAAATTATCACAGAATGCAATCAGTGACGGATATGATAAAGGAGCTGGAATGGGATTCATTGCAAGACATGAGGAGGATGAGGAGGTTCATAGGAGTGTACAGGGCATATACTGGTGATGAGGCATGGAAAGATATTGCAATAGGTATGAAAAGTAGTGCATGGAAGGGAAAAGATGACCATGACCACAAGCTGGCACTCGATTTCAGGCACAAGGGTGTGGGAAGATTCTCTTTTTTAGGTAAGGGTGTCAGGGATTGGAATGAGTTACCAAGAGAAATGATGAATAATTTACCAAAAACTTTGAAGGAATTTAAAGATAAAATTTGTAGAGGGCAAATGTAGGTGGGTGCAGGATAGGGGGAGGATGGGTGTGTAGGGAAATTGCCACCGGAGCCTGTGCTCCATTGCAATTAAATTAAATTACAAAAATTACAATGCCCGTGGCCCCTCTAAACAGTGCTTGTGGGTTTTGGAGTCCTCAGAGGTGCACTTTGGGGCCCCCTGAGGTATGCTTGGGGGTCCCCTGAGCATAGGGGCCCCAGTGCACTGCACCACCTAGCCCCATAGTAGCTACACCCCTGCTCTCCATCCTATCTTATTTTCAGTACCTAACGGCAGTTTCTTTGGTCTCCATTATCCACGTTATAAATATTTAGTTATAGAAAAGGTAACCTGTCGAGCAGCTGTGAGAAGTCTGCAGACAGCGGCAAGTGCCAGCGTTGTGCCTGTACCAGCAGCTGTTTCAGCAGCAGCACAGTCATCCGGCTCTGTGCCATCAACTCAGTTTCTACGTCTGCACGCACGGTCGCCTGTAAGCCGAGAAGAAGCTCCCGCACCTCCTCTGAGGTGTATGTCTGCTCCAGCAGCCTGTCAACAGTCAAATACAAGAAGATGCAAAATGTAAGGATTATTACAAATGATTGTTGGGATTTTATGAATTTATTACATGTGAATTATTATACATGTGACTACAATTATTTGACAGACACGTACAATATTAATTCAGAACGAGCGGAGGACTTTTTTTATTTTATTTTTTTTACTTATAGCTTTACGTCTCATCGAGGTCATTAAAGGCGGGAAGGGGCTGTGAGCGAGGAACGGGAAGGAATTTGACCATGGCCTTTTGAAGGATGCATCCCAGCATTCGCCTGGAGTGATTTGGTGAAACCATCAAAAACTGAAATCTGGATGCCCGGATGGGGATTTAAACTGACATCCTCCTGAATGTGAGGCCATAACATTAACTGCTCACCCACCACGCCCTGTGAGGGGAGGAGATCAAAGAATTGCTCCTCTGCAATTACCTACGCAGCTAATTTTTCTTTGATAGTTTATCTCTGAATTAACAGCTCAAATCCTGTGTGACAAAGTCATGGGCACAGCTAGTTAATAAATAAGAAAAAACCAACCCATGGGTAGATCACAGAAGAAGAATGGAATCGATTACAGCTTATGCTAGCTTTGAGAAGTGTTAATAGTGTAGCAACAGTGGATTAGGGAAGAAATGCCATGAGGTGATATTAATGTGGAAAGTCAGGATAAAGTAGACCATATTTTTCTAATTTCACGATTAAGGGTATAACCTTAAATATTGTGTTTTTTATGTTACTGTTTCCACCCTCCCTTCAAGTGAGTTATGGGTATAATTATGTTTCCTTTACATATTAAAATGGATAATTGACTTATTAATTTTCATGTAACTTATGATTCTCTTGATTTCATTAACTGGTGTAAGAATGAAGTGAATTTAACTTATTTTGCATTTAATAGCTTCATGTATGATTTGATTATTTTTCCGTCACTCGATAAAGGGCTCAGCATATTCCCTTAAGAACTTCAGTACTAACAGCAAATTCCAGGTTAGGAAAAAAAAAAAAAAAAAAAAAATTAAAATTAAAAAATTGAAACAAGTCTGGTGGGTGAACCATAGCATAAAGAGTTGACTGCATACCAGTGCTATCTTAATAATAGCTACCAAAATAGCTATGAAAATAGAATGACCAAAAATAAACATTTGCAACTAATCAAACATCACTGATAACTATGTCATCAGTTTGTAACACAAATGGTTAGCTGCAAATTTTGCTAACTATTTTGTCATTGGAGCTTTTATTAATCTCAATTGTATTATTTTTCAGACTTCAGAACAGTGTAACAAGCTACAGCACTGCATTTAAAGACTCGACTCATAACATGTACTCAGTGTAAATGTATTATTTGTGAATTTCAAATTTTAGGAATATTTGTTTAATGCAGTCTGTTAGCAATTCCTCTTCAGGTTTATAATATAAAATACAATTTTCTCAAATGTGCACCTAATAACTGGTTTCTTGGAATAGTATCTTGACCACATCCTAGCTGGAGCTCTTAATTATCATCTTGTAATCCAACAGCAGAATCATTCCTTAGCATTTACATGCAGCAAAGTTACCAAAAAAATTACTATGTGGTACTCCTGTTCTTTTTTTTTTTTTTTTTTACCTCATAGGATAAGGCATTTATTACATAATTATGTTGAATAAGGAGTAACTGTAGGTGGTCCCCAAGGAAAATGATGATGGAGCATCTTGTTGGATAGAGGAAGCAAAAGTATGTAAGACGCAGGCAAAGAGACTGGTGACAACTTATAAAGTACACATTCTGGATGAGACTTGGATAAATTTTTGTTTACTGCCTGCTGGGTAAGACAGCAATAAAATAACATATTTTTTTTTTTTAAGATAAGGGGGTAGGGATTGAAGTTAGTTACCAAGAGAATTGATGACTAATTTACCAAAAATGTTGAAACAATTTAAAGTTGAAATTTGCAGAGGGCAAACGTTGGTGGAGCTTAATTCTAGATTGCGATACCGCTAGGCCACCGGTGCAGCAAAACAAAAATCTCTTGAAATGTTCATTAATTCCTTCGTTGTAATTGTGTTCGAAATTTCTGATTCTCTCCGTTACAAAAAGTTTCTTACAAGAAATTTACGATAGCAAAATATTTTCCATCTGGAATCGAGTGTTGTCGTTGTAGGTAAATACAGCATTCCTACTGCTTTAACGAAAGTTTTCCCCAAGGTTCAATTTCATTTCAAACTAAACACAACCGCTAGGAAGTAAAACAAAAGTTTAGGTTGATATGATCATTGTACCGACTATGGTATTAGGGTAAAGCGTTTACAGCGTTGTAGCTGTATTGCGATCTAGAATTAAACCGTAGAACTCGTTAACAGAACTAAGTCTCTAGCAAGATGATTAAGAAAACAATGAGACGTATAACTCAGGTTGTCATAGCATTCTTGAACTAATTTCTGTTTAATCTGCTTAAAAAAATTGATTCCCTCCTTCTCTTTGATAAATTCCACTCAATTACGCAGACTACAAGAGAACAATGAATCTACCTAGAATCTATAACATCCTGGAAAGAGCATTCAACTGCTTTTAGATTCTGCATCCTCTGCTGTTTGGCGAAACGGACGTAATTCTGTACGAGAGACTGATGTTGATCATTAAGTCCCAAGTCGGCCTGAAACAAATTGTGACATTTGAAGCCTCATACTTATTTTTCGGCGTACAATTGGTTTATCGATATTAATAATGTGATACCATGTCGCGTATTTTATATGAAAAAATTATAATCAATCCTCAAAACCCTAACAATTCCCACAGACCCGCACCAAAACTAAGCAAGTCGATTGAATCCACCGACGTTGCAATGGTCATGGCAATGGTTGCGTGAAGTTTAAATTATGTATGCTCTTTGCTCTAATTCATGTTTCTTTGTGACCATGTGCTAAATTTTTTGTGAAGATACCGTAACTAACAGAAGTTTTTTTTACAAAACTGACCTAATCTGACATAAAATATATTAATGATTACCCATTTGCTAAAATCCTGCAATGAAATTTTAAAAATTAAAACAAGTAGTCGATAATGTCAGAACTGACGCTACTTTTGCAAGTGTAATCTTTGGTCGTATAAGTTTCTTCAAGATGGCTTCTTCAGGTTAGTGGAGTTGCTGTTAGTCACGTGAATATCAAAGAATTGTCTTATTGGTAGTTATTGGTTCTGCTCATAAAGGGAGTAAGACCTATTGTACTTCTGTAACTGTAATGGCACCAGGTGCATATTATTTGTTTTCTTTTTTCACGTTTTCGGTGATAGTTTTCTCCACCTGGTTCACTGTTCAACCGCGTGGCCACATATTGCTAATCACTAGGGTAATATTTTATATTCCAATTGGCTTATCAGTATTATGGCCTGATTATACGAGGATTTCAATTTGTGAACCAGGCTCGAAAAATTTGTTAAAATGCTGTGGGTAAAGCTCCTGTGGCGTACTTCTCTCCCCTCCAACATGAAAAAGGCGTGTTTGATGTAATTTTGAACATCTAATTAGATGATGATAAACCATTTGATATTGCATTGCTTTTATGATTTCATCTTGCCTCAAAGAAATTTGACTCGTCGGCTTGTATTTGTCGATTTTATGTAATCCATGCGCGGTATGTGTGTGTTACTTATGTAACTTGTTTTTTTTTTTTTATAGGCAAAAAAGGGAAAAAAGCCAAAGGAAAAACTGTTCCTCTTAATGAATTCTTAGCAACCGGCCCTACACCTGGAGTTGCTCCTGTTCTCATCAAGCCTGGTGGTAATCGAAGCTGGGCTGATGACATTGATGATGATGGTAAGTATTTATAAACAAAAAGTTCCCAACAGACAGTCTAAGGTGTAATATTATCAGAGGTAAATAAGAGAGAAGAAATGAGGTTAAGTGGGTGGTTTTGCACTGGCTGATTGCAATTTGTTGCAAAATAAGGTTTTAAAAATCAAAGAAAAGTCTTGTGTTTGCAGCTTACAACTATTCAGTTAAGTCCTAGGCAAGAGCGCAATCACTGGGACTCATCAAGGAACTGTAGTTTTGGTCTGAAAACTGTTACACACGTTCCTTGGGTGATATTATTTAATATATGTTGCTCTTAGAGCTGTAAAACTTATACATACCTTACAAACTTAACTCAAAAAGTGACGTTACGTTATACGGCGTGTGACTGGGAGATATACTATAACGACGTATAACAATCATGCAGACGTTCTTGGAACGATATTATTTAAGAATATGTTGCTGTCACAGCCATTAAAAATGTATTCATGGAAGAATTTGCACACGCATACAAAAAAAAAAAAGATTGTCACAATTTTCAATCGTAAGCAAACGACAGACGCCATAATTACGTACACACATGCCAGAGACAATACTAGCACATGGCATTTATGAAAGTAGGTTGCGCTAATATTAACGTAAGTTGTGTTTATGATGAAAGAGCGGCAGTATTCTTGTTTTAACATAGGAATGAAGGAATTTAATATTTATAAATGTTTTTAATCTGAGGTTGAAATGCAGCCTGTACTTAAAACAAAACTCTGTTGAATTTCTTAAAGATTTAATTTTTCTTTATTTTCAAGCAGCATTAGCGATGGTTTTGGATATGTTGAAAGACAGGCTGATCCAAAAATTGAAATTTATTTAAAAATTTTGAGCTACCATGATTTACGAGCAGAATTATTAGCAGCGCTTGTGGATAGGTTCAATGCAGCCTGGACCATAATGTTCCGCCTGCATCTGATCCACCTTCGGGATATCAGTTTATGTTGATATTGTACAGCTTTAAATTATTGCGACCGAGCGTAGCGAGGTAACAATATATGTTTTTACGCGGATGACTGTACGTGAACGCGACGTCACGTTAACAGTCGCGAGGCAGCGGTATCCCCATCTAGAATTAAACCGTTCATAGAAGCTGCCCGTTGTAGCTTAAAGAATTTTATTTAAAAAAAAAATGAGTTACCGTGATTTTGGGCAGAATTATTAGCGCCGCCTGAACAGAGGTGAAGCCGGAACATCGCCGTATGCCTTTTCCCAGTCGCGCGCGGCTTAACGGTACGGCACTTTTCGAGTCAATTTTCTGAGAATTGATATATTTTACAGCTCCAAGAGCAACATATATTAAATAATATCACCCAACTAACGTGAACAACAGTTTTCAGGACAAAACTAGTATTCCTTGATGAGTCCCAGTGTCTGGGCTATTACCAAGTCCTATATTGGTGTTAGTAAGGTCAGAATTTCATATATATATAAGCTACATTCTGTGGATACCTCTTGTTTGAAGGAAAGCTGTTGGTTTTGTTGTTGGTGGGCTTAATATCAGAGTACTGTATGGCCTGAAAAATCACAATTTTGTCCACTTTTTATTTATTCAATAATCCCTGGTAAAATTAGTTCTGTTTTGTGATAAACATACAGTGCCTTGCAAGGTGTGTTCCTTGGAATTTTGAACACATTGCATAATTTAACTTAGATGATACATATGATAATTAAAAATTGTATTTCTGGGCTTACACTCATTTTATTTATGAAACATAGCATTCTGTAACTTCTGTTTAATTCTAGATCGCACTACTGTTACAATGCTGTAAACACTTTCTGCCAGTATCATTGTGGTACAGGGATCAAATAACCCTAAACTTTTGTTTTCTTGCTTCAGTTTGTTAGGTTGAAATGCAGTCTGGACCCTGGGGATAAATTTCAATTCGTTTAAAAAATGCAATATTTGTGTACAGTGAAAACCCTCAATTCCCTGTGGAAAACATGTTGCCACAGTAAATTTCTTGTGACTTTTCATAAGTGATAGGTGAAATGTCAAGAACACATTACAACAAAGGAATTAATAAACATTGCCAGAGATTTATATTAGTTTTGTAATGTCGGTTATGTAGCAGTATCGTGATATACAATTACACCATATTTTTTTGTACTTGCCAAGCATTAATGTTGTTTTCTTCATGACTGATTTGAATGTGTAGCAATGTCTGATTTATATTTGATTGAGAGTAACTTCAATACTTGTTTTAATGATGCCTGGGCAAACTATGTAGGCCTAAGAAAATTTTTCTGAGCCATTTGCATTTAACTGCTTTTGAATTGAATCTAACAACCTTCTTTCAATATTTTGTCTTCAGAAAAGAGCAGTATGTATGGATTTGATGTAGAACAAAGAAATGGTGTTTTAATCTATTATGTGGGAAATTGAGAATGTGGCTCAGATAGTGAGATCAGGGTGGGGTTATATTAAAATTTATTTCCTCCAGATTTTGTTCTCACTGTTTTAAATCCTTGTTTTCCCTCCCTTTGATTTTTCATTTCTTTGTCTTTAACATTGTTAATAACTTATTACCGTTTTTAGATGTTTGCAATAGGGCAATGAGGGACCGTATTAAGAGAATTGGAACAACTGCATAGGATGACGTGCTAAATTTTCTCTTGAAGTCTAAAAAATTTTAAATCAGTTTGGAACTTTGTTTTACTGGTTTATTAAAATTTGCTATATTGTTGAAGTTACCTTTCAACCTATTTTTGTAGGTGACAAATTATAACTGTCTACTTAAGCCATTATCATACTGCAGTCCAATTTAATCGGGGTAATACATAGGATTACATTAGTTTTTAGTGATTTTTGTCATTGTAACAGCAAAATGAAATTGCAGATATTAGCTACTTGGATTTTTCACATTTTTGTACAATTTTGGGTTATTTTCGAGTTGGCGATACCGCTGCCTCGCGACTGTTAACGTGTCGTCATCGTGACGTCACGTTCACGTACAGTCAATTTTTGTGGCTATTGTGCCCTCGCTACGCTCGGTCACAATAATTTAAAGCTGTACAATATCAACATAAACTGATATCCTGAAGGTGTATCAGATGCTGGTAAGCGGCCGCAGATGTCCGATAACACACTTCCCGCGCAGTCCCGTTAGTGACATATTTTTATACGCGATTGACGGTACGTGAACGTCACGTGTCCATGACGTCACGTTCACAGTCGCCAGGCGGCCGGAATCGCCAAGTCGAAAACAACCCAATTTTGATCCTCTACTTCCAAAATTTAAGCAGGTGGAAAGTAAGGAAGTCAGTGATATGTGATAATTAATGATGGAATGAGTTTGCTGCCTATGTTGGACTATTTTGCTGACGGCTTGAACATGCTAACATCTGGGTCATTTTCTTTCAATGGAGGTAAGCAGGTGACTGTAGGATATAGAGCTGCGGCATGGTCAGACATCAGCATTGCAGCCAGCAATTTGAGATTTAACTGCTGATGTGATGGACTTCATGTCTCCATAAGATGGGGGGGGAGGTAATTCTTTGGCTAGTTTCCAAAATGTCACCTCCACAAATTTAGGTTGTAATTGTGAAAATTTGTTCAGGTGTCTCCTAAATATTTTCCTCAAAAGTTGTTAAAAATGTAGTTCTGAATTTTTAAACATTACTCTGTTGGCAAAATATGCCTTTATTGTAGACACTTTTTTTTTTTTTTTTTTTGCAGTTGCTTGTTAAAATGATCAATATTAAGTAATAAGTGAGCCAATGAAAATAATTCAACAGAAGTTGCATTGACATACTCATTAAACAATATTTACTATAGTTTTATTGATTTGTGTTGTGATGGTTATTTTTCTACCAGTATCAGTGAAATTAGTGACACAAAACACCCTTTTGTTTAACTTCTTACAAGTGTTAAGATTTTTTTTTTTTTTTTTTTTAATGTATGTGGTATGGCTGCTGTAGAAAGTGGTTTATAATTCTTTTGGTTTAGGCCTTTACCCAATTACATTAGTCTAAAGAAAATACCACTAAAGTAAATGTGTGCCTGCAAGTCTGCACAGCAATTTGACCAGTTGGTAGTGTTTCCAGCCCCAGTGTCTTTCTCACCTGGCATAAATCGCTAAAATGATGTAAATAATGCCCGAAATGGCTTTTCTAATTATCATATTTCCATTTCACATTTTTATAAGTTTCAAGATAAATTTGCAGCAGAAAGTTGAACAGCATGTGACAATGATGTTTGTCCAAATATGGAGTTATTCAAAAACATTTAATTAGTGTCAACTTTCATACTTAATTTATTGTGAAAATGACTGTATTATTGTTGGAACTATGGCAATAATAAGAAAGATGGAACATAGAAATTTTGATTCTACTGCAGTGTACAATACCAGTGAGATAATGCCACGTGTAATGGCATTTTTTCATCTTACGTACAAAAAAATGTGGTATTGAGCAAATCAATGTCTAACTGAGAAGTATATAGGTTAAAATCACTGGGCAGTTAAAACGTAAAAACTGCATATTTTTATATATTATTGTTTATGCCTTTGTAGTTTAATATCACTGTAATGGAAGAGAGGAACATAAGCATATTAGGATTAAGTGAAACAAAATGGAATGGACATGGAAGTAAGGAAATAGGAATAGGGTACACACTATTGTGGTCGGGAGAGGTAGAAAAGGGACGTAATGTACTAGCAAAGTCCTAAATGTTAGCTACCCCAATGGAGGGTATTGAAACTGTCGATTGTGGTAAATGGAGAGCTAGTAGATATCTAAGCATATGGTGTACAGGAGAAGAGAGAGAATAATTTATATAGGACCTAGAAGGGTAAATCAAGGCAGGAAAGGTTATCATAATAGGAGACTTAAATGCCAGAGTAGGTAAAGACAGATCAGGGTATGAAGATATAATGGGAAGCCATGGCATAGAATCAAGGAATAAAGAGGGAGAAAATCTTCTAGATTTTTGTCTACAGAACTCATTAGTTGATGGCATGAAACAAGAGATAGTCACAAGTTTACCCGATATAGCTGGGATGGTCAGAGTAGAAGCTTAATAGACTACATACTGTTCAGCAAATATCTTCAACACAAAATTAAAAGATGTGTAAGTCATACCAAGTGTGAACCTAGAAGGAGATCACTGGTTGCTTGTAGTAGACTTTTTAAGAAACTGTCTGGACAAAGCTGTAAGCAAAAGGATACAAAGGATCAGGTGTTGGAAGCTGGCAGATAGTGACACTAAGGAAACATTTCAGGAAGAAGTGAAGGCCAACTTGCTCAAGGATGACACAAGAACAGCAGAAGAGGAATGGAAAAGATTAGAGCAACATTAGTAAATGCAGCAGAAAGGATGCGTGGAAGAATGTCAAATAAGAGGAAGGAGAAGGAAACACCGTGGTGGAATGAGCGTATTGCAGAAGCTGTTAAAAGAAAGAACAGGACATGGAGAGAGTGCTTCAAGACAGAACTGAAGAGAAAAGAGCAAGATGTAAAAGGCTCAGAAAAAATGATAAAAATAGTAAAGGTAAAATTTTGGGAGGAATTCACAGATAAATTGAAGATGAAGCTACAAAGGAAATATGTATGTTCTGGACAAATCAGGTGAAGTGCAATGGAAGGAGGAAGAGGTACTGAGTACATGGAAAGAGTACTTCAAAAACCTTTTAGAAGGAAACCAGGAAGGCAAAGTTCTGCTCTATAAAGTATATTACCAGCCCATACTGACTTATGGTTCTGAAACATGGACTGGACAATAAGAGATATTAGCAGATTACAGGCAGCAGAGATGAGGTTTCTGAGAGGGGCAGAGAATGCCACGAGGAAAGACAAAATTAGAAATGAAAACATCAGCTAGAGATTACAAGTGGAAGCGTTGGAAGAGATGTTTAGGAGGAAACGACTGCAGTGGCCGGGTCATGTTATAAGGATGGAGAGGATGCCGAAAGTAGCACTGCTGAACAGCGGGAAGGGAAGGAGACCAGTTGGAAAACCTTAAGCAAGATAGATGTACCAAGTGAAGAAAGATGTGGAAGCTAAGAGAGTCGTTTGGAGGAAAGAGGTGGAGGAAAAATCTTGAAAGACTGCCAGACTTGGAAGAGGGTGTGCAGGGTGACCCGCAAAAGTGGAAACATCTAATAATGATGATTATAATAGTATAATATCACATGCTCCATTTTTGTGACCTTACTACATTGTGTTCTGTGGAGTAAACCCAGCAGTATTGTATACGTTTAGATCACATGCTGTTAGAGTATCTTACATTGGTTGAGGAATTTTTTGACTGCGGATAATATCTAGATTTGGATATTGCTGTAACCACTTACCGCCTCAGGATGTAAACACTACCGGATGGAGAAAGTATGACGTCAATACGTTGTTGAATAAGATGTATACGTTCCGCACGCAGCTTTCAATGTCACTAATGGGGCCTTCCACGGAAAGTAGTCCATCATTAATATGTCCCATATCGTGAAATCGTTAATTCTGCAACAGTAGCATAGGAATAAATTCATTAACATTGAGGTTTTGATGCAGTCTGGACCACACAGAAATGCAACCGTGTCGGATCTGTCGCTGTTACTGTCTTTTACATCTAAATGCATTCTGGACATAACCGTCGCACACGATATTGCTGAAACCCAATTTCCAAATCTTATCTATCTCTGTTAGTATGGTCCAAGCTGCATTACAACCTAAATGCAAACGGTTATTGAAGAAATCTTTTTTTACAAATATTTTATTTTGTATGAATGATTTTAATAGCAATTTCAGCCTCGCAAGGAAATACAGAAGAACAGAATCAAATACAAATCAATGGAATTGTGACTAATAACGTTAAAGTTATGGGAACCAACATTATGGAGCGTTACTAATGATTGTTATCAATTTGGAATGTTGTTGATATTTTAATATAATTAATTTCACAAGTAATAATTTTCTTTAGCTTTTTCAATCCATATTATTACTAAGTTTACGTTGTATTGCCTAACGTGTATTCACAAATTTATCGAAGGCTAAACATGTCACACACGGAAACATAGTATTGTCATACTTTCTCCATCCTGAGGTGTTTACATCATGAGGTGGTAAGTGGTTGCAGCGGTATCCCAATCTGGATATTACCCTTGACTGCTTAGATTTTAATTCTTTGTGCCCTTGTGTATAAACAAATCCCATATTTGTATCGAAATAAATAAAACCAGCCCAGTTAGAAGTAGTTTAAGCTTTCTGCATTGCTGGTTTTTACTTTGATCATGTCTGAGAGATTTATTCATAACTGTTATTAGTGATATTATTTGTGAATGTTTTGGTAATTACTAAAGAACCAATCTGAATTTTCGTATTGTATATGTCTATTATGCAACAGAATACATGTTTCTATTCTGATTCTCGGAGGGTTTGTTTCTCGAAATTCTGAAATGTTTGCATTATTAAATGTTGGTTTTGTTGTGTCTAAAAACCAATGAGGTAAGGCATATATTTAATTCCTTACAAGCAGATTCCTTTTCTTCAATTTCATTATGATGGAAATTTTGAAAACATGGTTTATGGCATGTGAATAAAGCCTTATTTGAAGTTTTTCCTCTGTGTGCCCTTATTAGTGTCATCTTTGACATAGAACTATTTTGTTTTAAATGTTATCTACTTTTTAATTTTCTTTGAATTTTGTAGATCTAACAATTGTTTTGGTAAGAACTGCGCAACTTTGTGTGTCTGTATATTTTAATTCTTAACTAATACTCTTACTCTTTTTAGAATTTGTTAACTTATCTACATATATGTTGAAGGTAAATCATGAAGTGGTGTATCACAAAATGCATTTACCATTTCTTTTGGTACTAACAGTAAATTTGGCTAACTAGTTATTTGTCTGGAAGTTGAAGAACTTGTGCAGGTGTTATTCTTGATTTGTTTTCTTAAAATATTTATAATTACAGAAGAATGTAAAATCAGTGTCAGTTTAGTAATTTAATAAAAGAGATGGGATTAAATGCAATCCGTGTAAAATAATAAAAATATTTTTTAACATCAAATTTTGCTCCTTGAGTGTGGATGAAAATTGATAATACTTATTCTTAGAGAAAAATAAGACAGTGTAGGTTGCTATGGAGAATAGATACAAAGGGATGGTAACTAACGGCGTAAAGACATAGCTCCGTTGCTTGAAATTATCGTTGCTGAAAGAACTTTGCATCTTCAGAGATTATCCAGTTTCAATGTAGTTCCTAAAGGATTACAATAATCTATAATAAACTTAAAATTGTTTGAAACAAAAGGACTAAATTATTTAATAATTGTAATGAGTTCACAAATCATCAGTTATAACTCGGACCAAAAACATCGGTTACGCGACATCCGGTACTGTACAAATAAGGATGCTGTTGTATTTAATTGGTCCTGTGTATTTGTATGCTGCTGTATGTTTACAACCACGTTTTCTGACTGATGCTTTTATTTGAGACATAATATACAGATATCGCATGGAAAGCATTGGAAATTTGCAGAAGTGCTTTTCGTAGTAAAATCTCAGTGGTATTAAATAGATATTAGTGTGTGGTGCAGTAAGGGTGTGGCCTTACATTCGGGAGGATGCGGATTCGAATCCGTATCTGGCCATCCAGATTTGGGTTTTCCATGGTTTTCCCAAATCATTCCAGGCCAAATTACATCCCGTTCATTGCCCCCAGTCCTTTCTCGCCTCAAATGACCTGACGTCAATGAGGCACAAAGCTATAAGCCAAAACAAAATAAAAATATAAATTTATGATCCTAATCTTTGTATTAGCGAGTGTGTGGAAGACATTATTCATAGAAACTAGTGTAAGCCAGTGACTGTTTTTTTGCGTATAGTCACAGGTGTAGGATAGTTCCAGTTTTTAGGGTCAAAGATTATGATAGGTTGATCTGATCTGTCCAAATACAAACTTGAACTCAGAAGTATTAAGATGTAGGTATTAAGCACGGACAGGGACGATCGCGCTATCGTATAATTGTTTCAAAGGTCATAGCCAAGAATTTTTGTTTGGTATGAAAGCATCTCGGTTTTTTTATTGAGGCTGGGCAAACATTCATAATGTAATTTTTGGTCATAATGTCTATTGGCCAGAGAACTTAATACATATTGCAGATTATTAAATAGTTGAGCATCTCAGGAGAAATGTAACCTAATAACTCACATACAGTGACCATGAACAAAGATAATTAACAAAAGTGATCAGTAAAATACGTAAAAAGTAAATAAATTGTAATGTATAAACTTTGGCCAAGTAACCGCACTAGCTAAAGTTTTAATTCAATTTAAATTTAGTCTGGACTGGGATGACAATTGGCATTCGTTGTTACAGCAGAGACCATTGGTGATTTAAGTTTTTTGTTGCTTTCATTAACAATATGTTGCTGGAAAGCAGATACCCGATTTTTCAGCCGTAAAGTTTATCCATATTTTATTAACTATGAAATCCTACGAAAAGCATACATAATAAATGTATTATGGCAATTAATTTGGCAGCAGTAGCTATTAAATTGTGGAAATAACCTCAAATTTCTTCTAATGATATCTCCGCTGTTAATTTGCGAGTGAAGGTTGACACGTGATACCATTCTCCAGCCAATAGCTATTGAGGTGAGTGAGCTTAGAAAGTAGGAATAGTGGGTTGGGAAAGCACACTGTCAGTTCTCTTCCAGTGTGAAAATGGAAAGTGTGTCTTCTACTCCTCTCACTTTCCCACAGACATCGATATTGGGCGTCGCGTGGTGCTACCGACAGCGCCCCGTGCCACTTGGGACAGCAATGTGGACGAGTCTCTGGTGCCACGCACCCCGCCGTTCACTGCTTACGTCACTAACCTCCCGTACGACACGGACGAGGAGGAACTCTATGACTTCTTCCGGGATCTTAAGGTATCGTTCACAACATTAGTAACATAGGAAGTCTAGAGGTATTTCGTGCCAGTTCCTACAATTTCAAAAACAGTTTCATACTTGGAAGTTTAAATAAACCTCATATATTGACACACACTTACTGAATTTCTTGTCATAAGTCACTATGTTGGCCTTGACATCTATTAATAATGTAATACCCGTGATTGTTTTTTATGTCTGGAAGAACATACAATATCGTTAGTTCTGATGTGCAAGAAAAAGTGATAGCATAGTACTTATGAGCTTTGGTTGTAGTTAGGCTGTAATACGCCTTGGACTATCATACTACATAACACAGAACATGTTATCAATCTGTTCCACGGTGTGCTACAACCTAAGGAAAACCTGTAGTTTGTTCAGTTTCCACTAGTTACATTTGTTAGTGGTAATGTGTGTTTACAGTTAGTGCTGTGTTGTCATGTCACTTTCTTGCATAGAAAAACTAGCTTTATTGTATATTTCTGTGAGCCCCATTTTTCTTACCATCTTTGCCTAAATTACATATTGTATGCACACCTTTCCATCTTGCCATGTGAACTGTGGTCTTTACTTTTTGCCCTTCTTTCTCCTCCTCAGATAAATGATTGGATTACTTTCTTTTCTGCCTTTTATTTTCACCACATCTATAGGTTTGTGCGCTGTGGGTATTGATTGTTTCATTCATTTTTCATCTTTCAGGAAAGGGGATACACAATGTTATAAAGATTTAATATTTTTTTGTGTACTGTTACCCATCAATAAACCATTTTGGTAATCATTTTAAGAATAGAAGCAGGGGACATTACTTACCATAGTACAAAGAGCAATTGGCAATTGAAATTTTGAGTGGTGCTTTATCATATAAGTATGGATATGTGTGGATGAGAGGTCTAAGAACACTGTTGAAAGCACAATCCAAAGTTTTACTATATGTAACTGGTTGGCGGTTTGTTGTGTTTTTGCTGCAGTCCTTTAATAGTTTGACTGCACTGTATGACAAGTTGATAGTGTCTTCTTTTTTTTATCACCGTTCAAATAATCTGATGGTTTCAAAGCATTATATCATTGGTGGAAATAGTTGAGATGGCCATTAAGTAAACAGTGTTTAGAAATTAGCAGCTTTTGGCACAGAGTGGCTTTAACATTTCACATCTCTTAAGATTGGTCATCTTAAAAATTTGTATACAGTTTTTTATGGATGGAGTTGTTCTTACTTAAAAGGATTCTCAGTGTATATTCTCTGTTGGATTGCTTGGGTTGTAACACAAACGTTTAGCCCCTTCTAGCCAATGAAGCATACCTCAACACAATGTGACTCGTGCAGAAAATGTGCTGGCAACTGAATAATGTGGCTAGTTTAAACTCATAAAATATTTGGGAGGTAAAATACTCCCAAAATTTGTGTGTGAATTGAAACTGCTTTTGAAGCTCTAGAGAAAATAGACCCCAAAAAAATTTATTTGGTGTTCCGAATGTTAGAAGTATCTATAAGGGAGAATTGAGAATTTGAATGAGATGTATCATGTTAACTTTGCTAGCACAAGGAGAATTGAGAATAATCAATACGAACTACCATTAGACTTGCAGCTGTGAGGGTTAACAGTTATTTTTGAAGAGCGGTGACAAAATTGTGTCTTTGTATGACTGCATGAACTAAACTAGTGCAAGTGTTGCTGAACTGAAGAGTAATTGTGTGGAGAGTTAACACAATCTAATAAGAAGCCATTGCAATGCAATAGTGAAGCAAGGAAATATCATTGCTGACTATTGATGGATTAGTAGGTTTTAGAATTCAGTACAAAAATATACTAATAGACCCAAGAAGAAAACTGCCACCATTAAATAAGTAAATACAGCAGAATTGATGGTTAAGAAATAAAATGGACAACACCAGAAAACCAGAACAATGCTTGTAAAACTTGTTGGAAGTAAAGAAACAAATTATATTTAAAGTTGACGTGACATATAAGAAGTTCAAATAGCACTGAGAACTGAGAAAATGATTTGTCTGAGTTGCTGAGGTTAAAACATTTTCAGCTCAGAGGAAAGAAAAAAATAAACAAGGAGTATGTGAAAAGGGAATCTCAATAGAAGTCCACTGTTGTAGAGGAATGGTGATACCTAGTTTCAAGAATAAAATTTGTTTGGTCCAGACGAAATTCCCTCCGAATTGCTAAAATATTTTTAGGAGTACTCACTCTGATATGAAAAGAAGCTCATTTTTTCATGTGTGAATCTTATTGCCAGGAAAAGTATAACCTGTTACAATTCTAGCAGCTGTGACGATGTTAGCTTGAAAACGATCTGACCTGTAGAGGAGTTAGGAGGAAAGAGGACTTTAAAGAACACCAGATTGGATTTTGAATTGTAGTATTTAAGTTAATTTATTTTTGCATTACAATTAATCAGGTAATAAGATAGGATAGGGAAAATAAACAGTTACCCGTCACTTACCACAGATGAAGGCAGGAGGGCGAGACACGTAAAAACACAAAAACAAAAGAATTACACATATTTCGACCTAAGTCTTATTCATGTAGGAGGCGAGACATATGGCAGGGGGAAAGATGTGGTCACATCCGAGCCCGCCACATGAATGAAGCACAGGCGGAAAATGCGTGGTAGTGGAAGAAGGGGGGGGGGGGGGGAAATAGGCTTGACCAGCGATAAAAGTGAAACAAATCAATATAATCTCTGTGCAGCTTAGTTCAAAAAGTTATATTTGAAAATAAAGGGAGATAGAAGAATTTAAAAAATATATATATATACCAAAAATAATAATAATAATAATAATAATAAATAAATAAATAACCGACTGTAAAATGAAATGAGAGATGGCAAGTGACAGGTTTAACGTAGGTTTGGGCCAGGGGTGTGTCTGGTGTCAAGGATATGTTGATAGGCTAGTTCCCATCTGCGGAGTTCTGAAGGGGTGGTGGTGTTTGGAAAAACTCTAATAGCTCTGACTGTGAAACAGGTGTTGAGGTTGTTTGAATTATGGAAGTTCACATGGATTGCCACGGGATGGTCTGGGTTTGAAGTATAAACTGTTTGCCTGTGGCCATTCATTCTGTAGGAAAGTTGTTGAGTGGTGAGACCAATGTAAGAGGCAGTGCAGTGGATGCAGGTGAGTTGGTAAATAAGGTGAGTGGTAGCACATGTGGCATGTCCAATTATAGGGAAAGATTCGCCTGTGACAGGATTAGAGTAAGTAGTGGTGGCAGGGTGCATGTTGCAAGTTTTACAGCGGGGTCTGTTACACGGGAAAGATCCCTGTGGAGGTCTAGGGGAGTCGGCAGGTAAATACTTGTGGACCAAGATGTTGTACAGATTGGGTGGTCTGCTGAAGCAAGTGCGGGGAGCAGTGGGTAGGATTTTGGGAAGGAGGAGACGCATTTCAGGGAAGGAACGTAAGAAGTCATGCCCTAAAATTGACTACATTTACAATTAGACAGCGTTCTTAAATTTTAGAAATTAGGCCTAAATTATTGCTGTAGAATTGTTTATAAAAATCTGTATGAGTGAGGCAGAATATAAACTGCGACCAGTGATACTCGTTAAGTGAAGTGACAAATAAAAATCGATTTGGCTTGAAGGTTTGAGAGAAAAGGATCAGTATGCTATATGAATAAATTGGTAGGATTTAAAGGAGATGGACCAACCGGACCTTAATGCTGTTGGGATAAGTGACAACACTAAGTGGCCTGCTAAAGTACTATGTGGGCAAGTCAGAGTAATTAATACAAACTACCACTGGTCATGTAGCTGTAGTGGTTTACAATCAAGAATATATACCATATTTATATAAAGATAGCCAAAATATAGTCCACAACCAGTGATATTTAATTTGACTTGTCTTGAAAGCAATCAGTTAAGTAAGCACAATTTCAGTGTGACATGAACAGACATTAGGAAAAGGAACAGTATGTTATAATTTGTAGTTATCATTGAAGTAGCAGAGAAATTAAAAACGTCATGAGCAGGAATATTGTTTCAACATGAGAAGCATAAAGGTTATTATAATTACAAGTAAGGTTGAAGTAAATGGTGGCTGAAGCCTGGTATGTCAAATTAATGTTAGTGGCACAAGAAGAATTGGAAATGAAAGATTTTAGTATTTATTATTGGCCAAGCACTTTGTACAGCATGGCACTATATTGCAGGAAGGAGTATACATCAGAGAAGCCAAAACAGATTTAAGAATTTTGAAATTCACTGTGGATGGATAATGAACAGTGGCATATTAAATGGACATTTTCTGGAAATAATTGTTAGCCTATTCGATTCATGGATAAGTTCCTTTTTTAATAGAAGGAAATGTTGAACAGGGAAAAGTTTGTGGTAAGACATATAATTGGGGATACAGATGAACATGATGGGTAATCATATCAAACTATGCAGAAGGCTGAATGTCGCAGGGGTACCACTGTAGCATTCTCTCTCTCTCTCTCTCTCTCTCTCTCTCTCTGCTGTCGCCCCTTCCTGCAAATCTTTAGTTGTATTTGATAGACATCTGAATGCATGAAACACGTCGCTGGTTTTATTCAACTAAAGCAGGTGCAGTGGTGAGCATTATAATAAGGTTGGTTATCAAGTTCGGATATGAAAAGAATAAAACACCACTCCTGTATTGGTATTCCTTTATCAAACCAAATTAAACTTCTTTTTTTATTTTTTTTAGATTTCTGCACAGTGAAAAAAGCAAAATCTAGAAATCTGTATAAAATGTGCTATAGTTAATGTCAAAATATTCCATTCCTGTAACTATTAGTTTTTGTATGTACACATTTTCATTAAGTACAGCTTATTAGTTAAATATTTGTAAAGTTGAGTTATTTTTTTTAGTCTGTTGGGGTTTCAGAATGAAGATAATATTTTGCAGTAACCTAGTCAGTACAGTGGGAAGTACTTATATATTGCAATTTAAAACTTGTAACATTATGAGAAGATTTAATTGTAATGGAAAATCGTGGTTAATATTAGAAAGAATACGAGTAGTATATACTCTACAAATTGGAAAGAGTTTCTACTAAGTGATAGTAACACATGGGTTCAAATCCCCATCCAGGCATCCGTTTTCCATGCTTCCCCGAAGTCATGATTGTACTTTTCCTCCAAAAAGGCATTGTTCCCTGCTTCTGATCCTCTCCCGCGTCTGGTGGAATTTGTAACATATATGCCACATTTTACCAGCCCACTCTGTCCCCTATTAATTCGGATAATTCATAAATGTAATGTTTGTCATATCTCAATTAGTTTTGTTTAGTTATCCTGTATTATTTCCTCCGTTTAGTGGTATTGTTTTTGGAGGTCTGGAACTCATTATTGTGGTGCAGGAGAGGCTCGCTAGCTAGCTACTATACAGTACAGTACAGACAATCCGCACGAAGTGATCAAAGAGTAGGCATTGAGAGAAGACACAGAAGATAGACTTGCCTCTCCCTGCATGAATGAGTGTTTGTTGATTGGAATAAATTGTTTATTCAAAATAAAGTGTGAAGATTTGTGTTTTATTTGATTTGCAAGAAGTTATTGAATGCATGGAATTAAATGGACTTACTTATTGTCATTTGTAACAATAGCACCCTTCATTGAAAGTGAGATTTAGAACTGCAATTAAAAGAATAAAAGTTATCAAGTTTTAGTGGAGAGATAACAGAAATGGAAATACCTGCTTATATGCTCAGTGCAGAAGTGTGAGCCTAGATGTTTAAAATTGATAAAGTATTAAGTCAACAAGTGAAAAACTAAATGGACTGTTGTATCTAGTTGTGGTAAATAGAAACAACAGTTTCCACTGCAACATCAACTGATTTTTTTTCCTGATTTTTCAATACAAAACATCCAAATGATTTTGTTTGTGTTTTGCAAAAACATACTTTGTTAATGTTGCTACTCTTCCCATGAGTAAATACTTTAGAAGGAAACTCACACTCAAAAAAAAAACAGTTGCCCATTATGCGGTAGTCTATATGTTTAAGATATTTTTCAATTGAATAGTTTTGGGCACTGTTAAAATGACCTAAAATCATTCCAGGCAAATGCCGGGATGCTTCCGTTAAAAGGCCATGGCCGAATTCCTTCCCATTCCTTGCCCCCCATCCTTTCCCGTCTCTAAAAGACCTCGCTGTTAGAGAGACGTTAAGCAGATAAAAAAACCTAAATAAAATACCGTTTTTAAAATTTGTGTCTGTTTGGATGAGCACAGTAACCAAAGGTCATATTTTATGGGATTTATTTTGACATGAAGTCAGAAAGCTGAGAAGTGTAGAGTGAAAACATTAGTATAGATTTTTTTTTTCTGAACAGAATTCTAGCAAAAACCACGGTTCGGCTTTCAAATAACCTAACCTGTGGTATTTAATTTTGATGTGAAGCTGTACAGTTGAGAATTTTTAAGATAAAGGTGTCCAGGAGACATGAGTATCAGTTTTTCTTGCAGTTAAAATATGTGGCGTATTCCAAAAGTAAGGTCCGGGGTACAAGATGTCACAGATGATAGTCCTGAATGACGTTTCCCACCTGCAGCGCCATCTACCAACTCCTGGTAAATATGCAGTATTGTTGGCGTGCCGCAGTAGCCGTATATCTATTGTTGAGAGCAGTTCGAAATGGCCGCGACAATCGTAGCTCCCGCCAGTTGTGAAGTGCGCGGTGTGATTAGATTTTTGTTGGCAAAAGGATCGTCAGCTGCGGACATCCATCGCGAATTGTGTGTAGTGTATGGACCAAACATAATGAGTGAGAAACAAGTTCGACACTGGTGTCGAGAATTTCAAAGTGGTCGCACAGATGTGCACGATCAACAGCGGAGTGGCAGGCCCGGTATTCGGACCGACGACATCGTCGAGCAAGTTAACCAAAAACTGCGAAGTGATCGGCGTTTGACGATTAGTGGTCTGGCTATGGAATTCCCAAATGTTGCTAGAACCTCAATTTACAGGATTGTCACTGAAGAGCTTGGATATCGGAAGCTTTGTGCGCGGTGGGTGCCAAAACTGCTCACCGCTCAGCACAAAGAGCAACGAATGCATAGCGCACGACAATTTTTGGAGCGCTATAGACAAGATGGAGACAGTTTGTTTTCCCAAATTGTTACGGGAGACGAGACGTGGATAGCGTACACCAACGCAGAATCAAAACAACAATCAATGCAGTGGCGCCATTCCGGTTCACCCAAACCAAAAAAGTGTAAGCAATCGCCGTACACGAATCGCAAAATGATGGCTTCCGTGTTTTGGGACGAAAAGGGCGTCCTTTTGATCGAATTCATGGACCGTGGGACAACCATTACAGCTGACGTGTACTGTGCAACGCTCACCAAACTGAGACGTGCCATCCAAAATCGACGCCGCGGGAAACTGTCGTCTGGCATCATCCTCCTGCACGACAACGCACGCCCGCATACCGCTTCCAAAACCAAAGAGAAGATTCAAGAGTTTCGTTGGGAAATCCTAGACCACCCTGCTTACAGTCCAGATCTTGCACCAAGCGACTATTTTCTCTTCCTGCATTTGAAACGGTGGCTTGGTGGACAACGATTTCAAACCGATGAAGAACTCAAGACGAGCGTTACCAATTGGTTCAGGTCCCAGGCGGCAGACTTTTATGCCGAGGGGTTAAAGAAACTGGTACAGCGTTACAGAAAGTGTATAGATATGAACGGCGATTATGTGGAAAAGTGAACTAGATATGTAGTTACATACTGACGTTAATAAAAACCTTGTATCCTGAACGATGTTTTTATGATGATCAAACGGACCTTACTTTTGGAATACGCCTCGTACATATGATTTCAGTGTGTGAATGGCATCTTTATATTTGCAGGAATAATTACTTTTTCTTCTTCTTTCTTTCTGGTGATGTGTTAAATGCGGGTAATATAAGTTTTTAAAAAATGCTAGTTTTTACTGTGTGGAGATGGGAGTTTGGGACACGTGAAGCTTAAGCTCTAATAATGCCAGATTATTCTCTCTTTCTTTTTTCCTTTGCACATTTCCATTCAAGACAGAATATCTCTCTTTCAGGTGATCAGTGTGCGGTTGCCCAACTCGGACCGCATGGGTGGTGGGAAGCGAGGCTGTGGCTATGTAGAATTTGAAGACCGTGACAGCCTGATCAGTGCGCTGGGGATGGGCGACCAGCAGATAAAGGGGCGCAGTATACGCATCATGGTGTCCGAGAGTGCGTCCGACGACCGGAGGCGCGGGGGCGTGTCGAGCATGATGCGGGACCGCGATCCGGATCGCTCGATGGGCGACTGGCGCTCGGGTCCTCGCGAAGATCCTCCCCCCTCAGACAGAGACGGTATGTATCGTGCAATCTTAATAATTGTTGTATCAGCTGACTTATTTTCAGATTTACTAAAATGGCAAAAAAAAAAATGGATAGGTTTGATCACTTTGTGTTAGTGATACTTTTGCCGTTGCTTCTAAAACTAGTTCCAAATATATTTTGTCTGCAGGGGAGGTATACTTGTATGCAGCTAAAAAGCCAACATACAGGGTGATTATAATTAAAGTTTAAGTTTCAAAACGCTCTAAAAAACGAACCACTGATTAGAATGACGTCAAAATTGAAGGGCGTATTATTGAAGAAGGGGGGAAAGAACATGAATGCAAGATGGCGCTCCTCCGCACATTGCAAATTGAGTGAAGCAGTTGTTGAGGCGGCATTTCGGAAATACTAGAATTATCAGTCATTTCCCTACAGCTTGGCCGACCCGATCACCAGATCTTAATCCGTGTGATTTCTGGCTGTGGGGTTGTCTGAAAGATGTTGTGTTCAGTTCTCCGATTGCCAACGTAGCTGAATTGAAGACACACATTGCCAACACATTCTGAACTTTACCCCGGTGACACTTCGATCGGTTGTGGAACATGCTGTTTCCCGATTTAATCTTGTTGCACACAACAGTGGACAGCATATTGAACATGTTTTGCACCAGTCTCGTGAAACTTAAAAACCGATTGGATGTATGCTTTTGATGCAGTTTTTGGCCTCTGGACAGTTAAAAAAAAATTGGATGGATGCTATTTTGGTTCATGTTCTTTCCCCTTTCTTCAATAATACGCAGTTCAGTTTTGACGTCATTCTAATCAGTGGTTTGTCTTTTAGAGCATTTTGAAACTTAAACTTTAATTATAATCACTCTGTGCTTATAAATATGTTGGGTGACAAAACATATCAACTTTGCGGCTGATTTCCACCTTCCAGCGATGCCTTTCTGCCCGTATGGGCACTGAGGAGTAGTGGGGAAGGAAAGTGAGGAAACAGCTCTGGGGTGTGGTCGGGAAGTGTCCATCTTCTTGTGCCGATATCGGAGCTGACACATAGAATAGGAAACATTATTTTTAATAGAGCCTTATAAACCTCAACAATTTTTGAAAAGATGCTTCTTACTGTTAAACATGTAAATTTTACTGACAATATTGTCAATTTAAATAATAAAAATCCCAGTTGGATTATGAAACAGCCAGAATTTACCTCTCATTGAAAATGCAAGTAACAGATTATTGTATCCATAAGTGTTATTGATTTCGTTTCTGCAAGATATTGCTATGTTAAAAATTTCATATGGTGAATCATATCAGGCAATAAGTATACAAGGGTTGTTCAATAAGTCCTTACAAAACCTAAGATGTCGGAGCTAATACTCACTAGATGGCAGATAAACTCTTAGCTCCCTCTATCATGCTTTATATATATATATTCTCAATTGAAACAGATGAGTGTTGTTCATTTAGAAAAATAGCAGAAGAAAACAGTTTCGATCAGTGATTAAACACTTTTATTAAAAGGCCTAAAACTGAAAGAGATCAGAGCTGATCTGAATGAAGTTCGTTACATTTTCAACTGTTTACTATTGATTAAATGAGTTTAAACATCGCCGCACATCCACACAAGATGAATGTTGTTCAGGACGTCCAGTGGAAGTGACTACTTCTGAAATTGACAAAATGCGTGTTAGGGTTTCAGTGAGTGACGAATCTGAGCGCGAAACAGACTCCACAGGTGTACCACGAGGAACAGTGTATTAAATTTTGCATGAAAAAATTGTTTTGAAAACTATTCAGTAAGGTGAGTGCCGCGTTTGATCTCTGTGGCAAATAAGCACAATCGTTTAGTTGACTATGAGGTTGTTTCGGCACTTTTCTGTTTCGCTCCTGACAAGTTGTTGTGTCTGTGCAAGAATGGACAAAACATGGATACGCTACTATACTCCAGAAGCTAAGGAACATTCTAAACAGTGGGTGTTTGAAGACTGTGAAATCACCTGGCAAGGGAATGGCCACTGTTTTGGGATGCATGCAGAATCATCTACGTCGGTTACAGGGGAAAACGACGAACAATAACTGGAGCTTAATATGTGCCTTTATTGCACTGGTTAGGCAAAGAAATTGACTTAAAAAAAAGTCTTCATTTGGAAAAGATCCTCTCCCATCTGAATTATGTGCGGGTGCACACCAGTGCAAACTTATGGAATTAAAGTTATATCAACATCCACCACATTCGTCATATTTGGCCTCTGGTGACTATTTTTTTATTTCAAAACTAAAAATGGACAGAAAACAGTTCACATCAAATGAGATTGACCAAACTGATGCCCATTCTGTAGAACTTCCAAAATCCTACTTTTTGGGGGTCATAGAGGAATGTTTGGAAAGGTGTTACTAATAAAAGAAATAACAGAATTTTGTTTGTTTCTAAGAACTTATTGAATGACCCTCATATTCTGATAATGTCACTAAGAGATTGTCTGTTAAGAACATGCTGTGAAAAGTATCCAAACAAATTTAGTATAAAAATTATTTCTGCCAGACATGTTCTTCATGTTTCCAGTTTGTGGTTTCACTGAATCATCAATACATGTTGCAGTTTTAGATCCTAATATCAGGGACTTTGTTTGCAGGCTATAGAGGTGGTCGCCCAGGTTACGGAGAACGTGACCGTTTTGGAGACAGGGACCGCTTCGGCGACCGTGACAGGGATCGCTTTGGCGATCGTGACAGGTTCAGTAGCGACAGATTCGGTGACCGAGACAGGGATCGGTTTGGAAGTGGAAGCCGCTTCGGAGGTCCCATGCGGCGGGGATTTGAAGAACGTAAAGACGACTTTCCGCCACCTTCAGGTAAGCTGATGTGTAACCAGAATTGTGGTAATTGTTGGAAAATAGTGAGAGTGAAAATAATGAAGGTAGGTGGGATAAACTTGTCTCCACAGATGAAGACAGGAGGAACAACAACTATCACGCCATGCATTATTTCATTCTTAACTTTAATTGTAATTTGGGGGGGGGGGTCACTGAGACATGTGAGACTTCTCAGCAACTAGTATTTTTTCAATCATGTCTCTTTTTGAAGTCTTTGCAAAAGGTATTGCTGATAAAGTAATTATTTCATGGGAAGAGGTGAAACAAACGTTTAGTGTAATTTTGAATCATGTTTTTATCTCTTATCTATAGTAATATATTGGATCAATGAATTGTACCAAATTCCGCATCAATATGGTGTCTATTTTCTTTGACATTATAAACAGTTACTCTTAAGCTTACACAGTGGACAACTGTTTGAATGGAACGTTCTTGTCTTGCCACACGTGCACAAAATTTGGACCACAGTAATACTGCAACAGTTTTTAAAATGGAACTAATTGTACATACTCTGTGTATATGTGAAAGGCATGTAATTATATTGTCTCTTCTGTCTCAGCACAACATGGAATGAAATTAAAGAATACTTGTGTCTAATGTAAACTGCTCTAGTATGTTGGTAACTTTAATTTATGCAGTTATTTCTATATAGGTATGGTTTATCTTATAACTTGAATTGTCCATCTTCATTGTGGGAATACATCAAAATACTATAAGATTGCTGAAATGCTTCAAATATCATATTGTGTAGTAGATATTTTAAAACCTTCCCAAAAGCGCCTGACTGTTAAAATAGCTGTACAGGTCGTCAGGCGGAAGGAGAAAAAAGTAGCAACTCTTGGGTGAGGTGTCGAAACATCCTGTTCTTGTACCTCTATCAGAGTTGGTACATATCTGCTTGTCACCTTATAGCAATTTTCATTTTGTTTTAAAATTATTTTTCTGTGCAGATTGTCAATGTATTTAGAAATAATGTCAGTTTTGGGAAACAAATTTTAGATCTACCCCAATTGATTGTGCCAGTGGTAGCAGTAATAGATGGAAAGTATGCAGTGAAACTGCGAAGTATTTAAAGTCTTTTTGAGCATCAAATGAATGCTTTAATTTTTTTTTAACAGATTTAATGGCTGCTCTTAATCATGAAAGATTAACTCTTGTATTTAAAATGTGTGTATTCAATGGGGAGGTTCTTAGTTTGGAAACATGTTAAACTTAATTTGCATGATATTACATTACCAACAAACTAAATACAACTTTTTTTTAGTAATTCAAATTATTAACGCACATTTTATCATGGTCAAAAATGCCGCTAGAGGTGGTGTCAAAAGTCGTACTAAAAAATTTAAATATTTATACTGCTATATCTCTTACTCTTTGAGGAGAAAATTAGTTTTCAGTTATGCTTCAGTTCCATATTTCTATCTAGTTATTATTCATAATTGGCATCTTTAATTTCGTGTTCACTGCCACAAATTAAGTTTGTAGTTATTTCAATTCTGTGGAAATTTTCCGCTGCAATTTTTTGAATTGTACTCATCAGAGTTAGTGTACAAACACTTGATCTTAACCATCCTTTTATCTGCTTGACTGATATAATATTTTATTTTTAAAATCTTTAAAAATTACTTATACCTCTCAGTATAATTCAGGCGTTTGAAATTGACACTCATTAATTGCAGTAGTAGTAGTAGTACAAAGGGACTTAATTGGGCTCGTTGGACCGATGAAACAATACTTTTTATGATAATTCGCTTCTTCTCTAGTTTGATAGGTGTTGACAGTTGCTTCACAATGCTGGTATAATATTCTCCAAAATTTCATCAGTCTTCTGGAACAGTAGTACACCCTTAGTACCCTCAAAAATGGGTGCCGCCACTTTTCATACAGGAGAAAAGCCTTGGTCTGACATGCCCCCTCTGCTTAATGTGTTGGTTTGATTCTTGGTTGAGGTGATGGTCCGTATCTCGTCAGTAATCAGAAATTGCTCAACAAAATCTAGTTGTTGGGCTTTGAAAGAGGTTAGATTTTCTGCTCATTTTCTTTTGATCTGCCATCAAAAGTGTTGTCTTAGACCGAGTGGAAACATTGTGAATCCCAACGCTACTCTTTCGAAATCTGGTATCCTTTTCTTAATGTCACATCAATCTGCAGAACTGTTAACATTGTCTACCATCACCAAATAATATACTCTCTCCAAATTTTCCCGAGATAGTCTCTACGATCCTTCCTGTGCAGAGATTGAAACTAAAACCCACTTTTTTCCTGAGCTATATCTAGTGTAGTGCTGCCACCGTAGTCTCATAAATGTCCTTTGGTTCTTTTCTTTCTTACATAAATATTGAATCAAAGCACAAAATTCAGATATAATGCACACTACATGTGCTTTCAGCACAGAAAAAAGTTCTCTATTGGGTATTGTAATTTTCGACAATATTTCACAGATGTCTAAAGAATTAGATGCAATATTTGAATTTTTTTTAAAAATTGTCGTCTTGATTTCATGTGTAAAACATTAGGCTAATATTCAATACGCTACCTTGGAATTTGAGATGGGTTAAAATTTAAGTTTCAAATGTTTCTTCGCATTTTGAAATCTTCCCAAAAGCGCCTGGCTGTGTTATATAGCTGTGCATGTCATCTGGAGGAAGGAGAAAAAAGTCGCTGCTCTTGGGTGTGATGTTGAAGTATTTTCTTCCTGCATCTCTATCAGAGTTGCAACATTATAATGAGAAAAATTTCTCAAGGCAGTGTGGATAGGATATTCTACATGGGCTGCGAGGACGTTAAACTAATGTCAGCACGTTTGTTTCTTCACACACTGCTATGGGGCCATGCCAAATACTCATAACTCCCATGTCCATATTTATATTTATGTTTGATATTGTGGAACTGTTGTATACTTAAATATGTGTCTCTATTGTGTTACAAAATCCAGAGTAACCTCAAAGCACTGTTTAGTAATATAGTAAAATTTACATTGCTGGCACAAATTGCAGTGAGAGGAGAAATGTACAACTAAAGGGCTAAACTATTCTGTACGTGCCATGTTCTGCTGTTTAATGTATGTGCCCAAAATCGTGGTTTTTTGTCTCTCCTCATTAATTAGTGTTGACGTTGTTCTACCGTCCAATGTGGTGAGCTGTGGTTTCCCGTAGCCTAATTAACAGAGCTGACACATTGATATATTGACTCGTTTAAGGGCTTTCTAATTTCAGGCAAGCTTAGTTAGCTATTTCCAGATAAAGTAATTTATCTTTATATATATATATGATCTCCTCTATCACAAATGCAGACAAAATTAATCTGGCCTGATTTTTTCTGCATTTGTTTGATTATTAACCACTACAGTAAAAATTTTGACAGAATGTAGAGTTAAGATGACGTCAAATTAATCCGTATTTACTTTAATGGTGTATAAATACTGAAACACTTTTTATAAAGTAAATTTATCATCAGACTGATTGTAATTATTTGCATTCGGGAGGACAGCGGTTCAAATACCCGTCTGGGCATCCAGATTTGGGTTTTCCATGGTTTCCCAAATCACTCCAGGCAAATGCCAGGATGCTTCCCTCAAAAGGCCATGGCTGAATTCCTTCCCATTCCTTGTCCCACATCCTTTCCCGTCTCTAAAGACCTCGCTGTTAGAGAGATGTTAAGCAGATTAAAAAAAAAAGATTGTAATTATTGCTTATGTCTTTGTCTTAAATGCTGAAATCTACATTTATTTATTGCAGCTTTGTTTTGGAGCATTCTGCTGATGGAATGTCACATGTTATCCACCTTTTTGTGTTATTTACCAGCCGCTCACAATGGCCTTGATAACTATTCACAAGGCTAGTATAATATTCACCAGGACGATATCACTTTTCTTTCTCCATTTATCACAGGCATCTCACAGCTAAACAGAAATAATTGAAAATTCTGACTTTGAACATCTTGAGTGATTTTGATTCTAAATGGAATATCATGTTCAAAATTTTGTAAAATTATTCTGTAGGATGTTTTTACAGAATCTTTCTTTCCTGGTCCAGCGTGTGAAGTACAGATGTTTAAAACTCATTAATAGGGGACAAATAATTTATTTCTTCTTTTATTTGAAAATTGGCGTAAATTGTTATCGGTGTTATTGATTTTAGTCCATTTTTGTTGCCAGGTCTGCCTCAAAAACAGTATCACCCAGTATTCCCTAATATCTATCATCTCCTATATTTAAATTACATACATTATAAAATAAGTTTACTTGTCATATACTTTAGTGGTGTCTTAATTGATAGTACGTTGCACTGGTGGCTGTGGTCATTAGCATGTGGAATCCTAATTGCGTAAGGCACGACTCACTCGCTTGGTTATTTCAGGAAGTTTAGAAACAGCAGTACACCTTTAGAATACCAAAAGCAGGTTCCCATCAATTCCCATGATACAGCATAAGCCTTGGTGTTCTTTTGAGAAGTGGTGTTATTCCACTGCACTTGGCAGTTGCTTTGATGCCTTTAAAAGTGATATGTCCGTATCCAACCAGTAAGTATAAATTATTCAACAAAATGAAAACAGTTAAGAAGTTTCAGATGTTTCACTAAACCTTCCCAAAAGCGCCTGACTGTATAATGTAGCTGTGCAGGTCGTCTGGAGGAAGGAGAATAAAGGGCAACTCTTGGGTGTGATCTTGAAGCATTTTCTTCCTGCATCTCTATCAGAGTTGGTATATTATACCTGGGAGTAAAATTCCTTAAGACAGATGAATAGCAAAACTAAACCTGTCACTTGTACTATTTTCATGAGCCCTGTGAGGAAATGAAACATATTGCGAGATGATCTAGTGTTTCGAATTTGCCATATTTGTTTCCAGGGTCCATACTGGTAACTGGTTGGGTTACTTACATTATCCTTGTTTATTTGATATTGTAGGTTTGAATATGCATGTATAGTATGTTGCAAAAATCAGAGTAATCTCAAAAGACTAATACAGTAAAGTTTTCATTGGTGTAATCTGGGTTAAACAGATCTCCATAGTAGTAGAAATGTGTAACTAAAGGGTATATCAAGACAGCTACATTGTTTTATCATCCATATTCATAGTTAGTTTTCTTTGAACATGTTTCAAACTTGTTATTGTCAGCTGTTTCGAGTGCTTCCATGATGAGTGTGTTATTTGTTTACTTAAGAAGTCTGCATACTAACCAACTACCTCGTGTTAGCTGAATGTTGGAAATTGGAGCATTTCAGATTTGCTATAATCTCAAATACGAGCAGTAATAAATACTGACTGTAGATTCAGGCACTTGTACGAGCTCAGCCATATGTTCCATTTTGTGTTAATATATAATTTTTTTGTCCCTGTAACTGTGAAGTGGCTTCTTTCTTTCTGTTACATAGTTGAACATATAACTTGAAAAATGTTGGGTATGGCTGGGAGTTTGAAAAAATTTTAGGTAGTTTTCTGTAATGTTGCAAGTAAGTAAATCCACCTAAAAGTCCCTAACCTAATGCTTTGTGGGCTAAGCTAACTGCAATAAATCATTAGCTGCAATAAATTTTATGTTTCTTAAAAAACCATATGCTGGCACAGATCATAGTGGAAAACACTGTATAGGTGATTTGCCAAGTTCATTAATGCCTACAGTAAAGTCATGATCATAGTACCAGGAGTCATCACAATAATCTCCTGGGTCTCCCTTTCATGGCACAGAACAGCAATTCCTGATTCAGATTTTTTTATTTAAATGTGTTAAGCAATTTTTATTTCAGTTATTGGCTTTATGGCAGCTGTTTCAGGACACTTTCATAGTGTGAATGTTTTGTTTGATTAAATCAGAGGCAGTGTGCTTACTATACATCTGCCTTTTGATTTGATGGCTTTAGTAATAGACAGATCATTGGTCTCAAATGCCAATAAATTTTGTATCTGTGTTTCTTACAAAACCAAATACTGGCACAGACAATAGTGGGAAAACACTGTTTTGGTGATTCTCCCCATTCATTTGTGCCTATAGTGAAGTCATGATCATAGTACCAGGAGTCGTCACAATAACCTCCTGGGTCTCCCATTCATGCGACAGAACAATTCCTGATTCAATGGGTTTTTTTAAGAGATTTGTTTTATTTGAATATTTTTGGCTCCAGTGCAGCTATTTCTGGACATTTTTATCATTTGAAATGTTTTATTTGGTCACTTCAGAAGTTGTTATGCATCTGCCTTTTAACGATTTTTTCGCATTCGAGAGGACGGCGGTTCGAATCCCCATCCGGGCGATTTGGGTTTTCCATGGTTTCCCAAATCACTCCAGGTAACTGCCGGGATGCTTCCTTCAAAAGGGCCATGATTGAATTCCTTGCCCCCCCCCCCATCCTTTCCCGTTATATCCATTTCTTACACAAACAAATGCTGGCACATAAAATAGTGGAAAACACTGTTCTGGTGATTCTCCAAATTCATTTGTGCCTATAGTGAAGTCATGATCATAGTACCAGGAGTCTTCACAATAATCTCCTGGGTCTCCCATTCATGCGACAAATAATAAGAATAATACCACAGTGCTAATATAAGCTACATAGTATGCAGTTATTGGTAGCAAAGTTCGCTTCCTTAGAATTTATTGCAAAGTATTGTGCTCTAATAAACATTGTTCGGTGAAGACTGTGTTTATTATTGGCCCTGCATAATCAATATCAATAATGAGTTCTCAAAGTGATCCCAGTACAATGTAATGAAATAAGGAAAATATAAAGGAGGAGTTTACAGTTTAGGAGGTTACCAATGATTGGCCCTGTCATCTTTTCCAGTTCAAAATTTTTTCAGCCTTAGCATTTTTTGGATGTTGGATGTTAGCCATTCTTTTTTTAAAAAAATTCCAATATTTTCATAGCCATAAATCTAATCTTAGATATTTAGCTATTAGTGAATCCGTTTCATTTATTACAAAACAGCTCTCAGAAACTTCATTTTGTAGTGTCTGTATTTTGATAGGTTACTGAGTTGATCTATGACTCAACCATACAACAAATTGTCATTGATTATAGAATTTTGTGTTTGTATCTTCCACAACTTGTCTGCTTAAGGACTTCTTATTGTTCCACAAATACTCTTATAAAGTTAATATAATATCCATGCATCTATTTGATTGATGCTAGTGATGGTGGTAATATTTTTTGTCATTTGTTTATTCTTAAATGCCATAATCTTGGTTTTTAATTTTGATAATCCACAGTTGTATTACAATTTTATATTTCCAAGATTTGGCATTGTAGATGTTGTTCAGAACACTGTGTTGTGTTCATATTTCTTGGAGACATGCAACCAACTCACGAGACACCTCGATTATAGTTTTAGAGGCCTCATAACTTATTGAAACTGTATTTTTGGCACTCAGTATGTACTTTGGTATTAAGTTGCGATAGTTTTAATTACTGCAATTACTGACCAAGGGTTTTTAAAACTATAGTCCGTCGATTTCTAACCGTGTGATAAAATTTGTTTTTCAGGTGAGCCCTCTCAACGACCGCGTCTCAACCTCCAACCGCGTACGAAGCCTCTGGAAGAGATAGCCGCTCCCGCGGCCCCTCCAGTGGCGGCACCCGAGGCCAGCGGAGGTGCCAAGGCGGCGGCCGTGTTCGGCGGAGCCAAACCCGTCGACACGGCAGCCCGCGAGCGGGAGATCGAAGAGAGACTCGCACGAGAGCGGGGGCTGCTCGGAGTGGGCAGGGACTCCAGGGACCGCGAGCGCAACACGGACAAAGACAGGTATAAAACCAAATGCTGGTCATGATCGTAGTACCAGGAGTATTCACAATAACCTGGGTCTCCCTTTCATGGCACAGAGCAGCAATTCCTGATTCATATTTTTTTGTATTAAATGTGTTAAACAATTTTCATTTCAAAGTTATTGGCTTTATTGCAGCTGTTTCAGGACATTCTCACAGTGTGAATTTTTTGTTTGATTAAATCGGAGGCAGTGTGCTTACTATACATCTGCCTTTTGATTTGATGGCTTTAGTAATAAAGACAGATCATTGGTCTCACATGCCGATCAATTTTGTATCCGTTTCTTACACAACCAAATATTGGCAGACAATAGTGGAAAACACTGTTTTGGTGATTCTCCCCATTCATTTGTGCCTATAGCAAAGTCGTGATCATAGTACCAGGAGTCTTCACAATAATCTCCTGGGTCTCCCATTCATGAGACAGAACAGCAATCTCTTGTTATTAATGCCACAGACTAAAGGAGATAATCTGTGCTTATTCCGGGATTTAATGCTATTCGAGAAATCACTTGAGTGTTCTATTTCTTGATTACAAAAAGCATTGTTTGAGATGTTTCGCATATGTTGACAATTGTTTGCAGATATATTTGTGTATTGATTTAAATGTGTAATATTAACATCTTTCAAGGGTTTTGTACATTCCAAGTGAAAAATTAAACCTTTCAGGATTCCTTCCTTTATTAGTCTTTCACACCCTCAAAACTTCTGAACCCTGAACAGGAGAGCATCGCTAGTCTAAACGTCAATTATGTGAACAACTTTGTTAAAAAAAAAAAAAATCATGGATTGTGCACTATTTTACTGAAATGCCAACTTTCTTTGTATTTACAGTACAGTACACCTTTGCACATGGTTTCTTTGGATGTTCCACTAACAAAGTACTTGGTACATTGAGTTTTACACCTAGTGCTTGTTATTGTATTATTGCCACAATATCCTTGTGACCATCCAAACACTGGCTTCGATGCTGAATGTTTGTAGTAACTGCAACACAACAATTCTTTCATTGTGGCAGTACTTTCGAGTTTATTTTAGAAATCTAAAGCAGACCATGTTCGTCCAGAGCCTTTATTATTGAATTACTGTGTTGATGAGTTCTGTAGACTTTAGTATCTCGTACCAACATTATACGCGTATAATAGCATCTCCTTCGTAATTAAAATAAAAAAAAGCACGAGTGTCTCCAAAATTAAGCAGAGGAAAGTAAGAGACTTCTTTAGCTTGGGATTTGTAAAATAATTTTAAATGCAAAATAAAAACTATATAAACTGAAACTATACAAATCAAAAATCCAAACCGCCCTTGGTCCCGCTTAGTTCGGATTATCGACACTCTACACAACTTCGGATCTGGTGATCCATGTGGCGGGTCTGGATGTGTGCACATCTTTCACCCTACCACGTCTCACCTCCTACGTGGGCTATTAATCAAAATATTCTGTATTTTGTTTGTGTTTTTTACCTGTTCATCTTGCCCTCTTGCCTTCATCTGGTATGTAAGTGTTTATTTCTCCCTCTCCTATTCTATTTTCAATGCCTAGCGTCAGTTTGTCACAATTATTCACAACTTTAGTTCTAACACTCAAAAAATGAAAAATTCATGGATGCTGAAAATAATTGTAGGGCTTTGGGGGTTAAAACAAACATTTTTTGAGATTTTATCTCCATGTATATCAAATAACTGGCAACGTGTAGTCTCTTAATGTTTGTAGGTTTCTTTTCATTCCATGATTTGTAAAGGCTTTTGGTGAAAATCTATGAAGTAAATTACCATTTCTACCTTCTGTTTGCAAAAGTTCTATCAAAATTTTATTTTGATATGTAGCCTGCTTAAGTTAACAGAAAAATTGTAGCAATATATTTAAAATTAATGGTTTCACAAAATGTAAAAAAATGACTAATTTTAAGAAATTTGATAGTTTTTCTCCCAAAAAAAATGTTATTTGATGCGGAATTTTATTAATTGGATAAAATACATTGACAATTTTTGAAAATTTTCTGAGAAACTGGTCTTTTCGGGTCATCTGTTCTTTCATTCATGCATACCATTTTAAAGATAACTGGTCAAAGCATATAATGAACTGTATAAAACGTTGGTTTATGTTGATTTTTTCCTAAACAAAAGTTTTTACATACAAAATATAGTAAATTCACACCATGCTAGTTTTTTATTATTAAATCAAATATTCCAGGCCTATCTGTTGTTGTGCTTTTTGCTCTGTCTTGTTTCTTGCTTTGTTATTGTTTTTCCAAATACGTGTCATTGATGCCACTGCAGTGGAAATTAAATCTGAGCAGGTGCTTAAAATGAGTCAAATGTATACAACTTTGGTTGGTTTATTTGCAGGTTTTCGAGCACAAGCAGCGACCGTCGCCGTCGTGAGGATACCCGTCGCGAGGATACGTGGAGACAACCGCCCGCTCCTGCGTCCGGTGGGGAGTCGGACGGCGCTCGCGACGGCAGTCGCGGTAGCTCACTAGACAGGCCCAAGGCTTGGGACCGCAGTAAGTTACCCTGCAATTTGGAATTAAGAGGCATTATTGTATGTGTGTTTACTAATTTGCTGTTGTATGTATTTCAAAACCTTCCCAAAAGCGCCTGACTGTTAAAATAGCTGTACAGGTCGTCAGGTGGAAGGAGAAAAATGTGGCAATTCTTGGGTGAGGTGTTGAAACATTTCGTTCTTGTACCTCTATCAGAGTTGGTACATTTCTGTTGACCTGATAAAGATCTAGAAATGTAGTTTTATGCTTCAGGGCATGGAAACTGTCAATTGTGAAAGTGTCAGATATTCAAGCCAAACTTCCATTTTATAAGAAATAATAGAATATTTCCTAAGAACCACTTTCTTTGTGTTAGACTATGCATTGTCAAAAGCATCAAGTTGCAAATCTTCTCTTATTTCTGTCAAATTATGTTTGTATGTCTAACATTGCTTGTCGTCCAGTGCAGAGCAGTGGACATTCTAATTATTTCTACATTGATTGTGATGAGTAATGAAATGGTTCCCCTTTCCTGTAAAATATTAAAAAGACAAATACGAATTTAATCACATAACAGTAACCTGAAAGCAGGTGTGCACATTGTGAGGAGACACACACAAATGTTCTGAGTGCTCCTTAATTTTGTTAGACATACAATAATTGCATGAATGTGTAGGTTTGTCATTTCGTCGTTGAAGATAGCACAATCATTAATCGGGGGCTGCAAAATATGAACGGAAAGAAAGAAGCTAGTAAGCTTCGGGTAGGAGGCAGATGTTGAGAAAAAATTAATTAAATATTAAAAAACTGATGGGTTAATGTAATGTCACATTTCCCGTTAATTTGATTTATTATTCAAGGGTCTGTGTATTGAGGGTTTATTCATTTAATCAGATTTACTTTTCATGTTCGCTCGGCATAATGGGAAGCATGCTTATTCCATTTTAAATGGAAAGACGCTAAAACACATTGAAGAAAATTATTATTACTCTCATTTACAATTATTAATCTTAAATTGTAACATGCATTTATTAAATTAACTGAATTGTTGATAGGTGGCTGAAATTAATAGGTGATAAATAAATGGGAACAGTCGTGAACTGCAATCGTATCAGTGGAGCATGAGACGATTGGTCTCAATGATAGGAGGTATGAGATTCAAGAAATAAGATGCCGTACTGATTCATTTATGTATTCCTTCTTTCCTCGATCTGTTCGGGATTGGAATGTGCAGAATTAGGATTGGTGCTTTGCACCCTCTGCCACCCAGAATATTTGTGATTTGCAGAGTGTAGATGTAGATTGTTCTCTAGGGCCGTCACGGGGTGGGTGATGGAGATGTATTGTTCGCGGATAGCACTGCACTGGTGTGGTGAGATGACGGGAGATGTGGCGTATGTCGGTCGTTCCGTCGACGGGACCCGGTCAGCGACCAGCGGGATGGACAGCCTACACACAATCTTCCGGCTGTAGCAGCTCGGTCACCACATTGCCTGCTTGGACACCTGTCCCTCTGACCGCTCAGCTCGAAGTGCCCCCAAGACCCTAAGTCACTTCTCAGAAACCATTCGGTGGGTTGAATGGTGGAGAGGGGTAGGTAACATTCCTCGCTAGTCTCCTGAGGAATTCCACGTACACACTTCGCTGCACCACTGCCTGCGTGACGATACATTCCATTTCAGTCAAGAAGTAAAAATGTGTTGTAAATAGTGCTCGGCGAAAGGCATATTCTGTTTAAGGGGGTTTTGGGTAGCCAGTGCCCACTTGTGAATTTCAGGTTGGGTGGTAACAGCAGTAAAACCTATGATACATGCGAAACAGGCATGGTGATCCAGTGCATGGTCTTGCTTCCATGGGTGAACCCTTAGCCTCTGATGAACAGGTACTAGGTGCATAGGCAGTGGAGGCTCATATGACGTGCTGCAGTTAACCAACCAGAATAGGCGTTTGTTCCTGAATGGTCATTGCATGGGGAGCTGTGAAGAAGCTTCTTAGAGTAACACTACTAGCGCATCAATACTGTCATTCAAATGTAGTAGGTGATGGCAAAAATCTGAATTAAAAAGCCTTGCAGCAGTATCAAAGGAAACAATCGTACATTAAAATTGGAGAAAACTGGAGGAAGACTCCACCATAAGTCAGGCAACCTTATCATACGAGTGGTATGTGCTACATATGACAAAAAGTAAGGAAAGATTAAACTAAAAAGTGTGGCACAAGTTTGTAGCACTGTTTGGCAGTGACATCGTTTTCATAAAATGCACCAATTTTTTACAAATGCATTAATACTGTTACAGTACTGTCATAAACAAGGCTTGGCTATCATGTAATCTTTTGTTTCTGCATCAGAATTATACCTTGCACAAACAGAACAACAAACACAAACAGTAAAGAGCCAATTTTAAATGACTAGAGACCAAGCGCAATGGATGAGTGGTAATACCGGCCTCACGTGCGGGTGGACGCCGGTTTGAAACCCTGTCTGGGCATCCAGGTTTGGGTTTTCCATGGTTTCCCCAAATTACTCCAGCTGAATGCTGGGATTTTTCCTTCAATAGGCCATAGCTGAATTCCTTCCTGTTCCTTGCACCAGTCCTGTCCCCAATTTGCTGCTGGAGGGTTTATACCAAAACATTGTGTTACTGTTCCACATGTCATTTTTTTTATTTTATGCACCTTTCTGCCGTCACCTGTGGTAAAGAATTCTTCCTGTTTCCGTAAATTAATTAAATTGTTGGCTAGACTTCATCTTTTGCATAATATAGTAATTGCAGTTTTGCAAAATGGTTGGTTGTGGACTGTAACTCTGGTTCTGTTGACAGGTGAACGCGACGACAGACCCCGTGGGGCAGGAGCCGCTGGTCCCCCCGCCCGCAGTGAGGGTGCGTACGTCCCACCCAGCGCCCGCGCCGACGCCCGCTCGCCTTCCAGGGCTCAACCCAACAAGTGAGTCGGTTACTGTACACTTCACTCCATCAAAAACTTGGAACTGCTGAAAAATAATCAGCAAATATTTGTGACATGATATATCACATAAATGTTATCATATCAATGTAAATATTAAATACTCGATTATTGGGTAAAGAATTGTTGTGATTGAGTAACATTAATAATAAGAGTTGTGATTGTCATGGCTGTTATGATTGGACAAATTAAAAATTGTTACCGATAAAAGTACACGATGGGTAGAATTTCGCAGATGTGCACTAATTTAATATTCACTTCTATGCTAATGAAACAAAGACAAAATTTTAAACTAAATTTGTTGACAGGGACCAGCCTCCTAGGTCGCGTGATGCGAGCCAAGACGAGATAAGTCGGATGCCCAAATACCGAGAAGAGGAAACGCCGGTGAGTAGTGTGTGGCACGTAAAGCGTGGTGTAATTGTTCTAGTCTACAAGAGTCAACACACCTGTTGCAATTGTCCTGAACAGCAAAAAAATTTATCACTTTCTTTTTCATTAGAAAAATTGTAAAATTGACTTTTTATCATTGTTTTTCTCTGTGTAGTTTGTATGCATTGAGAATGCTCCACATAACTGTATTTTTCATTTCAACAGTATTTACCTCCACGACCTTTCTGAAAATAAAAGATGATTAGTTGTTTCTTATTTAACAATTCAGCTCTGAAATTAAATATGTGCACCTTGCTGTATAAATGTGAATTATGTAGCAGGTGTGTCTGTTTTATAGTTCAAACATCCCCTAAAGCAAGAGAAACACAGCTTTTTCAATTTTCTGTGGGACAGAACTTGTGGTTGTAATGTAAAAAATAAACTTCCACAAACTGTCTGAAAATATACAGACATTTGCACATTTTTTTACTCTAGTTTATATCCTGGTATATTATTATTACTGTTACTAAGTTTTGAAACCTTTTGTATGCTGGTAATTTTTCTTACTGCCCCTAAATCTGCTTCATTTCGTGCACTTTCAATTTTGAGCCATTTTACCTATTTCATATTCTATATCATAGTAAAGAATTTTTAACTCTTTTTGTATTTGTCGATGTGAATGGAACTTAACACTTGCTCATCTTTTTAGAATTTTGTGGCGTCTAACAAGTACGCCTACCTGCCGGACGAGGAGGATCAGCAGGCTGCCGGGTCGGACTAGGAGCGAGCAGAGTCGTCCTCAGTTTGCGCACCCTTAAAGTTTTGAGCAACTTCCACTCTTCTACAATTGGGCATATACAATTTGAGCATAGGGATGTACCGTTTGAATTCGGACGCGTTTAGTTTCCTTCTCAGAGAGCTCATTCTGTCGACCAGTTTCGGGAGGCGCCGTGTGGTCACTCGCCTCCGAGAAGTCTGTCTCGACAGAAAAATGACTGGTCAAAAACGCCCGTTCTAGTGCCGAACGATTTGACGGACTTTTCTTACATCTTGTGTGCTGTTGCTGCTACTGCTGCTGTTGTTGTTGCTGTATTAATCTTGAATGTATTCGGTGCAATTGTATTTGATAAAAACGGATTTTCTAATAACTTGTACGACTAAAGTTTGCATCGTAATTGGAAAGCTATTTGTATTGGACCTCTGTTGATGTTGTGAATGTGCCCATAATTCCTTTCAGATTGTTTCTTATGGACTGCGCCAGGGTGAGTTTCCCCGTCCTGGTTGCCGTGCCGTGGGTGGTAGGAAATAGCGGTCGTGTGCATTTTATTACTTTCGCAATTTATTAAATACATACTGGACCTTTAGTATCTGCATTTGAAGAAAGACACTAAATGTTATTGTTTCTTATTCATACATTTGGTTCTAAATAAATAAGAAAACTGTTAATGGCTGTCTTTCTGTAATGGTTTGTTTAATCAGTAATAAATGTCCTATATAATGGAATATTTCTGGTATTCATTGTCACCTTGTACTAGTATTACTTGTCTCCCTTCAATCAGCAAAAAGGCATATAATCTGTGTGGAACCAATAATGCTACAGCCTGAACTCTCCTGTGGGACAGCAAAGTGCAAACACATACTACTAAAAACCTACTACATCCCCGTACTAACTTACACACTAGAAACGTGTACCCTATTCAGAAGTAGCAGACTTTAGAAGCCTCTGAAATGAAGTTTATATATACCAAGCTTCAGCTCTCATGAAAGGACATAGTAAGGAATTAAATCAGTCATGCAGTAGGCGGTCTAAACACCGGTGTGGCAAAATCCTTGGACGGTCTTGTGTAGGATGCTATGGGACCTGTTCAGAGGATGAAGGAAGAAAGAAAAGCAAAGACCTACTTTAATATAAACATCAAAGGAAAAAGACATGTGGGAAGGCCAAAAAAAAATTGGGTATACAAAATCAAGGAGGGCTGAATTGGGCTATTATTCATGGACAGAAAGAAGTGGAAAGTGCTCATAACCAGCACCCAGGAGAATGAAGGTGAAAAGAAATTGATGTCTAATCAATTAGAATAGAATAGCAGTAATACCTTCAATTTTAGTTACATTTATTTGCTGCAGTTTTGAAGGTGAGTGCCAAGAGGGTTTTTTCAAAGGGTTATGACCAAATTCCTTCTCATTAATTACACACCTTCTCCCGTCCCCCCCCCCCCCCTGATATAATAAGCTCGTAACTTGATGTAAGTGCTTAGTATTTAAAAATAGAGGTTTCATGTAGGCACTGCTAATAGGAATGTTTTGGACCTGCTGCTCTAATTGACATGTTGTACGTCAGTCGGTTTCTTATTAAAGCGTATATAAATAAATTCTCATATCTATCAAAATACTGTAAATCTTTAATGTTTTGACGTCTTTGTGAACAGTACAACTTTGTCATAAGATACATACCACTTTTGGCTACATGTTAAAAATATCTCAAAAACATAAATTTTTAGTGACAAAATATATATTTTGCTTGGATTAGGTGACTTCATTTATGTTCAGAATTAATCGGAAAATCTCAACTTGTGCACCTCTTCTGTATCACTTCACAATGTTAAAAATTTATTTCCCCAGGCTTTGCTCCTAGCACACATTGTTGCAGTTTGCACATTTACAATTTCTTTGCACAAAATCTCGGGTGTCCAGCGTGATGGTATTGTAAAAAGACGTTTCGACAGCTAGCTCAGCTGTCTTCATCAGGTATCTTCTAGTTGTCACTGCCTCAACTGGCTTAGCCACCCATTGGATTTCTTTTATATCTTCAGCAATGGCACACAAAATCTTGGGCTCACCATGACGCCCGCTCCCCTGCCGCCCGGATTTGCTTGTAGGCCCGCTCGTTCTGGTTGGCCGAGAGTGCCGGCTTAATACGTGGCCCGTTGCGGCCGAGTAGCGTCATTTGTGCTGGCGGTCCGTGATGCTGGTGGGTCCACTCTGATTGGCTGCAAGCGCTAGCTTAATCTGCGGTGCCATCGCTGAAGATATAAAGGAAGTTCAATGGGTGGCTAAACCAGTTGAGGCAGTGACAGTCAGCTTTCGACAAGTAGAAGATACCTGATGAAGACAGCAGAGCTAGCTGTTGAAACGTCATGTTTTTACAACACCATCCGACTGGACACCCGAGAAGATTTTGTTTCATCAGTACGCCGGGAAAGTCTCCACTCGCATATTTCTTTTCAGTTTCTCACGCACACTTTTGTATTTGAGCAGTGGGCTTCTATGACATTCAACGACCTTGCTAAATTATATTCCTACATAAATTGAAATGTGCTCTGTTGAGCCTAGTAGATGGATGTGCAGTAAACCTTGCTGACTTGCCTTGTGGAGGTTGTTGGTCCAAATCCCCACCCAAATTTGTTTACCATAGCTGAAATGCCAGGATAGTTCCTTCAAAGGGCCATGGCTGAATTGCTGCCCTGCCCAACATGAAGTTACTTGCATGAACTCCTTTCAGCTACCCTGGTTTATGCTTTGTTGCTGCATGCTGGTACCAGGATTGGGTGTTGAAATACATTATCTTGTTACTCTCGAGTGTTTTACTGGCAGTCGTGACGTTGTCAACTCCCAAAGACAAGCTAACTTTGTTGTTTTCCGCAAATGGAAATAGGTGTATGATAGTATATAGCTGTACTCACACATAAGGGGTAAGAAAAAAAGAACATTTACCAATAATGATTTGGAGGGCCAGTTACCAATGTCAGCAGTAATTGGTCTAAGACTTGTTTTGTTGTGGATATGGAGGTTTATGTAAGTTTAAAAAAAAAAAATACTTTCTCAGGTTCTGTTGGTTGACAGTGCACATGGACATCCCCACACCTTCAAACACCCTAATGTCAGTCATGTTGTTTCCACTAAATAGTACCTAACTTGAAAAGCAATTAGTCCTATTAGATGCAAAAAAAAATTGAAGTTCTATTGAAAAACATGGAAAATGAATTAAAATTGGTCGTTACTCAAGGCTAAAAAATTATATTATAAAACGTTAACATAAATGAGTCTTGCGACTAAGTTAGTGCCACAAGTTTTACTTGACAAATTTTTAATTGTGTGCAGTACAATAACCAAAAATATGACTAGTGCATAAGATTTAAGAAGGTTTGGAAGCGATAAATGTAACAAATCGAATAAATGATTTGTTGATTGTGATGGACAAGTTGGGCCACAGCAGTTGGAATAATAAGTAAAACTCTCTGAAATTTATTCCAGATATTGTTACAAGTAATACACTTTCTTATAAAAATCCCCAGACTGTTCTATCAGTTCTGAAATGTAACCCTGCAGATAACAGGATTGCTGTGTGCTGTCTGTCCATTTGGAAAGTTACTGTATTTTATTTTCACGTAAATTATTTATGTACTCGTCTGATTTAACTATCACAGTGTGTTGGGTGTAAGTGATTAACATTAACTCTGGCATTTAGATGGATGCAAGTTTGGACCCTAATCTGGTCTTCCATATCTTTCATGGTTTCTCAATAAATGCCAGGCAACTTTAATGACCTCAAAGAAATTAAGTCCTTAACCACAAAGCATAATTGAGAAACATATTTCTGTTATTGCCTGTAATAGTTTGAGAATGCTTATTCATTCATGCAAAGTGACTGTTCTGATACTTGGTCGTAAAACTTTAACTTTCAAATATTAAATTGGTTTTAAATGTCACAAGGTATTTGAAATGATGCAAACTGTTGCATGTTCACTGTCAGATATCAAGATTTCATGGTGAAACAGAGAACATTGAATATGATACATGGTTGGAATCTTCGTTGAAGCTTCTTTGAGATGGTAGTTGTGTATCTACCATCTTTACCAAGGAGCTAAATCCACTCTCCATGTCATAGCCTTTGTTGAACCAGAACACAAAAGATAGCATGCAATTTCTTGGGCAAAAAAGGTATTGCGGCTCTCGAATATTCCCCCCCTCCCCCATTTTCCCCCCCTCATTAACCACATTTGGCATCTATTAACTTTTAGCTATTACTAGAACCAAAAATGGTGAAAAAACTGTTTCTATTTCAGTCATCCAGAAGGTTTCAACTAATTTCAGAGATATTTTCAACAAATGAGATACGGAAGTGGTAAAAATAATTTTTCAACCAGTATTGTATTGAATAAAAGTTCATGTAAACTAAAAATAAACAATTCCTCTCATGGTCATGTGACTGATCAACTGAATCTTTCACTATTTTCTGGAGAAGAAAACCAAGGGGACCCGCATCACTAAGGCGGAAAGAAATTTGTATCAACTGGGAATCACACGTGAGGATACATGAATATTTCTGCCATTTTGGCATTACATATATACAGGCCAGCCAAGGCAACAGCAGCTGTCTAGGAGTGACTGGGATTGGATATGATATGTCCTAAAATGTCTGCTTCTCAACAGCAGTGGGATATTCTGTTGCAAAAGAGAATTATAAGATCACATAACCATATGAGAGTTAAATGAAACCAAAAACAGTGGCCTTGAAGAATTACTTAAATACGCAGGGAAGCTATTGAAATATCGGTTTTTAGGTTTGCTGGATTAAAGGTAAAATACTTAAACAATATCAAATAGCAATTATATATATTTCAAGAAAGGAGACAAGACCATCACAAATAGTTAGGAGGAATATGTATCTTGAATGTGATCTATTACTGTTTTTGGAATGCTAAATATCTCCTCAATCTAGTGAATCATGTACAACTAATTATCCTTTAAAATGATCTTGCCGACGTTCTGATTGAACAAAGTTTCCATTACAATTACCTTTATTGTGACATCACATACAAAGTAAATACGTATATTGATGATGGGCTGGTACAATAACTATTGTTTACAGTCTAATGTAGATTTTATATCCTACATTTATCTAGGCTGTGCGGAGGTATGATCTTAAAATTCTACACACTGCAATAGCAGTTCCTGTACTTCTCTACAGAAGTGAAGTATGGATAATGAAGAGAGAAGATAAGAGCAGTGGAGATGAAATTCCTAACATTTGTTTAAGGATGTACAGAACTAGACCTGGTAAGAAATGTAACGTTAAGAGAGCAGCTGAAAATATGTACAATATAAATGACAAAATAGGGGAGCGTAGTAACTTTTTTTTTTCCTCTCCTTCAGTCTTCATACCTTGTCAAAGTCATAGGCAGGAGAGGACTGGATGCAAAGAATGGCAAGAAATTCAGCCCCTGCCACCTGAAGGAACCATCCAGGAATTTGACTGGATTGATTTTGGAATAGAAATTTGAATGACTAGACGAGGACTTGAACCCGCGTTCCCACTCACCCACCACCTGAGCAGAATAAGTGATACGCCGAAAGCAGCCTCCTACACGGACGAAAGTTAGGACGAAGAACACTTGGGGTTTTACCCTGAAGCTGGAACAGGCCTAATAGTTCTATGGGAAGAAGAAGTGTATTCAAGTTCATTTTGTCATAAATTTCTATTGGTATTGTTTCTTTGTTTACTGATGGTGATAAAATGCAAGCGAAACTTTCTTAAAGAAAATACGCTTCCTTTATTTCACTTCAATTGTTAATCAACCATTCACATTACTGTTTACACATTTCCTTTAGTTGACATCTGTGTGTAAAACTTTTTGATACAATAATTTTTTCAACCTACTTCTCGTTCAAGCCAATTCCTGGATACCAGAGATAATAATACTTCCTCTGACAATAGCCTACAAAAGTTTCTCCTTCATAATAGTCGGGACTACCAACCTTACGCTTTGCTTTTCACTGACGTTACATAAACTGCTTTCTTACTGACATAAAATTTACTATGAACAATTAGAAAATACTTTATCTAGAACTGAGAAAAGATGTAAGCTGTTGCCTTAAATTATTATGATTTGTGGAACTAAAAGTGTCAATCATTCGAAAAAACGTGCGAGGCTCATTCAATAGATTCATTAATTGATAGTGATACCATGGAGGAAAGAAATATATGGAGAGGAAATACCGCTTACTCTGTGACGCCGCCTCTAAACTCTCGGCTGATACTGCGCACGCACGGTGGCGGCGGCAGCCATATTACGTATCCATACAATTGCTATTTGGAGACAGTATATCCTGAAAACTAAGCAAGATATCAAAAAAATTTAGTCTTTATTTTCGATTTTTTTTGTCGTGTTACATAAGAATCCATCATAAAATCTGACTTTTTGCGAATTTTTTTCTCCTGCATTTCAACTCACTTTTGAGACTATATATCTCGAGAACTAGGCAAGAAATCAAATTTTAATTGGTCTTGTCTTTTTAAATAAGAATCCATCATCAAATTTGACTTTGACCAATTTTTTTCTGAATTTAAACCAAAAACATCTCACATTTGAGACAGAATATCTCGAAAACTAAGCAGGATATCAAAAAAAATTATTCTTCATTGTTTCATTATTTCTTCATTGTCTCATCGAGTTACACAGTAATCCATCATCAGATTACGGTGTCACGTTTATCCTAGAGTCCCCTTGAGGTTTTTGCTCTTATTCCCCGTGTCTGTATGGATAGGTAATATGGCGGCCACGCCTCCCCACTCCTCTTCGCCCGGCGTCACTTCAATGTGTGGTGAAGGTCCCTTGCGTCGTCTCCATATATTTCTTTCTCCATGAGTGATACGCGTGAATTAAATAACTTACATTTTATTTTTCAACTTCCCACTAGAATGTTGTAATGCTTTTATACCAACCATATCAAACGATTTCTCTTGGATGTAAAAAGAGAAATAGCAGCAATTATGATATCATTATTTGACTTGAAATGAGTGCCATAAATCTTTTCAAGTAGCTTCTATGGTGCCGCGTCGTACTATTAATTGCCGACATTTCGGCCTTATTCTAGGCCAAAACTGCACTTTTATTTGTTTTACACGCATCACTAAGCACTACTGACTGTCTTGTGGTCGCGGAAGCTTTCGATTGCAACAATGTTTCTAAGGTTTGGATATAGGTGAAAGACTGATGAGGGGGTGAGCCAGCACTAGGTTTATCGGGCCCCGGGCAAGTGTTCTTAGGCCTCCTACCCCGACAAAATGTTTACTTTAAACTTTGGTTTCTTTGATAAAGTCAAAAAAATCAAGTATCACCTTTTTAAGAAAGTTTGTTGATGTTTGATTTTTATTTATCTAGGCAGCCTGGCCGGTGGGCACTCTTCTGTGGCCCGGGGTACTTTTGCCCCACTTACACCCTCTTAACACCGACCCTGGCCATGGCAATAAGACACTTGTGACTGGGAGCATTGTCCTCATGAAACACTATTCCTTCATATCCGCTCACTGTTGCTTTACAAAATAAGCACGAGATGCCTTAGACTTCCTTGAAGAGTGAGAACTTCCTTGTTTCCACTGCACTGAGTATTACTTGATTCTGGGGTAAAGCGATGGCATCAAGTTTCATCCATCGTATGATGATATCTACTGCACTGGCTGGTAAGTTGGCCATACTTTCTGCATCTTCTTTGCCTTTCGATCAAAAGTTTCGGCACACAACGGATTAAAACCTTTCTCATGTCCAGGTACTGAGTTAGAATGCGACCAACTGCTATTTTCGGAATTCGTGATATCTCCTCCATCTAGTGAACTGCCATCAATGCATGTATCCAGTCAAAATTTTCTTGATCGGTTGCTTCCATTGGTTTTGCTGCTTGGAGATCATCTTCATTGCTAGTTTTCCCGCGTATTAACTCCGATGTCCTGTTTCTTAATGCCTTCTTAGCAAGACAAAAGTGATGAAATGTAGCAGAAATGATACCAATAATAGTAGGTTAAATATAAAAATAGGATGCGATAGTTAGTTAATTTTGCTACTTAGGAAGTAAAATTACAAATGTTGGCCAAAGCAGGAATAATGTTAAAAGCAAAACAGCACTAGCAAAAAGAGAAATCTTTTAGTTTCAAATATTAATCTAGGACTCGGAAAGAACTTTTTTAAATTCTATATGTGGAGCATAGCACTTTATGGCAGCTAAGCATGGACTTTAGGAATTACCAGAAAGAATTAAATTCGAAGCATTTGAAATGTGGTGCTATAGAAGGATGGTGGAAAATTAGGTGGACAGATAAAGTACGAAACGAACGAGTTTTGGAAATGATGGGCGAGGAAAGTAATTTGTGGAGGAGGCTTACAGAAAGAATAAACAGGATGGTAGGTCATATTTTGAGACATGCTGGCCTGGTAAATTTGTTAGTGGAGGGAACAGTGGAAGGTAATAACTGCAGAGGAAGACAGATATTAGAATACACGAAGCAGGACGTGGGTTGTAAAGGGTATGTAGAGATGACGAGGTTAGCACAAGACAGGAAGGATTGCATCAAACCAGTCGAGAGCCTGATGACAACAAAAATTAAATCCTCTTGAATGGCTCTTGCCGGCAAATTACTTTTTTTCCTTAATATTTGATCACTACACGATATATATATATATATTTTTTACTTCAGGTTATTTCTACACCTCATTTACTTTCAGCATCTGTTCCAAATATATATAAAGGAACAAAGAACTAATAAGCAAATGTTGAGATAAATATGGCGCAGAAGCAGAAAAAAAACATGGTTAGGTATAAATCATTCCTTACCATGAGAACATTAAACTGTTCAGGATGGGTGTCAGTTCTCTGGCATACTTTATTAATATTGTAATTAAGGACATACTGACCGCAAATAAAATGTATCAGATCAGTCATTTTTATCAAATTATAGAAAAAATCTACCAATGCATCATCAACTATCTAGGACAATTGAATAATGAAGATAATAGCCGATACTATTTTACACTCTAAACCATATATGGGCAACCCTCGGCCCCCGGGCCGGATCCGGCCCTCCACCAGCTTCAATCCGGCCCGCGAGAGATTCATAAATTTCAAATAACGCGCAAAAAAAATCTGTATTTATCCAAGTTATAAAGACTAAAATCTATAAATAATATTATTAAGCGTACGCAGTGGAACGCCACAGATCGTGTTGTAAATAAAAAAAAAAAGTGTGGATTTTTATCGCCTTTTTATTCGCTACTACCTACTTATTTCTTACCCACGGCCCGCGTCCTGATTATGTCCCAAAATTACGCCCTCAGCTAAGCAAAGGTTGCCCATACCTGCTCTAAACAATACGGCTTTAGATACTGTAGGAACTGATGAAGACACAATGTTTTCAGTTTAGAGCAGATGATATGGAGACAGAGACAAATCAACATAGAAACCCACTTTGCTTTTATTGACATGTTACAGTTGGATACTGCAGAATAATTTTTCCCCCTCTAGTTCCAGGCTGCATTTCAATCTAACCACAGCCTCTATGACAAAACGAAACTGTTTTGGATTATGTAATCCCTGTACCGATAATTTTTATGTGATTTTTGCAGTGTTAGTGGCATTTCGCATTTGCGAACCGTCTCATACTTCGGATTTTTTAATTTAATTTGTGGCCACTGTATCCGCAATAGGATAGTGGAGAACGTGAAAAGGACATAACATCGAAGCAGTTAATCCTGATTTCAACAGCTTAGTGCCATTTTTAATTAGGTGGAGAATGCCATGCAAAAAATATTAGTTTTCTTTCGATAGATCGATTAAAGGAGGGGTACGTGAAGATAAAGTTATGTAAATTCGCTACGTACCTTGTATAATAACAGCATGTTATATATTCAAAATGAACTTAAATAAAACAGAGTGTCAAAGTGAGCCATAAAATGGTGCTAATTAAGGTTAAAGCTATTGGAGTTGATGAAAAGGTGATTTTCTGGGTAGAAATTTTTTTAAAAGGTAGAAAGAAAAAAGAAGGAAATGCAATATCAAAAAAGTAGGAGTGAACTTGGAGCTTCCATAGGGTAGTGTATTGGGACCATTGTTATTCGTTATCCCAGTGAATGATTGTGTTGATGGTTTACTGTCAGAAGTTAGATTGTTTGCAGAGGACATGTTATATAATAGAATCAAAACGGTAGAAGACTGCAAACAGCTGCAGTGTGAGCTAGACTGGATACCTAGCTGGTTGAGTCGACATGGGATGTAGATAAATACAAAGAAGAGCCAGGTAATTAGGTACACAGATAAAAAAATAAGGTTATTTATGATTATAAAGTGGGAAAAGAATTGCTTCTTGAAGAATTGAATTGTAAATACCTTGGCATTACATTTCATAACAAACTTGACTGGGCAGGGCACATTGGACAGGTGGTACGAAAAGGGTTCAAAATCCTTCACCTGTTGGAGAGAGTGATGAGGGGGAAGTAAGGGAATTGGGATACAAAACATTGATTAGACCACTGCTTAAAATGGTGGTTTAGTATGGGATCCATATTTAGGGTATCAAATATAGGAGTTGGAAGGGGTACAGAGAAGGACTGCTAGTTTTATATTTGGAAATTACCGCAGAACACAATATGATACGGGAGCTGGAGTGGGATTCGTTGGAAGATAGAAGGAGGGTAAAGAGAGCCATGGGAGAGAACAAGGCGTACATTGGTGATGAGGCATGGAAAAATATTTGTGGGAGAATTAAGAGAGTTACGAGAAAGGGTAAAGATAGTGTTGCAAATTAAAATAAAAAAATCAGTTTTGTGGAAAAAAAACCTATGACCCTTTTTTTCTAATTCTTTTTCATAAAACAATATATTTGATAAATTATAGTTTTATTGACGGAACTTACATTTTACATGTGTGTTTTAAATCTTACTGAATCTTAAAATGTCTTACATCATGATTCATAAGTGTATCTATATAGATAACATAATTTTATTCTTTTTCTATGTCAGTACCACATTCACTAGTATCAGTACTACCAACACTAGTTCGGTCGGAGTCGGAATTTTCTGTTTCTTCTTCTGTCTCCTCCAGTTACATAACTTCAGAAATAGTTACATTTTCTTTTACTGGTTGTTCTTGTATTGTACGCAAAAAATTTTGAGATTGCAATTTTAAATTGTGAGCAAAGTACACACTGTGCTTAAAGACTGCGCCGATAGTTCTGTATTACGGTCTTTTAAGCTTGAATTTAAATCTATTATCATACAAAATAGGAGCTTTATTTCTTTTTCAATCATTGGTTTACGCCAACAGTTGTAAGGAAACGATTCATAATTACTGACAATTTACATGATAACCAAAATGTGGGTCCCAAACTACATCACCATATTTAATGACTCAGTATCAGTATACGCTGAGAGTTTAACAAGTATAGCCTACGAATATAAGGAAAGCACAATAAGTAGTAGAAAGAGGCTAAAAAACCGTAGATAAATTTAAAATTGCTAATTTTCTCGAAAAGATCCGGAGGTCTACAGATAAATTTGTAGGGCTGGCAGCACTAGTTCATATAGCGACTATCAATCCAAACAACGGGGAACGGGGATTCTTCTCTCGCAACCTATCCTCTTCGGGAAGTCCCCGTTCGTAAAAGAAAACTTCAGGCAACGTTGTCAATATTTTAGTAATATTTTTTTTCTACTGAACCAGAAAAATATAGCAGATGTAAAAATTAAGATAAATACGTAGTATAATCTCTAAAACAGTCATATTAAACAATAATTGCCTTACAAATTTGAGATTTAGTAGTTATGAAAAAAACGG
>CM061918.1:137398726-137554052 GCA_031002005.1 Vandiemenella viatica | reverse complement strand
TGGGAACCACTGCCCTACATTATTTAATTTATGATTATTATTTCCCATGCATTTGTAACAGCTTTGTTTACTTGATAGACCTGGCAAAATGGTTAGTGCCATAATTTGAACTAAATTTTCATGACTAAAAAATATTTTATTTCTATATATAAGGAAGAAGAGGCAGTGAAAGAAACAAAAAATGCAATTTTTTAATTTTACTTTACTAAATTTTGTTTTGATTATTCTGAAGAAACCACAGAATTTTTTTTTAGTGAAATTGAATGGCCAATTATATAAAAGTAAAAAAATCACATAAGCATTCCACACTGGGTTCCTGTTAGTTATATACTTTTCGTTCGAAGACAGAGGTATTTGAGCAAATGGTTTTTCTTTTACTCTATTAACAATAGTCTTATGTTCGTCTTTCAATTGTCGCCTTCGCTTGTAACAAAATGCGGATGATTACCAACTGGGCGATTTATATATTGTAATTTTTATTGATTATGAGGTCTGTGAACATTTAGCTTACGTAATGGTCATTAGCGTGATGTCAAGTGGCAGGCCAACGCGCTGCGAACGGTCGTTATATAACTACGTGACTTGCGAATTTGTTCGGTCAAAGTACAGGACAAGGTGATTTATATAACAGCCGCGAAACTCTCGAAAAAGGCTGGCTTGAACCTTTGTCAGCTTGTCAAGCTGGGAAATGGGCAGAAATCTACGGGCGTACAAGCTTGGTATAATTTTCGTTCAATATCATAGGCCCTGATGGCAATTTCCCTGCTTACATACTTTAGCATTTCACGATTTTTTAAGAATATGATCTGGAATTCTTTATGTGCAATTTCCGCGCCGTTTGTCCAGGCATTTTCATCCACTGTGTTATATAAATGGAAAAAAAACCACGATTTCGACGAGAAACATACCTACGCGAAGCTATGTCAAATAGCAAATTTTCAATAACCGAAAAGCGATTTAAATTCTTTGCCGACGATTCGTTTTCCTACAAACATTTGGCATGATTATTACATAAGCCTGTATAGGATCACTGCTCGAATGGAATCAATACGCAAATTAATGGTGTGAATTTAGTACGGTTAGTGTCCCCAAAAGAATATGTTAGGTATTTACACAACACGAAGAAAAACTTCTATCATTTACGTATATTAATGTTCTACCTAAGCAACGCACAGTCTTGATAAGTAAAAGACTACAAATCGGCGAAGGAAAGGATGTAAAAATTGAATTTCGTGGTTGAACAGATATCGCTGCGGCAAGTTCAAGCAGAAGCTGTCAAGTCGAATTGAGAAAAAAGTGGATAGTTGAAAAGTTTTTTTATAAATTCATTAAATACAGCAAGTTAGCAGCATATTCAAGTGTTCAGTAGCTTTTTCCCGCGGTATTCTGACAGATCAGACTTATTGCGCAACATTGCGCAATCCATATTTCGCCGGCCGGGAAGCCTGACATTCAAGCGCTGAAGTTGACGCCTAGCAACCTGAATGTCAAACCGCACCAGAACAATGTCGGAAGTTCATTTAGCCAACTAGTTTTCCAAGAAATATTTTACCCCGCGCACGCATTAGCCGCGTGACCGGCGCGCGAACAAGGTCATACTTCCAGAACTTTCGGCGCGCCGAAAGCATAGACTGCGAGTTTTTGCCACTTACCTTCCCTTGTAAATCGATCTTTCTTGCGCACTTTCCAGTAGTGAAGTTCACAACGTGCGGCAAACTGTACAGTCGCTGGGTCGGCGCAGCTTATAATCCGTTCTAAGAACACTGATACGTCTATAGCAGGCACACAGATCCTGCTACCGTTCGAGCAAAATGTAGACTAGCCTTCAAGCGAGCACCCGATCTGGTTTTATGCCTTGGGCCGATGGCGCATCCCAAAATATCACCTGACGTCACTATCAACCAATGGCACGCCGGCACGAGCAGGCCGGGGTGGTGGGAAGGAGGAGAAAGGAGGGGAAGGGAGTCCCGTGACAGGGTGCTGGGGGGGGGCGGTGCGTCACAGGCTTTGTGTTCGGTCAAGTTGGGACCTGCGCCAAGCAGAGGTTGTTTAACTGCTTCTTTTCGTGACCGTGAGATGGCTGGTGTTTCCGGCGAAGCGCTGAATCGCCAAATAACGCTGGCGCTGCAATTCTTAAGACAATGATTCGGCGCAGCTTATTTGAAGGAACCTTACTGAAAGTGGTAAGAATGTTACTTAATGACTAGCCAGAGCTTCTCGTTCGGACTATAAACAAGGCTGAAATGATTCACGACATATTCTACATTTCTAGGAACGGTTCGCTGGCAAATCATACACGATGAAGAACTATTATGAAAGTTCACGTATTTACAATGTTGTTTATTTATTTCCATCTAGGTCTTATTCTCGGCGACAGCGGTGATGTTGCAAATGAAACTTTCAGTATAATCGGAAAGCAACGCTAAGGAATTCGGTGACTTTATTTAAAGAAAGCATCACGAAATTCTATATGGGTGGATGATACATGTTTGGAATTTGGGTCCTATCGGTTGCTAGGCGAGGGTGTTACGGATTCAGATTTACGCTCGATAAGCAGTTTCATAAACTAGCGACTTTGACGCAAATTCAAACGAAATTTTTGTTGTTGTTGTTGGAATTACTGCTTATAATTTCTAGTTCAAGACTGTGTGTCATTTACGCATTCCGTTTTATGTCCGTAAAAGAAGGAATTGAAAACACAAAAACGGAATCTCGAAACGTCACACAAGCTAATTGATATCAATCATTTCTCCAAACGGACACGTACAAAGCTTTTAGCTTGAAAGAAACTTATCGTCAAACCAAATGTCTACTGCAAAGATACGTTTATCAGTGAAATCAGAGGTATTAGTGTAGAAAAAATAAATTACTGAACGAGGGAAGAAGTCATAACTTTACCATTATTCTGAAATTTTTAATGTAAGGTAACAATTAACTGGATTTTCAGGCATAAATTTACATTTTGTATTGAAGCAATCAACAAATAGAAGAGAATCTTTTTATATTTTCAATATCGTAAAAATACAATAAATCTAAAAGTGTGTTTTGAATTCCTACAGAAATACACTTATGAAATTTGAACTCTTAAAATTTAATTATAATGTTATGAACATGAGGAAGTAAAATACGTAACGAAGACTATTATTATTATTTTTTTTGTCATATCTTCAGTTCAATTAAACTTTTAATATTCTGCTTGCGGATACCTGTTCACAGGTTGAAAATCGCTGCTATAGAATATAATTTTAGAAAATATTAAATACGATTTTCGGCTTTGAGTCTGCAAAACACATATCATGTGTAAATTTCAATTCTGAAACTTGTTTCGTAAACGGGCTAGAGCCATGGGCGCCGGCAGGATTGCTTCTAGGGGGGTGCACCAGGGCTGCGTTGGTGCCCCCCCCTATCGGCCCAAAAATTTCCGGGCGACCTTTTTTTTTTTTTTTAGCCCGGGATGCGGGATCCAGGGGGGTGCACCAGAGCCGTAATTGGTGCTCCCCACCCCCTATCGGCCCAAATTTACGGGCGACCCGGGATGCCAGGGGGGTGCAAGTGCACCCCCTTGCACCCCCCTCCCGGCGCCCATGGCTAGAGCCCTGTGCAGACAGTGGAACATATAAGTTGAACGTTATAACTAAACTGAGCCTATTTGGTAAGGAATCCGTTAGCGTGTTAGCTGAACATTAAAGTTCTTTTTGAATAAAAATCCGTCTTCTAACAACTGTTTTTTATTGACTTGTATCTACCAGACGCGTTTCGCCCTTCTGGAGTGGGGCATCGTCAGTGGCTATAAATAACATAATATTATCATCATATTTGTGTTTGTGAATTATGTACATTAATTATATACATATGTTCATGCTTTAAAATTTTTTTAACGTCTGTATGTTCAATCTGCTATAATTATTCTATATATTGTTTTATATTATCCGTGTTCAAACATAAATTCACTTCTTAATACTAAATTATCTCTATGGTTACAATCTTTATGTACATAAACTCTACTTACTAAAAATTGTTGCAGCTAGCACATGTCAGTCTGGAACAGCACTTTCAGCAAATTTCTGCACCGTTGTTTCTTGCTACACTTTAGCACCTTCCGCAATTTTCTGCACGGTTGTTTCTTGCTACACTTTAGCATTATTGCTCACTGTATAATTTGCTGTTAAACTGCACTTTTTGACTACTTCAACTAGTTATTGTGTTTACATCGATGTGTTTATTATGTATGTACAGTGGTACCAACCTATTTCTGTTGATTATTGCTTTTTTCAGTCTTTGTTAAATTATATCTTTTTTTGTGATTATCTTATCTATTATTTGTGATTTGTGAGTAATTGTGTTGGTTTTCATGTGTTTTGGTGTTTTCTATTGCTTTGTATAGTGTTTTGTTTGTTAAATTTGTGAATTCATTTATGACAGTTTTTCCCTGTGTGATGGCTTTATGAATTTGATAACTTTCTTGCACTGTTAATAATTGTTTCTTATGGTTGTTGATTTTTAGAATTTTCATATCTGTTTGTATAGTTGTGGGTGGGTGATTGTTATCTAATAAATGCTCGGCATATGTGGAATGGTTTGTGCATTTTATGGCTCTGATGTGTTCTTTGTACCTAGTATTGAAGTTCCTAGCTGTTTGACCTATATATATTGCTTGGCACTGTTGGCAAGTCAGTTGGTATATTCCTGACTGTTGGAATTGGTCAGTTTCAGTGTTGGTTTTTAGATGGTTATGTAGTGTGTTATTTGTTCTAAGTGCTATTTGAATACCTTGTTTTTTGAATATATTGCTTATCCTGTGTGTATGTTTGTTGATGTATGACATTGTGTACCATTTCTTATTAGATTGGTTCTGCGTACTGGTGTGTACTGTATTGGGTGATATCTGTTTGTGTGCTTTGTTCATGATTTTATTATTTATTTGTGTAATTAATTTTTCTGTGTAACCATTATTCTTAGCAATTTGTACAATTGTTTTATATTCTGTGCTATACTCATTTTTAGTTAGTGGTATGTTGTTTAATCTGTGTAGCATATGTCTGAGTGCTGCCTGTTTATGGTGTTGAGGATGGTTGGATGTATTGTGTATTATGGTATCAGTGTATGTGGGTTTTCTGTAAATGCTGAATGCATGTAATTGATCTTTCTTGCTGACTGTTATGTCAAGGAAGTTCAGTTTATTATTTGTCTCCATCTCTATTGTAAATTTAATGTTTTTATGAATGTTATTTATTTCATTGTGGAACTGAGAGATATTTTGTTGTGATTCATCTATGAGACAAAGAATGTCATCTACATACCTATACCAATAAATTATGTTATATTTTGTGTGTCTGAAAATGTGGTGCTCTATGTGATCCATAAAAATGTCTGCAACGATACCTGATACTGGGGATCCCATGGGTAGTCCTTCATTTTGAATGTAGTATTTATTATTAAATTGGATCCAATTTAATAATAAATACTACATTCAAAATGAAGGACTACCCATGGGATCCCCAGTATCAGGTATCGTTGCAGACATTTTTATGGATCACATAGAGCACCACATTTTCAGACACACAAAATATAACATAATTTATTGGTATAGGTATGTAGATGACATTCTTTGTCTCATAGATGAATCACAACAAAATATCTCTCAGTTCCACAATGAAATAAATAACATTCATAAAAACATTAAATTTACAATAGAGATGGAGACAAATAATAAACTGAACTTCCTTGACATAACAGTCAGCAAGAAAGATCAATTACATGCATTCAGCATTTACAGAAAACCCACATACACTGATACCATAATACACAATACATCCAACCATCCTCAACACCATAAACAGGCAGCACTCAGACATATGCTACACAGATTAAACAACATACCACTAACTAAAAATGAGTATAGCACAGAATATAAAACAATTGTACAAATTGCTAAGAATAATGGTTACACAGAAAAATTAATTACACAAATAAATAATAAAATCATGAACAAAGCACACAAACAGATATCACCCAATACAGTACACACCAGTACGCAGAACCAATCTAATAAGAAATGGTACACAATGTCATACATCAACAAACATACACACAGGATAAGCAATATATTCAAAAAACAAGGTATTCAAATAGCACTTAGAACAAATAACACACTACATAACCATCTAAAAACCAACACTGAAACTGACCAATTCCAACAGTCAGGAATATACCAACTGACTTGCCAACAGTGCCAAGCAATATATATAGGTCAAACAGCTAGGAACTTCAATACTAGGTACAAAGAACACATCAGAGCCATAAAATGCACAAACCATTCCACATATGCCGAGCATTTATTAGATAACAATCACCCACCCACAACTATACAAACAGATATGAAAATTCTAAAAATCAACAACCATAAGAAACAATTATTAACAGTGCAAGAAAGTTATCAAATTCATAAAGCCATCACACAGGGAAAAACTGTCATAAATGAATTCACAAATTTAACAAACAAAACACTATACAAAGCAATAGAAAACACCAAAACACATGAAAACCAACACAATTACTCACAAATCACAAATAATAGATAAGATAATCACAAAAAAAGATATAATTTAACAAAGACTGAAAAAAGCAATAATCAACAGAAATAGGTTGGTACCACTGTACATACATAATAAACACATCGATGTAAACACAATAACTAGTTGAAGTAGTCAAAAAGTGCAGTTTAACAGCAAATTATACAGTGAGCAATAATGCTAAAGTGTAGCAAGAAACAACCGTGCAGAAAATTGCGGAAGGTGCTAAAGTGTAGCAAGAAACAACGGTGCAGAAATTTGCTGAAAGTGCTGTTCCAGACTGACATGTGCTAGCTGCAACAATTTTTAGTAAGTAGAGTTTATGTACATAAAGATTGTAACCATAGAGATAATTTAGTATTAAGAAGTGAATTTATGTTTGAACACGGATAATATAAAACAATATATAGAATAATTATAGCAGATTGAACATACAGACGTTAAAAAAAAAATTTTAAAGCATGAACATATGTATATAATTAATGTACATAATTCACAAACACATATGATGATAATATTATGTTATTTATAGCCACTGACGATGCCCCACTCCAGAAGGGCGAAACGCGTCTGGTAGATACAAGTCAATAAAAAACAGTTGTTAGAAGACGGATTTTTATTCAAAAATATTTATGCAACAACTGCGGAACATGGCCTACAACAAGATTACTATTAAAGTTCTTTCCCATCTTTCGCAAAGAATCTCGATTCCAGAAATCTTCTCAAGGAAATGCATATGTTTCTCGATTTAGATCAAAGCACCCCACCCTTTCTTATCCAATGATATCCACAGCTACATTTTTGGGAAAAGCTATTCAAAATAAACTACGAAAAAATACTCGAAAAAGCATCATTAACGTAAGTTATACAGAATCTGGAAAAAATTCAAGAAGAATCGAGTTGGGTCGCTGATGAAACAATCGCCCACGAATTCAGCGCAGTTAATGACTTTCGGGGCGATGGCCGCATCGCTCATAAATTCGGCCTTGTTGGGCAGTCACCGATATTAATGGATTTCCCTCAACCTGAAAATAACAGCGAGCAAACTCCAAGTAAGACTGATACTTTAGTAAATTTTAAACTGTATAAGGAACACATTAAATATTAAAGATAGCTACAAAATTATTTTTAAGTTTTAAACTTCTTTTTACACGATAGCAAAGCAAAGAAGGAAAAAATTCTACAGAAAATACTTTTTCATTTTCTTTTTAAACTTCATGTTTCTTGACAAAATATAACACGAAAAAAAACTGTACATGAATATAATTATTTACTTTCTAATTAAAACCACAATATCAATCAAGTAAATATCAGAATAATTATTTTTGAATGCATGAATGAATGTGAGTGAATTTAACACTCAAAGTATATAAGATAATAAAAAAATTGGGGTAATTAGTTGACTAGGGTAATTGCCACTGGAGCATCTGCTACATCGCAATTAAAAATAATTAATAACAGAGTAAGTGGGCTGCAAAAAGGATATTAAAAAGTCTAATTAATATTAATGTTGTAAACGTATATTCGATTGATACTATCTCATCACTGCTAGAAAGCTGATGAATGAAAGCGAATCTTTTACGAATCGAAATTATCTCACTTCTCTCGTTGAAAAAAAGCAATGCTGTAATGTCTTAAATCTATTTTATCGACATTTTTCAAGTAACAGTGCATACTTCTTCCGAGTACCAATTTCATATCGCTACCTGAAATATTCCAGTTTTCAAAAAACTCTGAACATAATTTTATTCAAACAATAATAATATTAACGATGACACAAATGACTGAATCATTAAGCACCACAGAGGTGCCACCACTGAGTCGCTGTACTGCTGACAAAATGGCTCTTGTGTAGTGGAAGTTGGCTATCCTGCTACGGCCTATGTTTAGTGATAACCGAATAACTACCCTGCATGATAACTACCAGCGAGTACATTTGAGGCCTTCTGGTAGCATACGAAATTCAACCGTTAATATTCCTGTGGACAGTGGTGTTTTAAATAAGAAGATAATAGACTTATTTCGCCTTTCTGTTTTTATGTTTTTTTTCGCAAACAAGTTGACTGAGGTTGATATGCATGCCTTGTGTAATACCCATTACATTAATTTCCCGTCCGTTCATACTTCGAAAAATAGTTCGGGAAATGAGTACAAATATGTTGTAGATACCAACGAAGCGTTCTACAACGAATATATTGATTTTAGCGAAGAGAGATTAGGGGGCGCCATTAATGACGTAAGGTGAAATAAGAGGGGGGGGGGGTCCGGCGAAATCCACGAAACCTCTCCAAGGGAGGGGGGGTGGTAAACGGAAAATCTCACGTGAGGTTTTGAAATTCTTGTAGCATGGTAGAGCCAAAAAAAAGGTCTACAAATGACCCGAAAGTCGACTTAACCGACCTTAGGGGGGAGGGGGGTATAACCGCCCTTGGAAAATAGGAGGGGGGGTCCGACCAGATCTCACGAAGTCTCACCAGAGGTGGAGGGGGTCCGGAATTCCGGAAAAACACGTCACGTCATTAATGGATGCCCCCTTTGAGTCAGCTATAAAATCAGGTGGAAAATCAGGTGGAAAAAAAATCAGGTTTTTGTTTCGTACGATTTTTGTGAGATTATTCTTGGCGGTTCCTTGATATCGGCAACAAACTTCTTTTCAGCTTTAACAGAGATTGAAAAATGCAGCTCATCCTAAAACTTTTTATAACTACACTTCGTCCAGAAAATATTAAAGGAAAACGGCTGATTTGCGAGTCCAAATTAATAGTAAAGATTAACGTAAGTTTGGACAGAAAAGCAGTAATAAACTATGACATACGCATATTCTAGATATAGAAATCGAGTGCTTTTTGAGTCTTCAAAAGTGCCACCAAATATGATATTTGTTGGAGCGTTTAGTTTGACGCTGGGTATATTATCGGCTTATCTTATCGTTAAGTGCGCAAATGTTACAGCGCTGTTATCTTTTCCCAGAAAAGATCATAAGCTGCTCCAGTAATACTATCTAACGAAAGCATGAGAACCATCATGACATAAATTAATCTTGGAGATTTAATCAATATTTAGGAGACTGTGCTTGGTTTGAAAGACAGAGAGCCATACAATGATGAAGAACAGGTTTCAATTATTACAGCAAAAAAAGAGATTCGACCGATCGATTAATGTTTCTCCATGGGTGGATGAATTGTTTAGCAGGTGGTAAGCAAAGAGTATGGCAGGAAATGAGGTATCACAAGACGGGAAAGATAGGAGCATCATAGGAAAGTGTATTGGGACCATTGCTGACTTTAAAGCACCACTACAGTGGATTAGATTAGAGTCCTAGGCCCGGTAAATGCTAGGACGGTTCCTTAATCCCCCCTACATAAACCACAGAAACAAAAATATACTTAGCACACAGAACTCAAATTACACGATTCCAGACAAATGTAATATTTCCGTTCTCCACTGAATAAGTTGCGGATAAAATTTTATCATCTTCCTAACTGTCGGTAAACCAACAGGGGTCCTTATCGTCTGATTCATGACAGTATCGCCAACGTTAATATTTTAGATGGGATTTTAATGATAACATGGGTCTGGCGCTCTTATCAGTATAATTTTACACCCAGATACCCTTTTTTTAAACTGCGTAACGTCTCTTAACAGCAAGGTCTTTAGAGACGGGAAAGGATGGGAGGCAATGAATGGGAAGGAATTCGGCCGTGGCCTTTTGAAGGAAGCATCCCGGCATTTGCCTAGAGTGATTTGGGAAACTATGGAAAACCCAAATCTGGATGCCCGGACGGGGTTCGAACCGGTGTCCTCCCGAATGCGAGGCCAGAACGTTAACCGTACCCAGATACCAATTTTCTGGAATATAATTTTGTCACCGAATTATGACTAAATTTTTGAAGCATCAAATTTTGTGAAGCTTTAACATGATTTTCGACAGTACAGTTCAATCCAAAATCTTTTCACGTTTCGGTATTTTTGGAAGCTGAAAATTTAGACGAAATTATCGATTTTTTAAAAGAAAGGAACGAATTAATTTAAGAAATCTCTAACAATTCCTTATTACTCAAAACAGGGAAAATATTATTTTTCAGCTAATACTCTGGTAGATGCGGCAGCAAAAATTGAATTATCACAACGCGGTATGCGAGATCTGAAATTACAACATCTCTGACTGGAGGACATACCTGCTGCCTATCCATGGAAATGTTGGACCAGAATGTCATCAGCGATTCATCCATCTAGAAACTATTTTGAACTCCTCTTAAGATCTTATTTGAAATACCGACCGGTAGTCAGTTTCGGTTACTCACCGGGCATTTTTATTAATTTGGTGTCACTGATTTTTTAACTTAGTTTTCCCCGACGGGTGACGATTCTTTATAACGGACGGTAGCGAACCACTCCACCATACTCGTGAAATCTGAACCTCAAAAAAGAGATCCCAATGTTATCCATCTCACTATAACTGCAATTCAATTATCTGTTTTTTATGTCTTATACCAATGTCTAAAAAATCAGAGTTCAGCGCAGATGATGGAATAATTATAATGAAAATAGAAAAGATTAGCCCGAAAAGAGAATGGGGACGGGAATTGTATTCTCGAAAGAAGAACGGTATAAGTAAAAAATAGAATGAAGTTACGACGAACAAGCACAGCTTTGGGAATTGAGGAACTTGTTTTACCGCAATTAATAGAATGTTGAACTGTCGTTCAATTGCGAGAGCGCGTTATTAACAATTAAGGCGAATGGAACTAAAACTAGCAAAGCCCTAGGGTGAACTCGAATTGGCAACCCTAAAATGAATACCAGAGTATTATCCACACCCTATACAATGCCATAAAACGGATTCAAGCCTTTCAGGATAAAGCTTAGTTTGGGAAACGGATAGAAACCAGTGGGAGTATAGAAATAGACGCGAAGTTACCGGAATAACTCTCTGTTCAACAACTGTGACAAAATCACTGGGTGCAACAAACACGAACAAACAACTCACAAACAATCCGCGGGAAATGGAAAACGATTTCTTCATACAGACAGCATCTGAGACCAGTCCAAGATCCATTCAGATTTATAGCAATTAATTTTTAAAAATTCATGAACTTTGTACACATCTCTTCAAAACATTTAAGGCTGAACGGCTTTGTGATAAAATCCAATTTTTCAGAAGTAATTGAATAAAGTTTAATTCTAGTTACATGTCAGCATTATAAATATGTTTACCTACCTCGTTGTCACAGCTATCCACTCTGGGAATATTCCAACTTCTTGTCTCACGTGACTGTTGACAGCCCTTCCCGAGATTGCGTCATCCCTCGCATGTGATCTCTTTCAATGAGTTTATTGGGAAAGAGACCTCAGTAAGATGCAAGCTTAATCGATACCACGCAAAGTGAACAATCGACTAGACCTCAACATGTCGCAACATCGATCCAGAACACATGAATTTCTCTCTTATTATATCAACAGTGAAGAAGTGCTCTAGTTGTTATAGTATTACAATAATAATGGTTCTCTTTAAAAGGATAAACACTGATTGACGGTATCAAGACATATAATAAAATTGGAACTATACAGAGAAGAAATAGTGATAGATTATCAAAGTCGGTAGATGCAAGAAATGAGAGTGATTGCTAACACGCAGCCCTACCACAGAAAAAAAGATAGTATTGTTAAATGCGCCTTGAATTCACTTAAAAAAGGTGAAACTTTTTTTTTAAAAAAAAAAGATAGTAAAAACTGTATTTAAAAATGCTTTTGCGAAATTATCTTTCAAATGTAATATACAAATCAAACTAAGAAAAATTTAAATCGAAAATGATTATTAGTTTGGAAAAAATTGAAAAAATTTTCAAAAAAAGGATTTCTTACTACATATTTCCTATTCGATTGATACAATTCTTTATCGCATGATACATATGATTTTCTATAGGAAAAAAACCCCTGCTAAACTAGAGAATTTTGCTACAATTACCCATTTAGTTATTTTTAGGAAACCATAACCACCAAAAAAGATCGCTATATTTTTCCTGTAAACTTCTACATATCACTAAAAAGTTTTAAAACAATTTACGTATCTGTAGTTTCGGAAACAAAATGGTTTTTCCGAAAAAGTTTAAAAATCTTGAAATAAAAAACAAAATCGAAACATTTTGGACTCGCCAGATCGTTTGATTCATAGGAAGATTAAGTTTTTACAAGCCGCCACAAAACACCAAAGATTATTTTAACATCCCAAGATGCTTTTGAAATTTTACATCATTGTTGTGTTAAGGCTAGTAAGAACTAAAGTAATGAAGAGTTACAAATGTTTAAGTTTAAGCTTCAGAGGGAACCGTAACAAAAATGATGATTATTCCCTGTGTTTTTTACTACAGCTTCAAGATGTTGCGCTTCCTGCATCTTGTTTCAGAGCTTTGCATGTAATACGAACCATGCAGCATTCACGGCTTGCTGCAGAAACATAAAGCAAGCTTTTGCAGAAGCGAAGGTCACAAATGTTTTTTCTGTCTTCTGGGTCTCAACTGGTTCCATGTAATATGTTCTTCATCTCTTCTTATTCCATTCTGTCACGCCCACTGTAATGCATTTCCTCTTATTATCTACATCATTTACAGTAATTTGTCTTCATTTACAACTTCTTTCCTTCGGTTTTTAACTTGACTTAGAAACTAACGAAACCACTATTTCTGGCAGTGTAAAACATCTTTTAGATTCTTTGAAAAAACTATTTTTACATTCATCTTTATTCTGTACTTTATTAACAACATTAAATTGGAGAGGGTGAAGAGGGGATATACAGTGAAGTGACAGAATTGGGTTTCAAAATTTGGTCAGACCATTGCTTGAATATAGTGGTGTAGTATGGGCCAACCATTTGGGTATCAAATACACGAGTTGGAGGGCGTGTAAAGGAGAGTAACTAAATTTGTCTCTAGAAATTAATGCAAAACAGTAACTGATCTAATAAGGGAGCTGGAGAAGACAGGAGGAGGAAGAAGAAAGTGCTGATAGTGTGCGAGGCATATATTAGTCATGGGGCTTGGAAAGATAGTGGTAGATGAATTAGAAATAATAAATGAAAGGAAGATATGATTATGACCACAAGCTATTTGTAGCATTAGGGAGTCGAAAAACTTTTTTTGTAGGTCAGGAAGTCAGGGAATAAATTACTAAATAAAATGATGAGCGCTTTGTCAAAATACTGAAAGAATTTTAATTAAAATTCGTAAAAGCTAAAAGCAAAATAATTTAAGATAAAAAAAAAACAATAAATGGGAAAATAGGTGTGTAAGTAAAATGCCAGTTGCAATTAGGTTAAATTAACATTTTGAATACTTAGGTCAATATCCTTAGCTGCTATCCTAATGTTTGGTTTTCTTCTCCTTCTATATAGTGCAGCTAACTAGACGGAGAAAACAACCAACATTAGGTTAAATTAAATTGCAGCATTTGCTTTATCAGGCGTTCAATTCATATTCAAACAACGCAAACATTTGTTCGACGTTCAACTATTGACTACGTTGAGGACAAGTCTTTTAAGGCGATGTACAAAACTCCCGAAACCTTATTTCGTGAAGTGGAAGAATTTATGTTGTCATTAGATCCGGCATCAAGCCAGGAAAGACATGACAAAAAATCCGTTATCAGAATACCCAACATGTTTACGGCGAAGAGATATGAACTGGTAGGGAAGGCAGCACTTTGATGAACTAACCTCTCTGTCTCCCAGGGCGGGGCGGTGGAATTTTCCAGAGAAAGCTCGGGCGGCCAAGGGGAAGGGGTAGCAGTGACGTCACTAGAGAATCAACAGGTGCTTCTGGGAGGAATCGACCGTTAGCGGACGAAGGGGTGGGGGGGAGAGTTCCAGTTAGTTCCGTTGCAGACTCATAACAAGTGATTGGAAAAGCTGCTTGTTTTTATTATGTTAAAGGTAGAGATATTATGAAGTACTTGCAGAAAACACGGCGTTACTCGGGGGCTGAATATGAAATTTCTGATGTTTTATCCCGTTTGATTGGATTGTCATAACATTCTCCGTAACATTAATGCAGGTCTGTAAAACAAATATAAACATCATTTTTCTACTTATTTTCTACTTATTTAAAGAATACGTGTGATAAAGTTCCTTGGAGATCCGATAAAAATTAAATTTGAGTGTCGCCACACTAAAACAATTTTTAAATTTCAAATTCGAATTTTTCGGTCAGCAATTGTCCGATCGGAATCGGTTTTTGTAAATCAAATGTAAACAGTATTTTTCTCTTTGGTTTAGAGTACACGTGAACAAAGATTCATCAAGATCGGCTAAGAACTTTGGGTTTGCGTGTCGCAAAAATCAACTTTAAAACAATTTTTAAATTTCGAGTTTGAATTTCTCGGTTCACTAATTGTCCGACCGGAACCGCTCCAACTCGAATAAACAGGAAATTTTATAGGCTTTCACAATATCACTATCCACTGTAGGCGACTTCGTAACCATTTTATACATATTTGCAAAAACTTAATAGTTTCACGTTTAAATTTTGTTCAATGCATTAAAGGGGGACAGTATTTTTCACCTTTGTTTTAAAGTATACATGTGCAAAGTTTCATCGAGATCGGATAAAAACTGTGGATTTGTATAAAGAACATAAAAATATACAAACAGATCCATTTTTATGTATATAGTATTTACTTTTAGGTACCGGTGGTTTCATTGTTTCTCTCACACGAAAATATGTGGTGACAATCGATTCAGTATATTGTAAAGTTGCAGATTAACAATATTTTATAGGGAAACTAATAGTGATAAAGCCAGGATTATTTCCTCTCACATCTGGAAGTCCATTTGATTTTGTATTTTGTTTTAATCCGAATATTCCTTAGTAACGAGAAAAAAAAGTTATTTTCGCCAAAACACAATTATTTTCAGCAAAACGTATCTTACGCTTTTCGACTAAGATATCTTCCTAAAACCGACGAATAATTTTTTTATTTATTATTTGGGCTTTACCGTTCGGAGACTAAAGAGAAGACGTTGGATAAGGAACGGGAAGGAATTCGGCCATTTGCTTTTGAAAGAACTATCCTGGCATCCACCTGAAGTAATTTTGGAAACCATCGAAAGCAGAAATCTGGACAAGGATTCGAACCCGCGTCCTCAATGCGAGACCACCACGCTTGTTATTTCATCTTTGAAGGGCTTCAGGATTACAAACCATACCGGGTGGGGGATAAAATGGCTATACTACAGAGTATAGGGTTTACATCTATGTAAAGGGGTGTCAATTAATTACGTGAGGTGTTTTTCCGTAATTCCTGAACCCCTCCCCCCCCCAACCCTCTGGTGTGATTTGGTGAAATCTAGTAGGACCCTCCCCCCCTCCTCTGCTGACCGACCTCATAGTTTTTTTTTAGATTTTTAGTCCCCCCCCCTGCTTCAGAGAGTGGTTATACTCCGCCCCCCCCCCCCCCTAAAGCCGATATATGCATAAGTTTTTGGACCTTTTTTTAGCCCTACTGTCCACCAAGAATTAAAAATAGGTGACCGCTGAGGATTTTGCCGGACCGCCCCCCCTCACTATTTCAACCTGCACGTAATTAATGGAAGCTCCCCTTAGAGATTTTATTGCGTTAGCAAGTTTCTATCAGAAACAGGAATAAAACGTAAAATCATAGATACACTACACACCGGGAACTGAACTAGGATATGCCAAAAGCCAGCACTGAGCAATATAATAGTAGCTGCAAATTGCTAACTGTATTACAGAATACACAAACCTGACGCAAAAAGTTTCGTTAATTTAGCTTCTTAAACTCCTGTTGGAACTTTGACTGGAGCGTCTGAGTTCTGTTGGAGTCAAGGCTTTTCGACTAAAGGTTACGAGTCACGCGATCAATAACAGACCAATTATCAACGCTAATTGGAGTCTGAACCAATCACCGAATCACGATAATTGCCAGCAAACTAAAGGCTTCGGGGAGGGGGGGGAGAGGGAATAGTAGCACTTCTTATAACACATTTCAGTAATTGATATAGACATAGCTTACAGATTTAAGAAAGCTGAAGAAAACCAGAATATTTGTATTCAGATGATGGGGATATGAAATTATTTTTCCAGCACTTAATTCTCTTCCCAATATCCAATCAGGTCTGATCGCCAAAATACGTCCGGCACATCCTTCAGTCGCTTTTTGTTTTCGAATGACCCCGACTTCTTCTTTATTACTGCAATTTCCACCGAGAAATCTGCTATCACTCCGAAATTAGTTATCTCGAGAAGCGATTCATTTCATGTCTTTTAGTTTCATTTCCCACGTCATCAAAATCAACCCATCTATCTTCTATATATTAATACGCTAAGCGAAAACTTCTGATCCCTTTTTAAGAATATTGCGCAAACGGAGGTGTATGAGATTAGGCACAGTAAGTTTATATGGAGAAGAAGTGCAGAAAGCCTAAATGTATATATAATATGTGTTACAAACAGATTAAAATAAATAAAATAAAACATTCGTTGTTTACATTCAATTGTTTTTTTAGCTGCAACGATACTTAGTGATTCTGCCAATGTCTCTGATCTTTGGTCAACAGTAAAGAAAAAATATAATAAGCATATTTACATGTTAAAAATACATTATAAATAAAAATTAAATTCATGAACGTGTGTGTGCGTGAAATTGGATCGGAGCCATCTATCTGATGTGTATTCCCAGCATTGAGATACTCTATGGCCTTTGGTGAGCCTCCCCCCAAACCAAAATCCTGGATCCGCCACTGCCAGATACTATATCGTCTTTTTATTATTTAACAGGTTAAACTTTGGTTAAGCGACTTTTAATTTTTGAATTTCAGTAATTTCATTACGATTTTTTTTTAATTCAGATATTTGCACCTCCTTCCATTCCAAGTCGGAGAAAGAGAGAGACAAAAAAGAAGGAGTACCTATTTGCGTGAAATTCAAAATGATAATAGACCAAATTTAAATAGTGAACACACAAAATGATGAAATTATTTTGATGGATTCATTTAAATTCGCACTAAATGTTATTCCAAGAAATTTGGATAGTTTCGAATTTACAATGCAGGTTTTGAAATGCAAAACATTTCGAATCAGAAGTTTCTTCAGGGGGAAGGAATACATTTACTTCATGTTATCATAAAGCTAAAGCAGTTTTACGGGCCATGAGTCAAAATTAATATTTGAAATCATTGTATGATGGACTAAATTCAAATGAACCATCGGTAAATAGAAAGTAAAAAATTAATTATAATAATGATCATTACTCTTTCACAAAAAAAACTTAATAATGAATTACGGTCGAATTTCGACCCCTGAGCGATCACTAGTTTGTATTTAATGACCTGTCTATCTGTTTTGAGTCCTAGGGCAATATATAATGTTGAAAGTTTCCTCATACTGAAGAAGTATAATTTTGTTGTCTTATTGTAGTTTTACATTAGACGCTGCACAACTCTCTTGTACCGCCATTCGTCTTGTATCCTGTTGTCCTACTTTCCCCCACCACCTGCCCTTGAACGTGGCGCTGACGTCAGCAAGGTTGAGGACCTCTGGGTTGGTCTTCTCACATTCTTCAAGCTTCGTCATGCTCTGCTGTGTATTCACGAGAACACTTAAAACAGGTTCCAACCAGAGATTCCTAGAAAGACTCGCCTCAACCGGTCAAGGAGTGGCACCCTTTTTTGTTTATAGTTTTTATTTTAAATGTATTTGTGTGAGTCGATGAAATTTGGCTCTATTAGCTCTATTATCCAATGTTTTAAATACAGTGATTATATATTTTCTGTATAATTATAATATTTTTTAAATGTATAAAATGCATTTTACTTGGTGTGTCTGTAAGAATCATTCGTAACTATGCTTCTCTTTTCTTTAACTCATAAGTCTCTCGACTGGTTTGATGGAATCATCCAACACTTCCTATCTTGCGCTAACGTCTTCATCTTACCAAACGCATTAAATCCTCAGTTGCCTGCTTCATATATTATTATCTTTGTCCTTCTCAGTTGCTTCCCTCAACTGTTCCCTCCACTAGCAAATTAATTAACCCCGAATGTCTTAAAAAATTATATACCATCCTCTCTCTCTTCCAAAAACTTCTTTCGTTGCACATCATTTGCAAAACTCGTTCAGTTCGTCTTTTATTTGTCAATTTTCAACATCCTACAACACTACATTTCTTGTGTTCCTAAATTTCATACTTCGCTACTGTATAGTGCTGTGCGCCTTACAAACATTTTTGAAAGACAGACAGAAATTACAAAAAACGACTGATTCCTTCTTTTAACGTTATTAAGAACAACATCGTCAATGTACAGTCTGTTTCTCTCATAGATGAAGCGTATTCACTTTCAAGATTCTGCATTCGGAAGCAGCTAATGTATTAGTAACAGGGTGACGTCAAACTTCCGCAGACACGCACGGAAGTTAGACGCAACTTCCGTCGTTACTTCCGGTGTTGTATTCTCTATTTTCCGCACTGGCCTCGCAGCCCAAGGGTTTTTGGATCGATCCCACTGTTTTTTAGTTCGATGTTGTTAGTATCGGGAGATTCCGGTACTGAGTTAAAATCAGTTTTTAATGGCAGAATATGTCTTTTATTGAACTCATTGACACGAACAATACAACTGAAAAAAAGGTGAGAAACTTCACACCGTTATCTGATTCTCTTACTATTATATAAAACGCTAACGTGTGGTCTGCGTGCGTCGTCTATAGCTACTTCACGGATTGGCTACAGAACGGTCACGTGACAGACGTCACTCGCCAATCAACAGCCACCATATTGTATTCCTTCATTCATGTCGCGTTTTGTTTATTTACTACAGTTAGATGCAGAAACTCATATAAGAAGAAGAAGATTCAATCAGTTAGACGCAGATATTCATGTAAGGAGAAGAGGATTCAATATTTACGCTATTTTATCTGCATCAGTGATAAGGACCATAACCTAAGAATTTTTTAGGCAGAAGGTAAGAAACAAGAAGTTTATTATAAACTAGGAGTAAACGTACGTAATGCGAAATGTATTAGTCAAATAAATAACAGTTATCCGTTTTCGAAATTATAGTCCCCGTCATATGAAGTGAAATGCATTTATTTATTTTAAAATATTAACCAAATACTCTGATAATCTAACCAGAGTAACGTATTCATATAACGAAAGGATATAATTAAAAATAATTCTTTTCCTGAATAAATTCCTACTACCATTATAGATGATACCCTTAATATTTGATGCATTTGTTAGCTATTAAATGCGATTTAAGATAACCTTTTATTAGATTTAAATCATCAACTGTATAAGCCATGTGACACTCGCAATTCAACAACGATATTACTGCCGCAAAATAGCAGTGAGCGGAGATATTAGAAATACGGAGAGCAGGTGAAAAAAATTAATGCGAGGCAATTATATGTCACAAAGTTACAATTAGTACATTCCTTTAAATTTACATATTGCTTTTTATTCATGTAAATGTAAGGAGAAGGGTATTTATTCTATGTTTACATTATATTACCTGTATCAGTTAGATGATGAGAAACAATGAAGTTAATTCAAAACTCAGAGAAATGTACGCATCGCGAAATATATCCACCCAGATAAATGACCGTTATTTGTTTTTGATATTATAGTAAAATTAAAGTAAAATGAATTTATTTAAATAAATCATAGTAAAATACCCCGATAATCTAACCACAGTATGGTACCCTTATCACGAAAATATCATTAAAAATGGTTGATATTTGCTTTTCCATACAAGTTTTTCCAGAATAAATCCAGACTACCGCCATAGGTGCTGCCTGTCGTTATTCATATGAGGGTAATAAAAGCTATTTTTCGAATGCAACGTTGTGGAGGTTGTGGCTAAGTAGACCAGATTCGTAACTGAAACATTTTGTTGCAGCATAATTCGCTCTGAAATCAGTTTTACAAACATTTAAACTGCTTTCATAAGCGCCATGTTACTGAACGTATTAATTAATGCGGGTGAAAGTAATTCTCTGGACCAGGAATAAAACTGATATTACATAGACAGCAAAAGTTTTCGTGGGAATCCTAAATGGTTTTTAATTTTATTGGTTCTATACTTCCGTCGTCATTAATTCAGTAGAAGTTACTGCAATATTGCTATGTGAACAGAAAATCAAATATTTAGAACAGTACAAAATCAAAGAACTTATCATTACGTAATAACAATTCCGTATAATTAACCCACTGCAAAAAAAGGAACTGCCAGAATATGGCGTTCAAACAGTCATTTTTGACGGGCTCGAAGCTAGTCCTATTATATAAAAAGGTAACGTGGCGTCTGCGTGCGTCGTCTATAGCTTATACAGCTATTGGCTAAAGAACGGCCAATCATCAACCACCATATTTAATTCCTTCCTTTTGCATTTTGTTAATTTACTACAGTTAGATGCAGAAACTCGTGTAAGGAGAATGGTGTTCGATGTTTATGTTATATTATTTGTATCAGTTATACGCCAAAATTCATGTAAGGAGAAGGGATTCAATATTTACGCTATTTTATCTGTGTCAGTTATAAGCCCTAGGTTAAACCATAACCTAAGATTTTTTCGGCAGACGGTAAGAAACTGTGAAGTGTATTTAAAACTCGGAGAAACGTAATGATATATTGGTCAAATAAATAACAGTTATCCGTTTTCGAAATTATAGTCTACTTGATCTTACGTAAAATGCATTTATTTATGCAAAATCCTAACCAGATACTCTGATAATCTAACCAGAGTAACGTATTCATATAACAAAAGATATCATTAAAAATGACTAATTCGTTTCTCCTTATAAGCTTTTCCAGAATAAATTCTTAATACCATTATATATGATACCATTAGTTTTTGATACATGTGTTAACTATTAAATGAGATTTAATATAAACTGTTGATTTGATTTAGATTTAAACAGTCAAGGATATGACTATTTACAGTATAAACGATATGACATTCGGAATACAACGATATTATTGCCGCAAAATAGCAGTGAGCAGAGATATTAGAAATACGGAGAGCAGGGAAAAAAATAATGCGAGGTAATTACGTGTCACAAAGTTACAATTAGTACGTTCGTTTAAATTTACATATTGCTTTTTATTTATCTACGACAACCAGATGCAAAAATTCATGTAAGGAGAAGGATATTGTATGTGTACGTATATTACCTGTATCAATAATGAGTACTAGGTTAAAACACAACCTACGGGGATTCTATCATTACCGTGGCGCCACAATCTGATGATTGATTCTTATAGAACTCGACGAAATAAATCGAAAATAAAGAATAATTTTTTTTGATATCTCGCTTGGTTCTCGAGATATCGTATCTCAAAATAGACGTAGTTACTTAGAAATAAGGCCTGAACCAGAAGAAAAGTTTCGCTATAGCCAAATTTGAGGATGAATTCGTATGTAACTCGACGAGACAAATGGAAAATAAAGAATAAAGGTTTTTTGATATCTCGCTTAGTTCTCGAGATATTGTATCTCAAAAGTGAGGAGGTTAGGGTTAGATCCGGCCTGGACCAGAAATTTTTTTTCACCACAACCACCATATCTACACGGTGGAAATGCTCTATAGATGTTTTATTTCCTTCCAATGATTGTTGCTAGGTTGAAATACGGCGTGGATCAGAAGAATAAACACCAAAAGCAGAAGGAACTATGACTGATTTTTAAGATGCTATATCTCGAAAACCAAGCGAGATATCCAAAAAAAATTATTCTTTATTTTCGATTTATTTAGTCGAGTTCCACAAGAATTCATCACCAGATTTTGGCGCCACGATAATAATAGAACTGCCCAACCTACGATTTTTTTTTTTTTTTTGGCCGGAGATAAGAAACGATGAAGTTTAAAAATTCAGAGGAAGTTTACACAAAATGTACGAATCACGAAATATATCATTCAGATAAATGACAGTTATCCGTTTTTGATATTATACTTCCCGTCATTTAAAGTAAAATAATGTAAATAAATCGGTATTACTGGAGATCGTGATTCTGCCACGAATTGCTGTGGTAAAATGCAAGAATCCTCTAGAAACATTTTCCGTAGTACATTTAACTGTATTATGCCCGTCCAGGATGTATTAAACCTAATTTCTGCTTGAAAATAATGGTAGTCTACAGGCTGTATTACAACGGAATCACTGCTTAAAAACAATGTCTTGCGATTGACTACAGCATTTGAGAGTAGTAGAAGTTATGATTTTCGAAAGCAATATTAATGGAGGTTGTGGTTAAGTTAACCAGAAAGCCCACCGACAGATTTGATTACAGCGTAATTCACTCTGAAATGAGTTTTACAAACCAATTAAACTGCTTTCATATGCGCCAAGTTACTGAAGGTATTAATAAATGCGGGTGAAGGTAGTTCGTACCTATCGTGCTGAAGTGTGCCTGGACTAGGAATAAAACTGATATTACATGGATAGCAAAAGTTTCTGGATTCCTAATTTATTTTTCATTGTATTGGTTCTATACATCCGCCCTCATTAATTCTGTAGAAGTTACTACTGTATTGCTGAGTAGAACATTATCAAATCAAGGCCACTAGCATTATCTAATAACAATCCAGTATAATTAACCAACTGCAAAATAATTATAATAATAAAATGAACTGCCAGAATACGGCGTTCAACCGTCATTTTTGACGGGCTAGAAGCTAGTATAAAAGTAAGATAATCAGTTCACTAAAAATTAAACTTTATTCTAAAATACTAACAATCCTGATCATGAAGACCAAGAACATGAATGTATCAGAGAAAATAATAATTCGAGTAATAAAATGGAAACTATATAGAATAGGCTACAATAAAATGAGAAACAGGAAAATATGCAAAGAACTCAAAGGACATAAAAATACAACAACAAAAAATTGATTTGTGCGTATTGAAATATGGGAACTTTGTAAAATATTTAACAAATATTTTATTACAGGCGTAGATAAATTACGTACAAAAAAAATCCCCCAGATAGTGTCCCAAGGTTTCTTCAGATCGTTTTACCAAATAGATTTATGGCAGTAGCAAGTCACAGAAGTAAACAAACTCATGAAACAATTGAAACCTATTGCTATGACAACATTTCAAGTAAATTATTGAAAAGATGATCAGATTGTATTAGTTGCATACTTTCCCATATTTTTAATGAATCCTTAATCTAGTGCGTATTTCCAAATAAACTAACACGACAGCACTGAATGGCTTTGGAAGGTATGGGATCTGTATCTTTCTTATTTCGTTGGTTATGACTTGGGACTGGAACAAAGTGGTGACAGAGAGGTGGTGGGATGAAAGAAGGAAATGGAGAGGCTTGTGCACGAAGCAGACCCGGCCAAAGGCTGGAAAGGATGGGGCAAGGAACGGGAAGGAATTCGGCCATAGACTTTTGAAGGAACCATTTTCACAATCACCTGGAGAGTAATTTTTGGAAATCGAAATATGGGTGGGATTCGAACCCGCATACTATCGAATGCGAGGCCAGAGCGTTACCGCTGTGTTTCCTTTGGCGGTGTACAGACTCTAAGAGAACTTACTGTTCGATTGGAAAGACATTCAGACAGTCAGAGCAGGCGTTTCTATTCCCTTAAAAGGTAAGTAAGAGTTGATTCATCAAGTCTATAAACACATTTTGCCACACACTTGTCACATGAAATCCGTCTGACAAGGCCGCTAGTCTTGTCGAGCTGTATCAGCGCCCGGAAAGCGAGATTAGAAAGGCATTACATAGACTCAAGTGTCTGCAATGCGATAACAGTTATCATGAGGGTAACAGTTACTGAGATAAGCGGGACTCAAGGCCGCGGCTCTCATTGGCTGACAAAAAGGCCACTTCGGCCAATCACGGAACTGCGCTGAGTCAACCGATGTACTTCAGTTAGCACTAATGAAATCAGCGAAAATTCTGGCCTCGCATTCGGGAGGACGCGGGTTCGAATCCCCGTCCGGGCATCCAGAAATCCACGAAATTAAGATGCATGATAAACGACCCAGAGGAAGACCAAGAGATGGATGGCTGAAAGGAGTGGAGGAGTGTGTACAGAAGAGAGGAGAGGACTGGAACAAATTGGTGACAGAGAGGTGGTGGGAAGAAAGAAGGAAATGGAGAGACTCGTGCATAAAGCAGACCCGGCCAGAGGCTGGAAACTGTTGAGGAGGATGATGATGATAAAATATTACGTACCACGGGGTCTCCTACCCATAGCTAATTTTAGCATTAAAAAAACTTAATATATAACTTTTTAATCCTTTTTTTGTGAAACAACTTGTCAGCAAAATAATGAATAGAAATGTATTAAAAATATGGAATTCAGCGTATTTCCAAAACTACAATAACAATACTTTCCTGGAGTACGACTGCAATGTATTCTTCACGGGTGTGTTGTGGAAACACTCATGTTTCGACGTCTAGCTCCGCCGCCTTCTTCAGGTGTGGAGACATCTGCACAGGTCGGCTGATCCACAGATACTGGAAGACGGCGGAGCTAGTCGTCAAAATATCGAGTTTCCACAACACAATCCGGCGGTACACCCGTGAAGACTTCATTATAGTAACAATATTGTGAAATAGTAAATTTCGCTGCAGGTTGCGAGACGTGTGGAGGCAGTTAAGGGTTATGGCTGTGTATCCTTGGAGCTGTGGAGTGATACGCGATTGATACGGACAGCGACTTTGACCCTCAGATATCGCCGCCTCCAGCGGAGGTTACCTAACGCAAGCGGCGCCGGTTCCTGTGACTCATAAACCTCTGCAATATTGTGCAACACCTCTCAGCGAGCGATTCATTGGCTCCGCCGACACTGATTCACCGCAGGAGACGGAGTGGCGATACAAAACGCAGAGACGACTGAACTGCGGTATTCCCTGTTATACACTACACCTGTAAAATTAATAAAACTGTAAACGGGAAGATGTTCACCATGTTTCACCGTCCTTCAACCACTCTGCGTAGATGCTCACTACAGTAGCACGCCAACAGTCGACCAGCCTCGCCGTTTCAGAGATGCTCGTTCCCAGCCGCCGCACGCCGGGGTATTTGACACAAAAAAATAGATCAAAATTATTTTTGTCTAATTTTTATTTTTATTTCGTTTCTTTTGTGATATTAGCTAAGAAGTAGGAGTAATCATAATGAACACATACTTTGAATACACATTTTATTACATATTAAGCGAATATTTACAAAATACATAAACAATAATCATACATGTACACTAAAATATCATTCTGACGAACCGTCCCATCCCTCTTCGCCGGAAGCTTCACCTTACGGCTCGTTCTCTTCTTCAGTACTCGGTTCCCATCAAAGTAATATTTTAATAATTTCACGTTTGCATGATTTACTCTTTTTTTTTACTTGATGAAGCTCAAATACACGGATCCGAAGTCAGTAAAAGCCCATTAATGGCATCTGAGTTGCACTGAACACGGCTAATTTTCTAATCTCTCCCTAAATTGTCGAAATTGTTTGTTTCTAGCTTCTGCTTCGGACAGAGTGCCTACAGATAAAAGGTGCATGCTCTATTATAATTGGGCCCTCAATCAATACTTCGTGAAGTACAAGTGACATTAGATGCCACGAGTACAGGTCAATGTTCATCTTATCCATTTCGTGGCAGTGGAGAGCAATTATTTTTATTTTTTATTTTTTATTATTATTATTATTTTTATTTTCTATCTTGTTCCCTCTAGATGATATTTACAGAATAGTAGAAAACCTGTCAATGAATGTTTTGCTAATACTTGTAATCTCTGAGAATATCATTTGCTATCAATAAAATCATCCATAGATTTTCTAGGCCGACCCAACGGATTGGATTTTATAGGGATTTCGATACATCCTAGTAACCTATCACGGTGTTTCTATGAAAATAGACTCTGTTCTCTTAGCAGCCTGTCCACAAACCACTGGCCCGTAATTTAAGGGAATTTCGTGACCCGTGCGTAGAAATCTGGTGCCAGACAACTCCGGAAACCTAACAAGGACTTTTATAATCCATGCCACGCCTAATCGCTGCTGTATTGCGCTCCAAAGATGAACCAACACGCTAATAAGCAGGCGGTCATAATGTTTTGGCTGGTCAGTGTATGATGTTCGTGTATTAGTGTTATACATTGTGCATTGTCTTGTTAGCAGAAAAGGCTGAGAATATTGAGAAATTATTGAATGGCATGAACAAAATACTGAAGGAAGGTTTTGGACTGAATATAAATCAAAGCAAGACTAAAGTGATGAAATGTAGCAGAAATGATACCAATACTAGATATAAAAATAGGATCGAATGCAATTGGAGAAGTAAGTGAATTCTGTTACTTGGGAAGTAAAATTACAACCGATGGCCCAAGCAGGAATGATGTTAAAAGCAGAATAGTACTAGCAAAAAGAGCCTTCATGAAAAAGAGAAATCTTTTCGTTTGAAATAAACATCTAGGAATTAGAAAAAACTTTTTAAACTCTTTGTGTTGAGCAGAGTACTTTACAGCAGCGAAACATAGACTTTAGGAATACAGGAAAGAACAAAAATTGAAGCATTTGAAATGTGGTGCTACAGAAGAATGCTGAAAATTAAGCGGGCAGACAAAGTACGAAATGAACGAGTTTTTGAAATGATGGGCGAGGAAAGAAGTTTGTGGAAGAAGCTTACAGAAAGAAGATACAGGCTGGTAGGCCATATTTTGAGAAATGCCTGATTGGTTAATTTGTTAGTGGAGGGAACAGTCGAAAGTAAGAACTGCAGAGGAAGACAGAAATTAGAATATATGAAGCAGATAATTGAGGACGTGGGCTGTAAGGGGTATGTAGAGATGAAGAGGTTAGCAGAAGATAGGAAGGGATGGAGGATTGCGTCAAACCAGTCGAAAGACTGAAGACAGCAAAAAAACATTGTGCATTACAGATGGGACTGATGATTGGAGCCGGTGTTGGCACATTCAGTCCTGCTTTTCTGAAGAAAAAGGGGTTCCTTGAATGAACGGATCACCATCAACAGTGTCACATGCTGTCACCCCATACGCACTGTGGTGCAGAATGGACTCCGTCATCTCCCCTACCCAGCTGACTGTAGTGGCAAGCAACACTGATTCAGATGATGTTGCGGATTTGTTTCTCATCGCTGCAAGGTTTAACTGTTCATAAGTTGGCAGTGTCTGCCTAGAGGTGATCGTTACGTCACGTCTTCCACATGTCATCAGTTACGCAGCCGTAATAAACCCGGCGCGCGACACAGCATAGTTGCCAAGCGGCCTTCACTGTTGATCACGTTCCAAATCCACGAGGACTTGTGTTTGTTGCTGAAATCGAGCGTCGTGCGTGAGCGGTAACGTTCTGGCCTCGCATTCGGGAGGACGGCGGTTCGAATCCCCGTCCGGGCATCCAGCTTTGGGTTTTCCAGGTTTTCCCCAAATTACTCCAGGGGAATGCAGGAATACTTCATTCAAAAATATAAAAATATAAAAGGCCATGTCCGAATTCCTTCCTGTTCCCTGTCCCCAGTCCCATCCCGCCTCTAATGACCTTAACCGTCGACAAGGCGTAAAGCAATAAGGAAAAAAAATGTAGCTAATTTTAAAACTGTTATTTAAAAAAAAAGCTATGATAAAAGCAATAAAAATCAAATATAAAATACAATTTTAATAAAAAAAATACTTTATGCTTATTAACAGCGTCAACAAATTCTTAAAATTCAATATCAAAATTCACTTTTTTTTAATCATATTTTGTCACTTCTTCTAGCCAACAAGCCTGACTATCACTCACAGACTCCTATCATACGATAGACAAGATACCTACATAAATTACCCCTGTGCTGCCTACATTATATAAATAAACGTAATTTAAATATATTTTTTGACTGTCCCGATTTGTAACCCTGAATCCCGTTTTTTTTTTTAACTTTTGTCCCAATTTTTAACAAACGGGACTTGGCAACACCAGCCGTGATGGTGACCGGAGTTAGGGGACATCCATAAATTACGTGAGGTGTTTTTCCGGATTTCCGGCCCCCCCCCCCCCTTTCTGGTGAGATCTGGTTCGTGAGACCCCCCCCCTGGAAAACACCCTCGCAACTTTTTGAGCGCCAGAGTCCTGGTTTAAACCTCTCCGCAGTGCGTATGGAGTGACGGCATACCACACTGTTGACGGTAGGATTGGGACATTAAGATGGCGACTCCTCAGACGTCTCTTGGAAGAGTAGGCCTGAACGGGCAGGCACGGGGTTTCACCCTCTCCCTTCTCTCATCCCTCATCCACGACACATAAAACACTCCGCACTACACACACACACACACACACAAAGGAACACTGTCACGCTGCGGAAGGCAACGGGAAATCACCCCAGCTCATCTCAGAGGACGCTGCCATGGAGGGCAAACATCTGCTACGATAACCGAACCATGGAGTAAAAAAATATATGGAGACGACGCATTGAAGTTACGCCGGGTGGAGAGGAGTGGGGAGGCGTGGCCGCCATATTACATATCCATACAGACACGGGGAATATGTACAAAACCTCAAGGGGACTCTAGGATAAACGTGACGCCGCAATCTGGTGATGAATTATTATGTAACTCGATGAGACAAATAAAAAGTTAAGAATAAAATTTTTTGATATCCTGCTTAATTTTCGACATATTCTGTCTCAAATGTGAGATGTTTTTGGTTGAAATTCAGAAGAAACAATTGGTCAAAGTCAGATTTGATGATGGATTCTTATTTAAAAATACGAGACAAATAAAAAATAAAGAACAAAATTTTTCGATATCTTACCTAGTTCTCGAGAAATACTCTATTAAAAGTGAGTTAAAATGCAGAAGAAAAATTTCACAAAAAGTCAGATTTGATGATGGATTCTTATGTAACACGACGAAAAACATCGAAATAAAGAATAAATTTTTTCGATATCTTGCTTAGTTTTCGGGATATACCGTCTGCAAATAGCAATTGTATGGATACGTAATATGGCCGCCACCGCGCATGCGCAGTATCAGCCGAGAGCACAGAGTAAGCGGTATTTCCTCTCCATATATTTCTTTCTTCCATGAACCGAACCCGTGCAAAGCGTTTATAAGAAGAATTAAATTCGCTGTGTATTGAATGGTTGGCTTTGTAAACACCCAACTCACTTGGATGGTGAGACTGAAGTTTTCATTAGCGTTTTAGTAAACCCGCCGTATGCCATACAGCAAAGTAGTAAAATCGCTGCGAGATTTAAATACTTCAGTGAGTCAATAAATCAACAGGGATATGTCGTTCGTGGCCAGGAAATATGGTAAAGAAAAAGATAACTGTAATGCATCCAGGACTATAAGGAGAGAGTTGAAAGATGAAGATCCTAAAGTCTACCGAAATATTTTGAGGTCACACAGGATTGCATGAGTACTATTCGTGATAGTTTTATTGCAATTAAAAGAATTCAGTAGTTTTTTTTTTTTTCCTCTGACTTTAGGCGTCGTCGACGTCGAGTTTATAAGAGGCGGGAAAGAAGAGGGGGCAGGGAATGAAAAGAAATTCGGTCATGGCCTCTTGAAGAAATCATCCCGGCATTGGTCTGGAGTGATCTGAGGAAACTAAACCCAAATCTGGATGCCCGGACGGGAATTCAAACCCGCGTCCTCCCGAATGCGAGGCCAGTGAGTTGAAGTGTTGAATTTTGGGACAAGCAACTGCCGTGTCGCCTAACACATCCATAACACTGAATGTATGGGCTCGCACTTGGCCGATTTTTTTCTTATTACCAAGTCAAATGCTTCTGCGTCGCGGTTTAAATTTGTGTCAAGGTAACGTTTGATTGCTTTAATTTCAAGCAGTATAATTTTCGCTGTTATCTTTGCACACGCAATATTCTCGTATCAGCAAATGATTGATGACAGCCATAAGCTTGCAAGGTTAACGAAATATCTTACAGGTGTCACAGGAAACCTTAAGTGCCATTGGAGAGAGATTTTTAACTCCTCGAAGTACCCGTGGGAAACCATTCGAGAGACACTTTAGGCAGGAATATTTGAATCACGTAAGGCGCATTAACGATCGGTCTGAAGGCCAAAGTGAGCAAGATAAAAAAATAAAAGATTAGCCATATCAGAATTTTATTCGTTGGGCGGTTTAGTATCAAATATCAGCCTTGGAGACTCAAGAATATTGCGCAATAATTTATAGAGGTCTAACTAGAAAACTGCAGAGCTTGGAGAAATAAGCAACTGGTGTATTTGAGACCTGGTGGTGTAAAAGTATGTTCCAAATCAAGCGAAGTTACACTATAATAATAACTGGATGTTATAAGTATACATGCTTGTGAAATTAAACATTTCACAAACAAAAATTCACTTAGCGCACACACAAAATAGTCACACCTTTCGCTGACAGGTGGGAAAACAATTTCCACCCTGTGAGGCGGCAGCTGAATAACAAGCCGCTCAAATCTCTCAACACGTCGCATCCCGGAAAACACGACCCCCCCCCCCCCTCCCCCCTAAAAGTATCTAGGTCCACCCCCGACATCGTAATTTTGGATCCTTTTTTTAGATCTCATGATTTTTTAAGGGGGCAACAATCTTAGGAGCCTTGCCCGACTAAAGCCCCCCCCCCAAACAAAAATCCGCTCAAACCCCTCCCAAACCAAAATCTTGGATCCGTTCCTGTTTATAGCTACAGATACACTAAATAATAACAATTCCGTGTGGTCGTAATGATCTGGTGACAGGGTTTCTATTGGTTGCGCATTCCGCCCCTGTCTTAGCCGCCTTAACCTAACCCGGTAGTGCTACCAGGTACAGGGGACTTACAGATATACTAAATAATAATAATTCCGTGTGGTCGTAATGACCTGGTGACAGGGTTTCTATTGGTTGCGCATTCCGCTCCTGTCTTAGCCGCCTTAACCTAACCCGGTAGTGCTACCAGGTACAGGGGACCTACAGATATACTAAATAATAATAATTCCGTGTGGTCGTAATGACATGGTGACAGGGTTTCTATTGGTTGCGCATTCCGCCTCTGTGTTACCCGCCTTAACCTAACCCGGTAGTGCTACCAGGTACATGGGACCTACAGATATACTAAATAATAATAATTCCGTGTGGTCGGAATGACCTGGTGACAGGGTTTCTATTGGCTGCGCATTCCGCCCCTGTCTTAGCCGCCCTTAACCCAACCCGGTAGTGCTACCAGGTACATGGGACCTACAGATATACTAAATAATAATAATTCCGTGTGGTCGTAATGACCTGGTGACAGGGTTTCTATTGGCTGCGCATTCCGCCCCTGTCTTAGCCGCCTTAACCTAACCAGGTAGTGCTACCAGGTACATGGGACCTACAGATATACTAAATAATAATAATTCCGTGTGGTCGTAATGACCTGGTGACAGGGTTTCTATTGGCAGCGTATTCCGCCTCTGTGTTAGCCGCCTTAACCTAACCCGGTAGTGCTACCAGGTACAGGGGACCTACAGATATACTAAATAATAATAATTCCGTGTGGTCGTAATGACCTGGTGACAGGGTTTCTATTGGTTGCGCATTCCGCCCCTGTAGTGGCCGCCTTAACCTAAGCCGGTAGTGCTACCAGGTACAGGGGATCTACTGTTTAATGTGGAATCTGAACCACGGAAGCGTTCTGGCGTACTTCACATTACACAGCAAGCTGTGCCAGAGGTGAAGGTCGCGTTAAGGGTCTGTGAAAATCCCCGCTGAGACACGGATTTGAACCGGCGACCTTTTGCTCTCCAGTCAGACACGTTAATCACTGGGGTACGAGACCGCTTCAGAAAGACTTCAACATTAGCATGTCGGTGACGCGACCTCATAAGAATTTATCCATCCAAAAATCGCCCTACACGGCTAAAGAAGTTTTCACTTCAAAAACTTACTGCCCAACCTAAGGGTTGGTTGAATCTTCTCGAAGGAGATGTACCGAGCTATTGTGTCAGAGGCAGGAAAGAAAGTTCCTTTCCTCACGGACCTGCAGTTTAAGGTGGATTCAGAGCCACGGAACGTCCCGGCGTAGCTCATATAATCAAATACAACTCCTAAAAATTCCTGCTCACCACGGGGTTTGAGCCTGCGACCCGAGAGAGGAGTAAGTGCCTTAACGAGAACGCATTGTTTCTAAGTAGGCCCTATACGCGTGCTAAATCTACATCTACATCCATACTCTGCAAATCACAAATACTGTGGGTGGCAGAGGGTGCTAAGCACCAATCCTACTTCAGTGCATCCCAATCCCGAACAGAACGAGGAAAGAAAGAATACATAAATGTATCAGTACGGCATCTTATTTCTCGAATCTTATCCCTCCTGTCATTGCTACCTAAATAGGTTGGCGGAAGAAGCTTTTCGTTGCACTCGTAAATTAAAGATTTTCGCATATTCTCCGACAAATTCAAACGAAAACGACGTCGTCTGTCCGCCAAACAATCCCAGCCCAACCCACGTATCAGCTCTGTGGCACTTACGTAAGGACTGTAACTAGCGGTCACGAATTGAGCGGCACTCCTCTGGTCTTTAGAGACGGTAAAGGTCTGGGGTCAAACAATAAGAAGAAACTTGGCCATGGCCTTTTGAAGGAACCATGTCGGCTTTCGCCTGAAGTGATTTGGAGGAACCATGGAAAATCCAAATCGGATATCCGGACGGGGTTTCGAACTCACGTCATCCCGAATGCGAGATCAGAGTTTTACCGCTCACCCATCAAGCTAGGTAGAAAAAAAATCACTAATCAATACAATTGGTAAACTCAATCGAGACAGCTAGAATCACCTCTGATACTACTGTACCAACCTTACTATATGAATAAGAATCCATAATGCGTACACTGTGGAAATATAGGTTGTAATGGATTTCTAGATGGAATGATAAACTGTAGCTAGGAAGAAATGGATGACAACATCGAGGCAAAGGAGAGAATGTTGACAAAATAAATTGTTTTGGATAAGGTGAAGGTCAGTCTCGAGTGATGTTATTGTTTTGCTGTTGGCGCGTCTCTTGTATTCTTGGTCTCCCTCCCATGGCAGGTGTTTTGGCTCCGCGCTAGCCACGTGGCTTCCAACGTCCCTCGCGCCGGAAGTGCTATCTGCCACGTGGCGTTGTTTCTGTTGGCCCACGTGTCCGTTGCGCCACGTAGGACCCGTTGTAGTCACGCTCGGAAATTTCCGGCTGCCGTCTAAAAAGGTCCGTGTCACCTTGCGTTGGTCGCGCAGGTGTCTGAAAGCCTGCTCACTTCCGGTTCCCTGATTGCGCCATACCAACGACTTCACCACATCTCCACTATCTCAAAAACTTCAGTCTACTTTAATTTAATTTGATATAATTGCGATGGAGCGCACGATCCGGTGGCAATCTCTCTACACACTAGGGTTGCCAACCATACTGTGATATATAGCACTGTACTGTATTTCAGGTCTGTGTACTACATACTGTTGCAAAAAAAAAAAAAAAAAAAAATTAATACTCAAAAATACTATATTTTAGATTTTTTTATTTTTGCAGCACTGGAACTAATAACAAACAAATCCCTCACTTTGTGAAATCTGTGAACGCACATTATGATTTTATCTTTTGAGTGATGTGATATGCCGGTATCCGAAGGTGCCTCTGTCTTCTACGTTCTAAATTACCGAAACTGACAACTTCAAACGAATGTTTGTTCGTGTAATTGTCTTTGCTTGGTTTTTGTTTTGTTGATTATCTTCGCTTGGAGGTTGCTCCTCCTTTTGAAATTTAATTAAATTAGCTATGGAAAGTGGTAGAAATAAAGAAAGTGCGCCAGTTTCAAGTTAATTAAAAACCATTGAGCGATTATTTCATTAGTTTAGGGGAGGATTTTTCTACATGTATTTAAAATATTTTGACAATGAATGAAACTGATGGAGACACTAAGCTAAAATCTTTTTGAATTTCGCGAGACATTTTTTACATAACTTTCACAAACCTGTCAAATAAAGTGAAGGTAATAACATGGATGTATAGAATATTATTAACTTTAAAATCAGCGCTAGAACAATGTAAAGCAGACTGTTTCTTTGGTTAAGAAACAAAACAAAAAACAACACACAAACAGTCCTTAAAAGCCATAATCTCCACACAAAGCGATAATATTAAAAATGATTTTGTGGTGTTCGTTTATAAATGTCTGGAATATGTTAATAAATTATTTAATTTTGATGAAAGCAATCGGCTATGGAAAATCGAAAAATTAAATTTAAAACATGAGGTTTCATTTGATGACTGGGAGATAATATCAGAAGTTTTAATATTAAAAAAAAAAAAATAATATCAAAACGATCGAACTTTACGCTGAAATAAAAATATTAAACGAAATCTAGATAAAAGCAAAATACTGTAGCGAGTTTACCGATAGAAACAGAGGCCAAAAATGTCAGCATATTTTAAAACATACTCAAAATAATTTATACTATTATTTAAGATTATTTCATTTCTTCTCCCTATTCCCGCCACTTCGTTACTCACACAAAGGATATTCTCAATTATGAACTCGAAATGTCCTTTCTTCCTGTTTCCATAAAATACCATATTTTTTAAGTACTATATTTTTAGACATTATTATAAATATACTATGATCTGCCGAAAAAATGTTCGTAACCCTACTGCATACCCATCACTTTCCTTTCCTCTTCCAACCTACTTTTGCCCTCTATTAATTTGAACTTTAAATTCTTTCATTGTTTTTAATAAATTATTCATCATTTCTCTTATTCCAATCCCTGACACCCTTACCTAAAGAAGAGAATCTTCCCACACCCTTGTGCCTGAAATCGAGTGCCAGCTTGTGGTCATGGTCATCTTTTCCCTTCCATGCACTACTCCTTATTCTTCCACCAATATCTTTCCACGTCTCATCACCAGTATACGCCTTGTATATTCTCTCTTCACCTTCCTTTTTTTTTTACTTATGGCTTTACGCCACGTCGACGTCGAGGTCATTAGAGGCGGGATGGGACTGGGGACAAGGAGCGGGAAGGAATTCGGCCATGGCCTTTTTGAAGGAAGGATCCTGGTATTCGCCTGGAGTGATTTGGGGAAACCATGGAAAACCCAAATCTGGATGCCCGGACGGAGATACAAACCCGCGACCTCCCGAATGCGAGGCCAGAGCGCTAACCGCTCACACACCACGCTTCCTATCTTCCAACGAATTCCACTCCAGCTCCTTTATCATATTACTTACCAATTGTGTTCTGCGGTAATTTCCAAAGACAAATCTAACAGCCCTTACCCTCATCCCCTCCAACTCCTTTATTTGATACCCAAATGTGGGTCCCATAATACACCACCATATTCAAGTGGTGGTCTGACCAACGTTTTGTAACCCAACTTCCTTACTTCTCTTCACTCTAGCCGACAGGTGAAGGATTTTGAACCATTACTTAAATACTCTATGAAGAACAGCTGAAACATATTTTTTAGACGGAAATTGCCAGTGCCAATATTTGTTAAAATCAGTCTGTCGATTATTTCGATGCTATATCAATCTAAACTCTTAAGTCTTTGAAACCAGAATACTCATCTACGTTCCTCAGCAGTTCAAACGTGTCTTTTATTTCCAATTCTGCACCTCGCATGTAACTTCCTGTCCAGTATCTGGAAGTCAAAAATCTCTTCCAGAACTAATTTCCTTAAGGTTCTTCAACAAAATTACGTTTTTAGGACTAATCTTCATTTTGTGCACTCTCTACCTTCTTAATTTTGATCAAACTGCTGCTTTTATCCGTTCCGAAGTTCCCAAAGTCCAAATTTTATTACCAATACGTAAAATTTTAGAAAGTTCTACCTTCGTAAATTCCATACATGTCTCCCTACGAACCTGATCGAAACTTTCCCTCTTTAAACTTTCCGTATCCATACAAACTGATAAAAACGAATCTCTTTTAACTTCATACTGACCGCAAAACAGAACCATGGACATTACTATAATTGTTTTTAGAGTAGTCGTGATGATGGTACGACCTTTTTTCAAATACCCCATTCAGTGTGGCCTCAATAAACAGATATTCTAAAATGTAATTGCTATTATTTTATGACATTTTTATTTATTTGTGTATTTCACAATACAAGTTTGGTCAGATCATAGCTTCAATGGCGGTGTAGTAGGGAACCCACATTTACGGTATCAAATACTGAAGGGCAGCTAGATTTGTTTGTGGAAATTACCGCAGAACACAATCAGTAACTGATATGATAAAAGAGCTGGGTTGGGATTCGTTGGGACACAAGAGGAGGGTGAAGAGACTGCTGGGAGTGTACAGGGCGTATATTGGCGATGAAGCTTCGAAAAATATTGGTCGAAGAATTAAGAATAGTTCACGTAAGTGGGAAGAAGACTATGACCACAAGCTGGCACTCGATTTCAGGCATTTGGGAGTGGGAAATTTTCTTTTGTTGTTAAGGCAGGTAGGGATTATAATAGGTTACTATGGGAAATGTTCAATGATTTACGAGAAACAATGAAAGAATTGAAAATTAAAGTTCATGAAAGGCAAAAGTAGGAGACATCAATATTTTACTCAAAGAATTCAAGGTTTAAAAAAAAGCAAGCGGGAAAGCGGAGGCTTTTGAATGCATTATTTAGCTGTGTATTTCGACAGGTTTTATACTTTCCTACCACGAGCAATATGGCAGATGAATGTGAAGAGCGAGCCCAGGTGGAAGGAATAGAGAAAACCAGCGCAGGGGAATCTTGCAGAGAACATCAAGAATGGAAGAGTTGTGATGGACGACGTGTAAAAACGAAATCATCAAACGATGCTTGTATTTCTTTTCCACTCAGGAGAGAAAATAGGAAAAGACATCCTTGGTTGCAGAAATGCGGAACTAAACGGAATTTGCATTGACTGATTTTCGGAAAACGTGAATAAACAGCTATCGCAATGGATGGATCGAGTAGGAACACATGTAAACATATTATTAAGTTAACAGGCATCTTCCACTGAAGATAAAATAATGTGGTTATTTACGCGTTACGAAACCGACAACAACCGAAACAAACACTCACGCAATACTCCACATGATTGTACAAAAAATCCGATTAGCATCAGCTTGTTTGTCTTCTCATTTCTAAACGAAAACAATAGCGTGGGAAATCACGTCGCAAACAGCTTCGATAATGCCTACCGGGTCGTTGCTATTTAGTAAACAGAGATTGGTGTCAAATATACATCAATACGCCTCTATTGGCGAACCACAATACATAAAATACCATCCATGTTTCTTATCTACACATAAAATAATGTTCCACTGCCATATATGCTAGAACTTACACATGACTTTCTTCTAACTAAGAATCGCGGGAATCAAAAGGGCGAATAGATACTCAACTAAGTGATATTACTATGCGATTCAATTAAATGAGGATTGCGGAGTGAATGATTTAGGCTTAGTACCGATTTAAAATTTCCCGCAAAAAATGATATATTAAAGTCAAAGCATGCTATCAAAAAATTCCTTTTTAGACAGTTTTCTGTGATTGAGAGATATGTTACGTACTTCGCACTTATTTTCGTAAGCGCTCTACTCCTTAAACAAGACGTGGAAATCAAACTTAAAAACTGTTACAAGTTTCTGGTCTAGTTGTCAAATGGCCAAAGATTAATGTTAAATAAAGTAGATAACGTAGGTGGGGTATTGCTATGCTGATAAAATTCAGCGGAAATGGCTGCAAACGTTTTAACACAAGCCAGAATATTTCGTAAAGATCGCTTCTTTCTGTAGCTTTTATTTTCGTTGTCCTCCCATAAAATTTCTCGCTGCGGCTAAAACGGTAATGGTGGAAAATTACACCATATTCTTCTAAATAGTAAACAAACAACATTCATCTGTCAATAAACCGATAAAGCGAAGAAAATAGTATTTTAATTAATGAGACAATAAAAAAGATGTGATTTATACTAAAGGCGAAAAATTAATCATCTCAACGATCTATTAGGGAACAAGCGTGAAGCGATTACGCCTGCTGGGCAGTGCAATGCAATCCGCACGACAGTAAGGAGTAAGTGTGTTATCTCTGGCGTTATCTCCCTGACCTTGCTTGTTGGGTAAGCTCTTTGGTCGCTCTGTCAGATTACGTATGATCTGTGTGCATAGATACGTTCTTCAGAAGTAGAAGCATCCAGAAGTATCTAGTATACTGGAGCTATACGACATGTGGGTGTAAGCTGGATGTAGTTTGTTTCGTAAATATTGATATTAGATTCTAATACTGGGTTTACTTTTGTGTAGATATAGGACCGGAAGGGTCGAAGAATTGGGAAACGGGTCAAGGAAGTTTCTAATAAGGAAAAAGCTACAAAACTTATTCCGGAAAAAAAAGAATTTAAAACAGAAAGAGAGGAGTCTGTACTAACATGAATGAACCCAAAGCAACAGTGATGAAGGGCAGCAGAAATTTCAAACAAAAGATCAAATGTAAAAACATACACACACAGGATATTAACTTAAAAAATTCAGGAAAGAAATAACCGATGGGCAAAGAAAGGAAAATATGGAATGAAGGAAATTTCCACCAGAGCATGTGCTCTTAAATTAAATCAAAAATTAATTATGGCTTGAAGAACTATTTTAAAAAGGGAATATTAGATTAAAAAATATTTTGAAGTGAAGTTTGGAGATTCAGAGAAAGGAAAAGAAGTTTAAAAACTGAAATGTGGCAAGATGGAATGGCATTTATGCATTAAGTCAAATGATTAAGTACGAAATGAAGGATTCCTGGAAATGATGAGTGAAAGAATAAAATTTATGAGGAAATTTGAATAAAAACAAGAGATAGCTCTGTTCTTGAGGTGTAATGGTCAGTCCGTTAGTAGAACTGCTACACCTTAACAGAAAACAAGTTTAGGATCAATTAAATAGCCAACTAAGAAAGTTGATTGAAACGGTAAGAGATTGCCATAGCCTATGAAGTTTGTATCAAACCAAATGAAATAATTATAAATAAATACGATCGTTCTAGCATTATCAACTTCTTTTAAATGAGGAAAATTGTGAAGCAATAAACGCTATTCACTTCTAATACATACTAAAGAAAGGCTTTAATAAGTTCATAAGTATCATGTAGGTTCAGGTAGAGCCGCGTAGATTTATCAAATCCTAACGTTTCGGCCGCCATACTGTCGCTTTCCTCAGACGTGAAAACCACAGCCATGGCGTCACCTCAATGGGTCAGGGAGCTACAACGGGACCGTGCTCGAGTCCTGTCAGCCTGTAGTCAACGAAGACGTGGCAGGAGGTTGTTTGCATACAGAATATATATATACAGTACATAAAATTAATCGAATCAAAGATATCATAATAAGTAAGAAGTTAGTAAAATCGTTAACATGAAATGGAAACCACAATGGTATAAAGTTATGAGTGAGTATGAGCTCTAAACGTGGCGGCCATTAAATACGTGAGATGAAATGGGGGGGGGGGGGCGGAGGGGCGAAATCTCACGTAAGGTTTTGAAAATCTTGTCGGACTACATCTACATATATACTCTGCAATTCACAAAATTGTGGGTGGCAGAGGGTGCTCAGCACCAAAGCTAATCTCTTTGCTGTGCATTCCAATCCCTAATGGTACGAGGGAAAAAAGAATTCATATAAAAATCAGTCCGGCACCTTATTTCTCTAATTTTATCTTTCCTGTCCTTCCGACTCAAATAGGTTGGTGGAAGAAGTATTTCACTACACTCATGAGTGAAAGTTGGAGTACGCATGTTTTCCAATGAGTTTAAACGAAACGTGTGTCGTCTATCTACCAGAGACTCCCAACCAAATCTACTAATCAGTTCTGTGACGCTTTCATAAGGACTGTAGCAAGCGGTCACGAATCGAGCGGCTCTTCTCTGTACTTTCTCTATACTTTCGATCAATCCCTTACGAAACGGGTCCCAAATGGCACAACAATAATCCAAATGTGGACGCACAAGAGATTTGTACGCTATCTCCTTTGTTTGTTCATTACAATTTTTCAAGATTCTACCTATGAATCGCAGCCTAGAATTTGCTCTACCTACTAAAGAATTAATGTGTATGTCCCATTTCATGTTCCTTTGTACTGTTACTCCCAAATATTTAATAGAATCGACCATATCAATAACTGTATTGTTTAACTCGTATTTCTGAACAATCGGATTCTTTTTGTTAGTTATGCTCATTGTCTTGCACTTTTTACAGTTTAGAGTAAGTTGCCACTCAGCGCACCAAGCCAAAAAAACATCCAGATCGCGCTGAATTTCTAAGCAATCGGCCAAAGTTCTTACTTCCCTATAAATAACCGCATCATCAGCAAACAATCTAAAAAGGCTTTTCACTTTGTCTCCGAGATCGTTTATAAAAATTAAGAAAAGAAGTGGTCCTATTACACTTCCTTGAGGTACACCCGATGTAACATCTAGATTAGAAGAACTTTCTCCTTCATCGACAACATACTGCGACCGACCAGTTAGAAAATCCTTTATCCATTCACAAAGCTGATCCGATATACCGTAAGCTCGAAGCTTCGCTAAAAGGCGGTTGTGTGGCACAGAGTCAAAGGCTTTCTGGAAATCTAAAAAAATTGCATCTACTTGTGAACCTGTATCGATAACTTTCATTACGTCGTGTGTAAATAGGGCCAGCTGTGTTTCACATGATCTTTTCTTCCGAAATCCATGTTGATTTGTTGTAAGCAAATTATTATAATCTAGAAAATTCATAATGTTCGAGCATATAATATGCTCCATAACTCTACTACAAACAGATGTTATAGATATGGGACGATAGTTCCCAGGATCACTTCGATCACCTTTTTTGAAAATCGGAGTTACTTGTGCGATTTTCCAGTCTGAAGGTACTTTTCGCTCTTCTAATGATTTACTGAATATATCAGAGATAAAAAAAAAGTGTCTACAAACGACGCGAAAGTCGACTTTAGGGGAGGGGGGTATGACCGCACTTAGAAGCATGAGACCCCCCCCCAAAAAAAAGTTTCTCAAAAAGTTACGAGGTCGATTAGTAGGGAAGGGGGGGGGGGGGTTCTCCGTCAAAATCTAGCGTCATTTTACAGGGTGGGGGTCCGAAATTCCGCAAAAACATCTCTCGTTATTAATGGAGTGGCTTCGTAAGCCAGTATTTCTAGCAGCCATGAATATTTCAACAACCAGGCAGAAGTCTGGTATTTCCAGATTTGACTGTATACTTACTGTTGTAATAATAATAATTTAGTATGGCATTATTGGCCGGGATGTCTTCGGCAGATTGACAGAATTTCGGTTGTTATAAATTTAATTTAATTGCGATGGAGCTTACGCTACGGTGCCAATTCCTCTAGTCATATAATCACCCATTTTTATTTATTTTTTAAAAATTTATTTTATAATTAGAGTATTAAATTCGTCCCCTTTTCACTTTTCCGATTTACAAATTTTAGTTTTAAATTCCTTGAGCGTTTTTGGTAAATTATTGATGACTCCATTTGGTAATTTGTAACAATCCCTGACACCCTGACCAACAAAAGAGAATTTTCACACTCCCTTATGTATGAAATCGAGCGCAAGCTTGTGGTCATGGTCGCCTTTCTCCTTCCATGCACTATTCCTACTTCTTTGACCAATATCCCTCCAAGCTCCATCACCAACATATGCTCTGTGCATTCCCAGCACTCTCTTCACCCTCCTCCTTTCCTCCAATGACTCCCGATCCAGCTCCTTTATCATATCAGTTACTGACTGTGTCCTGCGATAATTTCCACAAACAAATCTAGCTGCTCTTCTTTGCCTGCCCTCCAATTTCTGTATTTCATATCCAACATGTGGGTCCCAAACAACACCAACATATTCAACCAATATTCTGACCAAAGTTTAGTAACCCAATTCCCTAACATCTTTGGTATAGTCTCTCATCACCCTCTCCAGTAAATGTAGGATTTCGTAACCTTTTCCTACCACCTGCCCAACTTGCTCTGCACAGTTGAGTTTATTATCAAACGTTATGCCAACAGTTTTACTCTTCAAGCCTTCAATAAGCAATTCCGACCCTACCCTATACTCATAAACAATCTTAATTTTTTTATCTGTGTACCTAATAAGCTGACTCTTCTTGGCATTTATCTTCATTCCATGCTGACCTACCCATTTAAATATTCTATCCAATATGCAAGATTTTGAGTAAACTTTAATCAAAGTGAAATGTTTTTCTTGAAGGCATTTTGAAGTGCAAAGTTCCTTGCTCTAACCAAAGAAAACCTTAACGAACATCAGTAGTCCAACTGGTAACTGATACTTCTACGAGATGAGGTGAGAGCTGTTCCAGAGATTTAAATACAAGAATAGCTTCTTTCTTTTAAAATCGTGTTACAAACTTGGAAAGCAAAACATTTTCTACCTAAGAAATTTCATCCAAATAGCTAGAGCCATTTCAGAGATCGTCTGGTTTACCACCTCATACAGCTGAATTGCTTTTAAGGAACAATGCTATTATTACGTTAAATAGAAATCTTAACGCTAATCAGAGTGTAAGATTAGTGGTAATTTATTTAGACGAGTTCATCATCAGTGCTAAATTCATTCACTCCGATAAAACTATGCGCATACCTCGCATTAACCTCACACCTGATACAACTGTGCCTTTCCAAATGATAAGAAAACAATCCCCAATAAAAGTAACCTTCGATATGACCGTTAATAAAGCACAACATGAGATCCTTCAAAGCGCAGGATTGTATTTACCGGAACTTGTTTTTTCGTACGCGGCTTTTTCGCGAGTTCGTAGATTCAGTAATATTTATGTTTGTTTGTGTTTAAGACACATACAGTCTAAAAGTAAAGCATGATGGAATTATAATTGGTATAATTGTTCTGAAACAAGTTTTGTAAAGTTAAGAAGTATATAAAAATCACGTCTGACAAAGCCAATATCTATTTTTTTTTTAAATACACACTTTTTAAATGTGTTACAATTAAATATGTAGTATTTAATGATAACGACTTTTTACAATAAAATTTATATTTATTAGTACTCATCAAAATAAAATACCTCCCATTAATAAGTATAATTGTATTTACTTATTTCCACATTAATATATTACAATTCGGTGGCTAGCCATGATACTGTGCGAAATGATCGCAGGGGTCAGCTGGTTTAAAGATATAAGAGTTGCTTGCTGTAACCAAAGAGAAACTTAACTAACATCAGTTGTCTTACTGGTACCTGTAACTTCTACGAGATTGCGTTAGAGCTGTTTCCAAGATACCAAATACAAGAATTGCTCGTGTTTTGTAAAATCGCGTTTTGCAGGGAAGACACTTATTTTGATAAACTTGAAAAGCAAAAATTTATCTAAATATGAAAATTCATCCAAATCGTTTCCGAGATACCAAATATATATATACAAGAATTGCTCGTTTAAAGATACAAGATTTTATGCTATGCCTTTGGTATTTCGAAGTTTTCTTCTTTTTCAGTACTGTAATTGTTTTGGACCCCAATTTAAAACAGTGTTGAAAATACTGATGAGTTATTGGCCGTAGAGTGGACCTTCAGTTTAACGTGGAATCCGAACCACGGAAGTGTTCTGGCGTACTTCGCATTACACAGCAAGCTGTGCCAGAGGTGAGGGTCGGGTTATGGGACAGAGATTCTAAGCAGGGACCTTTGCACGTGGTTCCAGGAACTCTAAGGAGGCAAAGAAATAGTAGAAGCAGAGCACACTGTTACAACGTTTTAAAATCATGGCTCCTATAACTATCATTACGGAGATGACAGGTGGACAAATTAGAAAGTTACAGAAAATAGTACAAAATGAGCAAATTGCAGGATCTTTACATTAGTCCAAGAAATAGAAATAATAAAAAAATTAACCAAAACAGCAGTTAAATATACTTTCCATAAATGACAGAATCTGAAAGTATTAAAAATATAAGTTCTAAGAATAGTTAATAACAGAATATTAAATCATAATAGTAAAAACTGAAAGAATCGAGATGGTACAGTATGAAACGATGGTCTGTATTCAGAGATCAGAGTATATTTCATCTTCTCTATCCAACTATGAACCAAATAAGTGTTCCCAACGTAGGACATTTTTTAAAATACCTCTACCCTCAACGCAGAGACATTCAGTCGCAAATGTCGTCATGAGAGGTAGAATGTATCAATAATTTTTGCTAACCAATGATACTAGTCTCATGCAATGGCGAAGACGAGGCATAAGGTTTCGTTAAAAATGCTTAGGTCAGCGTTCTCCCATTTTGTATAGTCACGGTGCAGCGGTAGGTACAGAGTTTTAGCTGACGCAATATTGCTGACGCGTAAGCTCTCATAAATATCATCTCTGCTAGACCCCTGGCGCGGCCACAGATAACATATTCGACATGACGTGGTGACCTCAAGTTAACATCGCGGTCACCTGATTATGAAATTAGCAGCTTAGTATTGCTTCTCTCTTTTCCAGCTCCAAAATAATAAAGTGAAAAATTATCACCACTTTTCTTTGTCGAGAAATAAAATTTTTGTGCCAATGATGTCTTGGGTTTCATGTAATATTTCCAATTCGGTACTTTAATATTCAGTAAGTGTGAAATGAAGAAATTCTGGTTTCAAAAATAAAATAAAAGATAAGAGTATTTAAATGTTTCCATTTTTGAACAATTCCTCTATCAATTGTTGTAAGTAGAAAAATTATTTTAAGTAGAAAAATTAATTTAAACAGAAAAATTATTTTTCAACCTCTCTCTTTTCTAATCTTTTACCCACAACACAAACATTAATCTACTTTAGTCTACAAGGACGATTCGAGAAACTCTCTACCTTGATAAATAATGCGTAAATACCTAAGAACTTCGATTCAAAGTATCTATTGTTGCTGTCGTTCAGTACTATCGACAAGTCATAGATCACTTTAAAATAGCTAAGAAATAAAAAAAAACCTAGCAAACAGGAGTGAATGGAAGAAGAATAAGAAAGAGGATAAAGATTAGAAGTGTTACAAACAAACAGCACGAACATATGACGATCACTTTTGTGAAACTCCCAGGGAGCTAATTGACTTATTCAAAGATATGATAAACTTGTACCAGTTAGGGCGGTCTGACAGTTCAGTTGTTAAGGCACTTACCTTACTGGCCTCTGGTTCAAATCGCGGTATGTGTAGGAATTTTTAAGAGTTTAAGCTTGTGAGTGACCATATAGCCTCCCGGCTGGTCTACAGGTATGCACACAAGGCCTGACCTTGAAGGGGTGATACCGTTAAGTAAGCTGTGGGTTGGGATGACTGGGGTGGGGGAGGCCCTGGACACGAGGGAGATGTTTGCAGGCTTTGACCAAGTATAGATGTATATTCAGCTGTGCTCTTATTACTGAAATAAAATAATGTTAACCGTCATTACTCTGTGGTCATTTCACTGCCTTGAACCTGGAGTGGTGAATGCAAGGAGTAACATGCTTAGTTGAGACTGTGAGCTGACATCTGAGTTGTACAAGCTGAGGCTTGCTTGTGCTGAGGAACCATAGGAAGGATTTTGCTTCCTTCCAAATCATCGGCGAGTCCTTGGAGAGGATGCAATCCTAGCGTTACCGTTGCAAGCTACGGCAGGACGTTCCCTGGTTCCGATTCAGAGTTAAACTGCAGGTATCAGATGAAAGGAACAGGCCGTCCTACCTCTGACACAATGGCTTAGTATGCCTCCTCAGGGAGGATCCAACCAATCTTCCGGTTGTGGACTAAGGTAGTTACTTTATACCACATAACGTCACCAAAAAACTTTGTTCAAAGACTGTAGAGTGATCTGTTGACGTTCGGGTTTGGTATTCAGGAGACAGTGTGTATTCCATGGTTTCCTGAAATATCTCCAAGCGAATGCCAGGATGGTTTCTTAAGGAAAGCCAAGCCCGAATTCGTTCCCACTCCTTCTGCACAATCCTCTGCTAGCCTTAATGACGTCTAAGACGTAAAGAAAAAGAAAAAAAGTCCTATGTCTGAGTTTCCTTACGGTAATAACTCCATTACTGTTTCTACTAACCCACCCCTCTAATTTGAATGAAAGTATCGAATTTCTATTCTGACTTGGCGTTAGTGTCTTTGGTTTTCTGCGGGCAGTGACTTGCGCTCTAGGCGGTGACGTCATGGTGCCGCGTCATGGTTCCCTGTACTCCCCCGTCCTCTCACACACAATGACGTCATCCTCAAAGAAAGTGCTACCTGCTAAAGTATGATCTTCTAAAATACGTCTACAGCTACGCGAATATGTAACAGATTCAGTCGCCAGATAGAACAGAGTAGAATTGGTGTTTACATTTTTATTTCATCAGCCTGTTAGTAGCCTGATGCAATCCGACTATACACTGCAAAGGGGCCATCCATAAATTACGTCATACCTTGAGGGGGGGGGAGGATGGGGTCAACAAAGTGTGAAAAGGGGGGGGGGACGTGTCATAAACTTTGTGACGTCACATGCATAATTTGTATCACTTTTTGGCTCGTATTGCCCCAGTGTCGAGGCATACTTATTTAAACGATCATGTGGCATCTGTGGACTATATTTTACATCATACAAAGCCACTAACCAACATAAGAGGCAACTTGACGTTTTCCCCATCATGAAGATTCGTCCACAAAGCATTGCCGCTAGACGAAACAGGGAAGTTCTTTGATTATTAAACGAAGACGACGCTTTATGGTTGCATGAAGATGATGTTGACACATTGAATGTTCCCAACGGTGTCGCGAAAACTGCGCCCAGTGAAATTTGCGGCCAGTGAAATCTGCGGCCAGAATTCTCAACAATGCTGTAGCGGTATGTTTATTATAGAATAGGATCAAACTGGTTGTATTGTTAAAAGCCGCCCCGCCGGCGCTCTGAGCGGATTGCTGCGTTTGTAGCCAATGTTTCTAAACAGCAGGTTGACACTACAAGATGTTTTATAGTTTATAACTGTTATTAAAATACAAGTTTTATTCTTGCTTACAAGACGTAGAAAAGAATCGTAATAACGAGCCAGATACTTACAGAATCGTAGTAGATTTCATGCAAAATCTCCCTTTGCCTCACATTACTAGTGCAGGAAAAAATATTCTACCATCAGCAGTTGTGGGTTAACGTCATCCACATCAAATTTCCCCACAGACGACGCGATAATGGAGTGACATCGCTCCATTTGGACGGATGGAGCGATCGTGTATGGCCGCCTCTAGACGACCTCGGCCACTCCGATCTAGTTAGTACCGCACTGGATTTTCCGAACAGTGTTGCAGATCAGCAAAAATTTCAGCTTTCAGTAACGAGTGCGAAAAAAGTCTAAGACTAAGAATACTTAATCTGTGAAACATTTCCGTGTCTATTAAAAAAAAATAGAAATTAACTTGGCTCTTTCGGGCGTGTAATGTAAAATGATTTGTTCACGTAAAAACTTCCAGGCCACGATTTAGTGAGACCAGGTCGGGTCGTCTAAAGGGGCGTTTAGAGTGATTAGGACGGCGCGGCATGACACAAAGAGAAGAGGTATTGGCCGCAGATTTCGCAGATTTTAGGTTGGCCGCAAATTTCACTGGTCGCAGTTTTCACATATCCGTTCCCAACACTACCGAAATCAAGAATGAAGTGACTATTATGCCAATAACAAACAGTATCAAGGAATGGGTTCAAAATCCATGGACACATGATGACTCAATTTTGTATCATTAATTCGATTTTTTTAAAAATATTTTCTTAAATGTTTGATTTATTGTTGATATGATTTTTTAACTAGAAATACATAAATCATTTTGGAAGTGCTGTTTAAATTTAAAATTGCAAAATATGTGACGTCACGGCAGGGGAAAGGGGGGGTCCCATAAATGTGACAACCTGTGACATGGGAAGGGTCCAAAAATCATGAAATTCGTGTGACGTAATTTGTGGATGGCCCCAAATGGGTCTTCCACAGATATATAATACCCGAGCTCGTCACAAAATATGCTAATTTCCTTTTCCATTACATTAAGATGTGTCTAACTCGGATGAACATCATTTCCTTTTGTCTGAGATCCACTCGACATTTAACTACAATTATACAGGAGCGTCCATAAACTACGAGGTTCTGTTTAGGAAAAGGGGGGGGGGGGTTGGCTGGAAAGCTATGCGGCGCTAAGTGGGAGGGGGAGGGGGGTTCCGAGCCAGGCCACATAGCTTTCCATTAATACTGAGATACAGAACGCACAACAGCATGTGAATATTTATTTCCATTATTTAAATATCTCCGTATGTAATTTACTGTAGTCTAACAAGAGAAAACAGTACAAAATATCTTCTGGAATCAATAAGGAAAAAGGTTACGTACCACGTGATTTGGGGAGCGGGATAGAGGCAAAAAAGCCACTACGGGCTACGTGGAAAAGGGGGGGGGGGGAGGAGTGGTTCACAGGAGGTCAAAATGGAGCTACGTATTTTATGGGCGTTCCTTAAAGTACGGGATGCAATACTTCGTCAACACTTTCTCTATCGTTTACCTTCAAATGAAAACTTTCCGACACCTTTACGCCTGAAATCGAGTACCACCTTGTGGTCATGGTCATCTTTTCTCTTCCATACAGTATTCCTAATTCTTACCCTAATATTCTTCTACGCCTCGTCGCCAATATGCACCTTGTATGCTCCCAACACTCTCTTCACCCTCCTCCTGTCTTGCAATGACCTCCAACCAAACCCCTATTTCATAAAAATTCTGTGATGATTTCCAGAAACAAATGTAGTTGTTCTCCTTTGCCCCCCCTCCAACTCTTTATATCTGATATCCGTAAGGGGGGCGTCGGTTAATTACGTGAGGTGAAATGGGGAGGGGGGGAGGGTCCGCCGAAATCTCACGAAACCTTACCAAGGGAGGGGCGGGGGGTCAACGAAAATCTCAAGTGAGCTTTCGAAATTTTTGAAGAATGGTAGACCTAAAAAAAAAGGTCTACAAATGACGCGAATGTCGACTTTAGGGGGGGGGGGGGAATATTTTCTAGAAACTACGCGGAAACCGACCATAGGGGGGGGGGTATAACCACCCATGGAACCATGAGAGCTTAGAAAAAAATCTCAAAAAACTACAAGGTCGATTAGCAGGTCATTTTAGAGAAAAGGGGGGGGGTCCGACTAACTCTCACCAAAGGGGAGCGGGGGTCCAGAATTCCGAAAAAACACCTAACGTAATTAAGGGATGTCCCCTCATGTGGGTCCCGTACACACCACAAAACTCAAGCAGCCGCCTGACCAAGGAACACATCCCTGGTGCATCCCCTGGGATTATCTTCCGCCTGCCTCATGTGTCGTACCCAACTGTGACTACTGTCAATTGACTCGGAGAGGTATTTATACTTCCTTCAAGCGAAAATTCCCCCTCTGTCGTATTATCACACACAATATTCATTTCTTTTTATAAACGTTTCTCGGGAAACAAACCGAATAATATTTTTATTAATGCACAATATTTCGGCGACTTTATTCTCCGTCGCCATCTTCAGGTGCAGTTGCAAGTCTTGAAGCCTGCCTTGAAGTCAGCCTTGAGCGTGTTGTTTGTTATTAATGCACAATATTTCGGCGACTTTAAACTCCGTCGCCATCTTCAGGTACAAACAACACGCTCAAGGCTGACTTCAAGGCAGACTTCAAGACTTGCAACTGCACCTGAAGATGGCGACGGTGAATAAAGTCGCCGAAATATTGTGTATTAATAACAAACAACACGCTCAAGGCTGACTTCAAGGCAGACTTCAAGTCTTGCAACTGCACCTGAAGATGGTGACGGAGAATAAAGTCGCCGAAATATTGTGTATTAATAACAATATTACTCGGTTTGTTTCCCGAGAAACGTTTATAAATAAACAACGCCGAGAAAAATTGCATTCATTTATAATATTCATTTTCTTAATAGATTACCTAACAAGCCATCTATTTCTATGTTATTGTTTATGATCACATTTTACGCTATGCCTTTAGGGCAACTGCACCACTTTCGGAACCTGCCAAAAAACTGGTACTAACCTTTTGAAATTTATATCAGTTGCTTCGTCAAACATGTCCTCTTCACGTTTTGCGATCATACATTGCGGAAAAGTCGCTAGAAATTTAATTAAAAATGCCGAAATATGAAAGACTGAGCAACTGCTAAATGCTTTCAGCAATAAAAATTATCGGTACAGTGATCATTTCAACCTAAACAGTTTAATTTTGTCATAGAAATCGTGGTTAGGTTGAAATACGGCCTGGACCAAGTGATACAAAATTACGAAATTTTGGCTATGCGGCATCCAACAGGCAATGGCGTATTTGTTTCATGATTTGTTTACAACGGAAGCAATCGATTATCTCTCGTTGCTCGTTGCTATGTAAGATGGCGGTCATCACCGTATTACAACTAAGATAAATATTGCGTGGTTGTCAATTTTATTCGACTTTTTACAAAGGAGTAGAGCTGAAAAGGCATGAAAACATTACAACAAAGGATTAAATCAACATTTTAAGAGACTGTCACTGATTTTTTTTCAACGTTGGCGGCATGTAACGCCTGTTCGTCATGTCATATTTCGGCATTTTTAATTAAATTTCTAGCGACTTTTCCACAATGTATGATCGCAAAACGTGAAGAGGACATGTTGACGAAGCGACTGATATAAATTTCAACAGGTTAGTAGCAGTTTTTTGCAGGTTCCGAAAGTGGTGCAGTTCCCGCCTTTAGTATTTCGAAGCTTTTGATTTTTCAATATTGAAACTGTTTTGGACCTCAACTTAGAACAGTCTTGGAAATACTGATGAGTACACGATATCATTAAAAAAAAAATGCTGACAGTAAATAATTTGGTGTAACTAAATAAGCACATCAAGAACATTCACAAAAATTACGAGGTACAGTTAATTACAGTACAATGAATATTCAGTTATGAAAGGATAAACACCACACCAATCCAATTTCAGCTCTTTTCTTATACTAATTTTTAATTTCCAAACAGTTACGAATTCATCTGTCATGATTTCTCTGATGGTTTCCAAAAAAGGTCACGTGAAAAAAGAAGGAAAAAACTCCTATATGATGAAGTAACGGAGCTTACCTATTTTCAAAACTGAGGCACACATTGTAGGCAGTTTTTCGATATAAACTTCTATCAGTGATGGTACCTCCACACACCACACGCTGTTTGGATGCGTCCATTAATTACGTGAGGTTTTCTTTCCGGAATTCCGGACCCCCCCCTCCCCCCTGGTGAGATTTGGTCGGAACACCCCCTAAATTGACGTGAGATTTTGAAGGGGACCCCCCCCCCTGCTAATCGACCCCGTAGTTTCTTGAGACCTTTTTTACCCCCACCCCCACCCCCCCCCCAAGGTCGGTTTCCGCGTCGAACCTCACGTGAGATTTCCATTGACCCCCCCCTTGGTGATGTTTTGTGAGATTTCGCCGTACCCCCCCCCTCCCCTATCTATTTCACCCCACGTAATCAATGGACGCTCCATTTAAGATAGAAACACGTCATTCACATTGCATATTATTTTTGAGCCTGAAAGTTTCTCGAAAGAGACGGTATAACAGATTCGAGATATAATAATGTCTCTGGTATTTGCAAAAAATAATTGTGTAAACGAGGCTATGTATAGAGGCGCAGCTTGAAGAGATTCAATACGCACCAAGAGGAAGATGACGTCAGCAGGATACACGGGTGGAACTATTTCTAGAGAAGAGCTGAGTAAACCAATAAACACACAGACAGAGAGAGAGAGAGAAGAGCGCAATATGGCAGCCGTTGATAACGGAAGAGACGAGTCACGTGATCACAGACTGACAGCTGACGGTCGCTATCCGCTATATTCGATATGTCTAATCGCACGGGCTGATAAGACCCGTTATTGTGTGTCGGCTGATTTTGTGAAGCACGAAAATGATTACTCCAATTACACTGCTTTGAAATATCATCTCTGTAACCTGAATTCTGCTAATATTGTTTTCTTTAATCATCCGTGCTTCAGAAACATATATTAGAATGGCCAAAATATGCTCTGTAAACAATCTTGATGCACTTTCGTGGCACAACAATACTCCAAATCAGGCCTACGATAAACAGCAGAATTCTTGTTCTTTCTACGTCTTTAATACCTGTTTCTCCCATTATATCACACTTTCCGAATAACTGAACTCTTCTGCAATCTTTAGTTCCTCAGCTCCGCATATGACATTCTTCTTTCGAGTTGTAGTTACTGTTTCACTCTATTTTGCACGGTTGAGCCTTGCATTCGGAAGGGTGGGATTCAAATCCCGGTCCGTTTACTCGGATTCCGGTTTTCCTTAATTTCCCATACCAGGCGGATGACGGAATGATTTCTTCAAAAGGCCGTGACCGAGTTCCTTTCTCCCAAAATACTCGCAGCTCTAATAAGCTCAACATCGACGAAATGTAAAAACCTAAAAGAGAAAATATCCATAATTCTGAACTATAATTACACTGTTAAAACGCTTCAAACACTTTCATGTAGTTTTGAGACTAAGCTCCTGCTGTTAACAAACGGGCAGCGAATCCCAAAAGTTTTATTGTGAAATTTGTCCGCCATTTGCAATTTTACTTCGTAGATAACTGAATTCTCTTACATCTTCCGCAATTTATATTTTGTTCATCGTAATTGTTATGACTTCTGGCTGTCGTGCTTTGTTTTATATTTAGACCAAAATTCTTGTTGCATATTTTGTTCTCGCTATTGTCGAATATAGGCCCTATACAAAATTTCAGAAACGAAAGTATTGTCGACAACATTGCCATGTCGTTATCGACTGCCTCCGAAATGAGGCATGCCGTGATGGAAGTGCTAACATTGCCTTGTAGTTCGGAACCTCCTGGCAACAAACTGAATGAGTCTGTGTTATCAGCCCGACGTGTAATCCTCTCGGTGCGTTGTGTAACTGATATCAACGCTTCCTAAATACCAACACCGACGCAAGATGCATGGAAACAATTTACGCAATGCTCCGAGCGTCTCTTGCACAATCGTCAACAAAATCGAACGATATCAACTAGCCGAGTCTCCGGAGTCAACTTTTACGCGGACGCGAATATACGAGGCGCGACAATATGGCAATGAGACTGATTTTTCGTGTGTGAGGTGGCAACCCTGCAACAGGCGTACACGCACCATCTATGACCTTGATATTTCCACCAGTCCTCGTCCAAGAGGCACATTTATTATTTTATTACTCTTTAATCTGGTAATAGGCCATGTTTCCGCAGTTTTATAACTAATTACGTCAAAAACAACTGTTTTGGTGAATTTTGTTTTTATTTGATTCCCCAGATGCGTTTCGACCTTGTGGTGCAGGGAATCTTCAGTGGCTGTAAAATGTTTTTACATGTGTTGTTACAATAATTATCTACAGTACAATTCTTTTATCTATATATATATATATATGCCAGTCTGGTACAGTAGTTCACACATTTCACATCACTGTTCATTGCAGTTCCAGCTGAACAGTGATGTGAAAGTGTGTGGAATAAGTTATTTAGGCTTTCAAAAATTATTTAAGTCGTGAGCTACAAATGTGCGTTCAACCCGTCATTTTTACGAGCTTGGAAGCAAATTATTAACGAAATTTTTGCATAGTGATACATCCAGCAGTATTTTTACTTGCTGTTTTTTAGTTATTTCTGGCGGGTTAGAAGCCAGTTACTAACGTAAATTGTTTGTAAGAACGGTGATCAGACAATTCTGTCTAAGATTTTCTCCGATATAAAAGAACTAAATACAAAATATAGAGTAAAGATAGAAATTTATGGGAGAGATCTCAGAGGAATTTAAAATAAAAACTGGTGTCAGACAGGGAGATGGGCTTTTCCCCATTCTTTTCAATTGCGTTTTGGAGAAGGTAAGAAGAGTATGCGAAGAGAAACTCAAGGAAAGAGGAATACCCTCTGCCACACACTTTTAGTGAATCGCAGAGTAATAGTAAATACTAACATTCTTCATGAGATAAGATTAGGTTCGAAGCACAAAGGGTTTGGGATAAACTGTTAAGCCTTCGCTGATGGGAGTATAGAAACCGCACTCGAACAAATCAACCTTCTGAAAGAAATAGCAGGAAAAGTTGGACTTCAGATCTCTTTGAGAAGACTAAATTCATGACCAATATTAAGGATTAACCCACTGTACTAAATAGGAGTATGGAAAAATTGACAAGCTCAATAAATTTGAATATCTGGGTGAAGTAATTCAGATTAATGGGCTTGATAAGGAAGCAAACATATCAAGAGCAAGAAAACTAGAACTAGCATACCAACTGACTAAAGATACATACAATAAGAAGAATCTATCACGGAAAATTAAAATCAAACACTACAACACAGTAATCAAACCAGAAGGTCTGTACGCCTCAGAATGTTTGTTCTCTATGAAAACTGGAGAAATAGAAGAGATAGAGAAAAGGGAAAGGAAAATCTTGAGAAAAATTTGGGTACCACTAAAAATTGAAAATGGTGAGTTTAGACACCGGAGGAATAAAGATATATACAAAGGAAAAGAAATTGAAAGAATGTCAGACACGATCAGAAAGAGGAGAATCAGTTTTTTTGGTGACATAATGAGAATGGATATCAACAGACTTACAAAAAGAATTTTCAACCATACAGTATTTACAAGAGTAAGAAGGGCAACCAGTGGATCCAAGGAGTAAAGAAAGATATGACTGAGATCGGAATAACAGAAGATTTAATACAAGATAGAGCAACTTTCAGGAGATTGATCCAAAATTTCAAGGGTTTCCAGAAGAAGGAGAAGTGGAAATATAATAACATATGGACGGAAGAACGGAGGAAACAGCAAAGTGAGAGGATGGAAAACTACTGGAAGTCAAGAAAAGAAGCATCGAAATGAATGCACGGGATTACTTTTCGTCTTCCATAGATGACCGAAATCGAAGAGAAGAAGAAGACTAAAGCTGATACAATACACCATAACGTGGTCTCCCAATCGGTGCTCCTCAGACCTACCCTAAGGGATCCGCGGACAAGATAAAAATGGAATTAATAAATATGAAAACATAAATGGAGACATCAGAACATGGGAACATGAAGTGTCAGACAAGAGTCGAGCTATCAACTGACAGTTCTAGAATAGCCAATTCACAATTATTATTATTTTTATTATTAAGGGACGTCCATTAATTACGTGAGGTTTTTTCCGCCCCCCTTTTTCTGGTGAGACTTCGTGCGATCTGGTCCACTCCCCCCCCCCCCCCCCCCCGGCAGAAATTGCCCTTAGAACTTTTTGAGACCATTTTTCGATGAAATATCCCCTCAAATCAATTCTCGTGTCATTTGTAGACTTTTTTTTTTTTTTTTTTTAGCTCTACAGTCCAAAAAAAAATTTCCAAAACCTACCGTGAGAATTGCGTTGACCCCCCCCTCCCGCTTGGAGAGATTACGCCGGAACCCCCCCCCCCTATTTCGACTCAAGTAATTTATGGACGTTCCCTGAGACTTCGTGAGATCTGGTTGGAGCCCCTCCTCTAAAATGAAGTGAGATATTGACGGAGACACTCCCCGCCCGCTGCTAATAGATCTCGTAGTTTTTTTAGAATTTTTTTTAGCTCTCATTCTTGCGAGAGCGGTTATTACCCCCCCCCCCCCTCCCTAAAGTCGACTTTCGCGTCATTTGTAGACTTTTTTTTAAAATTTTTACCATCCTTCAAGAATTTTAAAACCTCATGTGAGATTTCCGTTGATCACCCCCCCCCCCCCCTAATTTCACCTCACGTTGGGAAAGGTTTCTCTATAATATAGCGAAGTATGATTTAACTTTTTAATAATTTTAATTCGCCAACGAGAATAGTTTCAACAAAGTTCCTATTTGTTGTAAAAAATTGAACAAAGATTGTATCGTTCATCCAATCGAGTGTGAAAGAAATATTAAAAACATTTTTTTAAAAAAAATTCACATATAAAGTATTCAGAAAAATACTTGGAAGTTTCATTTCTTGGGCGTGGTAACACTGATACAGGACCAGTGGTTTTTTTATTGAGCGCTCGTGACTGGTACAGAGTGTTACTGGAGTCCCACCCGTCGCGCTACCTCGAGTCAGGTTTACTCCACTCTAAGGACCTCCCATTCTCCTCTAATCACGACAGGTGGTCTGTAATTTGCTTTATAATCGGCCACTTCGTATTCCGCCCGGCGTCCTGTCACGTGATGCGGGCCTTTCCCAGTAGGAGAGCTCCGCAACCGGTTCCAGGAACTCTCCGCTCAGGTTTCCTTCCTTACCGCGAAACCAGTTTCTTCCTGGCTTATGTTTATTTTTTCGGCTCTCGACACGTCAAGTAGTAACAAAGAGATGGTCCAATCTCTCGGAATATCTTCACCTTTGGACAACTACACACACACACACACACACACACACACACACACACCACATATATATATATATATATATATACGTATATAGGGTGATTATTAAATAAAATCACCATAGATTGTCTAGCTTTTGCAGATGACATGGCGGTAATTACTGATTCACTGGATAGTGCAAAAGAACAAATCGAAGAACTAGAGAAACATGCAGCCAAAGTAGGATTACATATATCTTATGAAAAAACACAGTTCATGACAAACATCAATGATGCTCCTGAAAATCTTAAACTTCGCAATGGAACAATAGCTAAAACAAATTGTTTTAAATATTTAGGAGAATGGATAACGAGTGACACAAAAGAAATGACTGCAATAGAAACTAGAATACATAAAATGGAAAGAGCATTTCATATGACAAAGAACGTATATAACAAAAAATCCTTATCATGGAACACAAAACTAAGGCACTATCAAGCAGTGGTTAGACCAGAAACGCTGTGTTCGGCAGAAACGCTTAAGCTAACAAGATATGGGGATCTTGAAAAACTGAAAAAAGTAGAAAGAAGAATCTTGAGAAAAATACTGGGACCAAACCTGATAGTAATGCTGAATACAAATTAAGACCAAACCGAGAACTATATTCGAAAATAGAAAAATTAACAGTTATAATGAGGAAAAGAAGACTGAAATTTTACGGGCACATATACAGAATGGATAGTAATTGACTAACAAAACAAATCTTCACCTTCCTAAACAAATACAAATCCAAACCCACATGGTTCACTGAAACTGAAAACGACATGAAGAATGCTGGAGTGAAAGCAGATATAATAGACAACAGAACACTCTTTAGAGAAGTAATTCACAAGGTAGGTTTTCAGGAGAGACAGAAATACATAAAGGGAAGGAAATGGACCCAGGAACAAAAGGAACAACACTCTCAAAGAATGAAGGAAGTTTGGAAGTAAAGAAAATTAAATACAAAGAAACATAGCCAAAGTTGATTTATCGTACCCTCCAAATGGGTTATTCGGAATAATAATAATAATAATATAGGGTGATTATAATTAAAGTTTAAGTTTCAAAACGCTATAAAAATTGAACCACTGTTTAGAATGACGCCAAAATTGAACGGCATATTATTGAAGAAGGGGAAAAATAACATGAACCAAAAAAATAAAAAATAGTTTCAAATTTTAGCGACAGATGGCGCTGTAAGCATCAGAATTTCGTCTACAAATGACAAGTCGTGAAACATATCCCGTCAGATGGAAATGGCTTCGTCTGTCCACAGAATTTTCCAAGGCCAATCATTGTCCACTTCCATGCGAGCAAGAAATTCCAAAGCAAAACCCTCTCTTGCTGGCAGGTCAGAAGGGAACAACTCCTGCACGTGGCTAATTTTGTACGGATAGCATTGCAGGATGTTATGCACCGTGCTCACAGGCCTGTCCAATGCTCGGGCAATTCGTGCACTGCATGGTTGCACACCACCACTCGACGCCTCCTGAACTGCTGTGGCCACTTCTTCAACTACCGCCGAATCACATCTTTTCCTTCCTCTACCAGACTGCACATCAAACGAACCTGAATTTTCGAATTTTTTAGTCTTTTCGCCAGACCCATGATAGTATCGGTCCAACGTCTTTTTTCATACCCTTGATGGTCCTGAACTTCTGCAGAGCTACTGGTGCAGAATCACCGTTCATGTTCTTTCCCCCTTCTTCAATAATACGCCGTTCAATTTTGACGTGATTCTAACCAGTGGTTCATTTTTAGAGTGTTTTGAAACTTAAACTTTAATTATAATCACCCTGTATATACTAGCTGATACCCATGACTTCGTACGCGTTGACGTAGAATTTGATTGTTAGAATTGGATATAGAAAGCTGAAAGTTACCTAAGATAGGTCCCAAACAACACCGAGTGGGCATAATATGACGGGAACGCCATCGATATACCATTCTACCGCCGAACCTATCTCATAACTACCAGAAAAAGTATCCTATTTCGTTCCTAAAGATACAGAGTATTTCCTTGTCAAATTCCATCAATATCGGTATATACATTTAGTCGTAAAAACGTAACAAAAATACGGAAACTTACTTTCGCATATTTAACATTATAAGTTTAGATCACACGCAAACTGCCTGTGGAACCAGTATACCGTGAATAAAGTAAACGCTTAGGGCACTCTTCTACCGCCTACGATTTGTCACGCATTCCAGCCCTGAATTTAGGGGACCTACATTTTAACATCAAATCCTTACGACAAAATCCCAGACTTGGCTCAAACAATGAAAAACAATTCTTAAATTTTTTGATTCCAGTGGGGTTTGAACCCGAAGTCACACGGGAAATTTCTTATGAAGCAAGCACCTTACCCACTGCGCTACCAGCCTTCCTGTCGTTAAACAATACAGAGAAACACAGTTCAGAGAGTTTTCATAATTCAATGACAATATGTATTATATATACAGAAAATAGTATCCCATGTCCATCCTAATATCAAATAGCATCTCCTTGTCAAATTTCATCACGACTGGAGAAGCCGTTTAGCCCAAGAAACGTAACAAACAGGCAGATAGAGTTACTTTCGCATTTATAATATTAGTATACATATATAGACAGAAAACGCTCACTGGGCGGAAAAATCGACGCAAGAGTGCCGAAGGCCGCCGGTTGGAGTCCGCTCGAGGGCATGGGTGCTTAGTGTATGTGTTGTCTGTATGTCATGTCCATCGTGTTGTGTCTAGAGCCGCTTGGAAAATAATACACTGTGAAGCTATAAAGAAACTGAAGTACGCTGGATGATTCGAAGTACACTTCAGTTGGCTGTGTGGCCTCGAAGCCAAAAGCCATTATCCAAAAAAAAAACTACGTTATTCGCGATACTGATAAGCCACACCGTGTTGTGGCCGTTTTTTAGATACCACAACGCGTTGTTGTCGTTGGGTTTTTTTTTTTTTTCGCTCTTTTCGGTCTTTGAGTCCAACATATACACCAATGGTTAACACTTGCGAAATTGCGGAATTTATTTTTCCGTATAGGTTACAAAGATACTATGTGATAAACATTTCTGTTATGCTGCTAAAAAAGGGGGGAGGAGACAAATGCGTTACTATGCACACCAAGGTGCGCAATAAATCAGTGCGACACATTCGATCGACCCTTTTCCCCTAAACAAGTGTTTTGTTTGGTTGAAACTCAGCATGAGCGAGATATACACAAAATCTGAAACACAGATTATTAACATGAGCGTATGTACAATACCTATGTTTATAAAATATTTGATGTCAGAATGCAATCATCATCATCAAGCTTTTTGTTTGCCAATCCCACCCAATAACTGATACATAAACACTGTTAATTTAGTGAAACTTGAAAAGGCTGCGCAGAATTGTCAGTTAGTTAATACAGCGTCTCTCAAGTGTAATCCAGCTATTCGAAGCGTTTCTTCCTGAGTCATATTGATAGTCACTGCAAAGGCAACTTTCAGTCGGAACTTCTGATGGACTTTTCTTTTAACTTCAATTTTAAACGCGCGCGTGTTTCTCGGCTCCTGCTGACGCCTGACGTTGCCGCTACCACATTGACTGTCGTGTCCGGCTGGTTGCGTCCCGCGCTACGCCTAATAAAACCGAAATCTACTTGTCAAACAAACGCCAAATGCTTATCACGTGCATTATTTACAAATCTTGATTGAAATTAAGTGAAAAATATTTCACCATGCCAAACACAGAGATGATATAGAGCCGACTAAACGGATTTAGTAGGAAACGAAACTATCAGCCACTTCCTTCTGACTGTTTCCTCCGCTAGCAAATCAACCAGTCCCGCACGTATAAAATCTGACCCACCTTACCGCCTCTTCATTCAGCCAGACCCATAAAAACTCGTTTACTGAATTTTTTTTTGCTTCACGAAAACTTTGGCAAGCATTTATTGCTTTTACATTGGTGCTTTCTGATGTAGAAGATCTGTTTCCATAAACTTGGTTTCGATGAAGGGGAACAAGGGTGGATCCAGGATTTTGGTTTGCGAAGGGCTTGAACGGACTTTGGTTTGGGGGGGGGGCCTGGCTTGAGTGAATTTTGGTTGGGGGGTTTGCGTTTAGTGGACTTTGGCTTTGGGGGAGGGGTTGAGTTTGGCAAAAGATAGTATTTATAGTCTCCTCGGGCCTCAAATCCTTTGAACTAAAAAAAAGGTCTCCAAAATTGCAATATCGGAGATGGACCTAGATACTTTTGGCGGAGGGGGGGGGGAGCTTGAGCCCCCGAACTACTCCCCCCCCCCGGATCCGCCTCTGAAGGGGAAGTACTACTGCAACAATAACTTCAGCAACCACAAAGAACTGAATTTTAAGTTCAGATACTTGAAGATATTGTGGTGCCCGAGGCAGGTATTTAGCTATTTGCATTCAAGGTGGGCGTATTGACAATCCCACATTGTGCGAATCAACGTTACGTTCACCACCAGAAAGTGTTTCTTACTGTGTTTTAGTTAGCGCTTTACGAGGCCTCAGCCATGAAGGTCAGTCCAGTATAGAGCAATGTTGAACACACCAACGCCATCTGTCCGCCATTGGTGTCGGTACAGCTGCCGGGTAGGTAGAAGCTCGACAGGCCACGATTCCTGCAGAAACAACCGCAACTATGGTGACATTAAGGGAAATTGGTGTCCGGCGCTGACACGGAGTTAGGGGCCATCCACAAATTACGTCACACGAATTTCATGATTTTTGGAGCCCTTCCCCCCCCCCCCCACCCCTGGTGTGACGTCACATATTTTGCAGTTTTAAATTTATAAATTAAAACAGCACCTCCAAAATGATTTATGTATTTCTAGTTAAAAAAATCATATCAACAATAAATGAAACATTTAAGAAAATATTAAAAAAAACATAAAAATCGAATTAATGATACAAAATTGAGTCATCATGTGTGCATGGATTTTGAACCCATTCCTTGATACTGTTTATTATTGGCATAATAGTCACTTCATTCTTGATTTCGATGGTGTTGGAATCATTCGATGTGTCAATATCATCTTCCGCCACGAGCCAAAAAGTGATACAAATTATGAATGTGAAGTCATAAAGTTTATCACACGTCCCCCCCCCCCCCCTTGTCACACGATGTCACACTTTGTTGACCACTTTACTTCTGACTAGTGTAAGTCCGTGACCGTTTTAGCGTATCGTCACGGGTCTAGATTAATTCCAGTTTTTAGGATGAAAGATTATGACAGGATGATCTCATTTGACCAGATATAAACTTGACCTGTGTTTCAGGATGAATAATATCTCTTGAACCTGAAGAACTCAGAACCATTAACAGAGGTAAGTATTTAACACGGACAGGTAAGATAGTGCAATCGTATAATTGTTTTAAAGGTCATAGACTCGAACTTGGTGAAATACAAACTTGACTTGTATTTGACCCTTAAAGTTCACTCTGCAAAATTTAAAAAAATCCTGTTTGCTTAGAAAGCATTACGTTCACTTAGGGGTCATCCGCTAATGACGTCAGGTGATTTTCCGGAATTCCGGACCCCCCCCCCCTTTTCTGGTGAGACTTCGTGAGATTTGGTCGGACTCCTCGCCCCCCCTCTAAAATGACGTGAAACCCCCCCCCCCCCCACCAATGGACCTTGCAACTTTTTGAGACTTTTTTTTTTAGGTCTCATGGTCCGAAGAGCGGAAATACTCCCCCTAAGGTCGGTTTCTGGACCAAAATCCCCCCTAAAATAGACTTTCGCGTCATTTGTGGACTTCTTTTTTTTTTTTTTTTCTCTGCAATTTTACAAGATTTTAAAAACTTCACGCGAGATTTCCATTGACCCCCACCCCCTATTTCACCTCACGTAATTAATTGACGCCCCCTCACCCCCCCCCCTATATATATATATCTGAAAAGGCACGCGATAATTTATCAAATATAAAAACAATTGTTTTAGAACAACTGTTTCCGCCGTTTCATCAATCACCTAAATAGTAAAGAATGTGAAATGGTGGGAAGAGCAAACTTAAATTTAATTAAAAATTAGTTATTAATTCGTTTATAAATAAAGATTTATCATGGAGTGCTGGATATAACACTATTAAATGAGACAATAATGAATAACTGGTTCGATGAGCACGAAAAATAAGGCAAAAGATACCTAAATATTTTTTTCTTTTTTTATAATTTTTATTTTCCTCTTCCAAAAATAAATATAGTTTATTTTTTCCAAATGAGTTGGCAACCCTGCACTGCACACACACACACACACACACATACACACACAGTCAGTCGTCCACACTGACAGGCGCTGTGTAACTGGGAAACAGCTCTAGTTCATCTCCCGGGATGTTTCATAATGACCGCTTAAGCACTGATACCGGGTATGGTAAACATTTTGACTCAACGGTCTTCCGCCGGAAGTGGTAGGGGTTGGCAGCCGTTGGAGCAGGTTACAAAAAATGCCCTACGCAGAGGTGAAAGGAAACCCGCCGACCTGCCTCAAGGAGGAGGGGGCAGCGAGGAAATCAATAGAGGCAGGGCTCAGCACGCAGCTGGGGTAGACCAGCTCCTCAAACCGTCACTCGGCTCTTGTGCGACGGCAGCCTGTTCTCGTTTTCATATTACACAAGTTCAGCTTCTGTAACATCACTCTCGGGAATGTCAGTTTCCGTTTTAGTCCAGTGGCGTAGCTAGGTCAACAAGGGCCCCGGTGCAAAAATTTATTTTGGGCCCTCAGGCCAGATGGGCACCTTTTTTTTGCTTTGTGTTACTGGTAGGGGGCCATTGAACTGTGCTTGGGCCCCCTGAGCAGTGGTTGGGGCCCCCCTGAGCAGTGAGGGCCTCTTAGTGAGGGGGCTCCCTGTGTCTCAGGGCTCAGGGGCCCCCTTAGACGACGGTAGAGCTAAACAAAAAGTTTTCCAGTTTGCCGTAAAGGCCCGTGGGCCCTCTGAACTGCACTCGGGGGCCCCCAGAGGTGCGCTTGGGGGCCCCCTGAGCGTAGGGGCCCCGGTGCACTGCACCACCTAGCCCTATAGCAGCTACGCCCCTGTTTTAGTCGTGACCGTTTTATTAAATTAAACTAGTGTAAGCCCGTGACTGTTTTTTGCGTATCGTCACGGGTCTAGAATAGTTCCAGTTTCTACGATGATAGATTATGGCCAAATATAAGCTTGACCTGTGTTTCACCCTTAGGATGAATAAAATCTCTGAGCTTGAAGAACTCAGAAGCATTAATAGAGGTAGGTATTTAACACGAACAGGGACGATAGCGCAGTCTTGTAACTGTTTCAAAGGTCAAACACTCGAACTTGCTTAAATACGAACTTGATCCTTAAAGTTCACTCTGCAAAATTAAAAAAAAAAAAAATCATTTTGCTTCGAAAGCATCACGTTGTTTATTATTGAGACTGGGCAAACACTCATAAAGTAAACATTGGTCATAGTATCTGTGACGGCCAGAGAGCTTAATACACATTCTATATTATGGAACAGTTGAGCAACTCCGCAGAAATAAGTTGCCAGAATAGTCGATTCGGTGACATTTGGTCTAATGCCCACTTAAAATAACCTAGTAACTCACATACAGCGTTCATGAATAAACAGCAATAACGAAAGTAGTCAGTAAAATGCCTAAAAATCAAATAAACCGTAATGCATAAATTTTGGTCACGCAACAACATTAGTAAAAGTTGTAATTAAACTGAAATTTATCCTAAGCCGAAATGGCAATTGTATCCGTGGTTACAGCAGAAATCATGAATATTTTTTTTTTTAAATTTAAGTTGCTTTAATTAGTAAGTGTTACTGAAAAGCAGAGCCACGTTTTTTCACCCACAAAATTTAATAAACATTTTTTTAACTATGAAAAGCAAATTTAATGAATGTATTATACCAATTAATTTGGTAGCAGTTGCTTCGTTATTTACATTAGTTGTTTCCAGGTTCGTAACCACACATCTCTGCTTTCTCTCCAAAGCATGTTACCGCTAAAGCCATTTGTCTTGGCTGCTGCATACTACATGTAAACATTGTGTATATCAGTAATCACTTGTTTACGGTGGCCATCTTGTTTTCTTAATGTCAAGGTGGTGGTGCGCTGACAGCGCCGTTTAGAAATTGGATGGGAGAGTGAAGTTTTCCTATTTTGTTTCCAATTTTGTGTTAGTGCATGAATGTATATGTTAGGTTTATTTATTTATTGTTCTTATTATACCTTCCTTTCTGTAGGGTTAATGTGTCTGTACCCTATAATTCTCAAATTCACAATTCTCGATCCTATAAATACTTTCATAAATTTAATTTAATTTAACTGTCCGGTGGCAATTCCTGTGGAAAATTCCAAAGCTCTACAAACAGTTAGCATATTTACCACAAATCCGTAGTCGTGCATTTTCCTTCAATACTGTTCTTTTACAGACGTTTTTACTTCATAATAATCGCTAATAACAATCAGTCACCAAAGATTCTCCTTTTCTCTCGTTCGCAGCCAGAGATCGTCCGCCCACTATCACGATTCACTATCCAAGATATTATTAATTGATTCTGATAAGAGTAATATTTAATCGCATTTCACATGTCAATAAGGTGATATACATTTGAGACCTTTTAGTGGATCATAAGAAAAGCTGCTACATATTAATATCACTCCTTGTGAGTTACATGACCTCATTATTTATAGAAATTAATGTTAAAATGATATTCGTATATATGTCAAATATTTTGATTGTTAACTGATTATGTGATTTGAGTTTAAAGAGAAAACAGCGTCGAACCAAGGAAGAAGGATTATCTTTGGTTTGCTGTTTCGTACAGGTACTCATAGAAAGAGAAAGAAGACGTTCGAATGTAGGAAGAATGTCATAATATCGATTTTGGTGCACTGGAGTAGCCTGCTGCAGTATTTGAAAGTACAAGCCTGAGGCCAGTAGTAATAAATTGTTGTTAATGCTTTGACGAAGACATATCCATTGAGATCAAACAAAACATCAGTAATCTATAATAGATGTCGAAGTGTAAAACTTGAATAAACCATTAGAGTTGAAGTTTATAAAAGCATTGCGGTTTATTGAGAAAACAAAGGCGTGTAGAGTATATTATTGTTTCGTTAATGGTAAACGAAAATGTTAATATTACTACTTTTAGTTAATTTACAGCGTTGGTGTAAATCTAGAATCGGACGTAAACGGAAAGGTAATTGATGTAAACCATTTGAAAAAATCCGATACCGGGAAAATAAATACAACTTATTTATATTAAGAAACCGTGAAGGGGAAATTCACAACGTAATAAATAAGTGGTACACTTACACTCTGGATCAAGAATGTTCATTCGTCAATTAACGGGGATACAAATATGGCAGTTTATTTTCATCTGCGAGATTGGGTATACAGTGGAATTACATATATCAGTTTCGTCTCCTGTCCTACTATCTCGTATTACCAAAATCTGCCACTCGCATTTATAGTAATAGTATGGCGAAACTGAAGCAGGGACTTCAGAAAAAGGAGATATACAGAAACACTAAGATCGCAGCATTTCGCGTTCTGCCTCCTGTATTGGGAGAGTAAGAACATAAACGAAATAAACAAGACGCTCGTGTAGTTCGTTCGAGAATTACTGATAAGTATCGTAATGTTGCCTCACTGGAACGCGCGCTGCGTTGCGCTGTTGTTATTCCGACGACGCCCATTGGCCGAGACCTTGTAAACAGCTGGCCAGCGCGCTTGCGATAGATCGATATGTAGCAATCCCGACTGCAGCGCACGCCCGGCGTTTCTCTGCTGTTCGACCGATGACGTTTGCTGGCTGTGACCTTGTAAACAGCTGCCGAGCGCTATTGCGATAGGTCGATACTTGGCCTGTGTCACGCCTCACTCCCAACCATGCGTGGCTGACGTCACGTCACGATCGATATTTATTTTCCACGACCAAAGGGCAGTACAGCGCTGGATGACGAAAATGTTTCGTGGTCACAGAAAACATTGCTACACAATAAGACAGAAAATAGAAATTTCTTCAGATTCTTCAGTCATATGGTTCGAAAATAGAAGAACTTGTAGATCCTTTGGGATCTCGCGAAATGCATAAGTAAATAAAAATTCACACTCAACGAAGTGTGCGAGAAGAAAAAGAACAATTAGTCCCTTTGTTGCTTGTAACGGGAAGACCAATTTTATTTTAATATTATTTAAAATTGTTTATGTGTCAGCGAAACAATCCTTACTGTGAAATATCATCTCCAAAGACTCCAAGAATAAAAAAGGCGGCAGAATTAGGAGGCTGTCGAATATGGAAGTACAAGATGAAACTATAAGAGTTCCAGAATTTTTCACTTTGGTTTTAATGTCCTAAAACGGGAGGCTAAAATAAAAAGTATAAGCAAATAATCCACCGCATCACCGTTACCTTTAATGATGTTTTATTTACATTGTGCGTTACGCGTTTCAAGATCTAATTCCCATTTTCAAACGCAATATAAAATACATTTTAATGCATTTTAATATGCAATGCGCTTGTGTTTGTTTCTGCTATATATAAGAAAACCTTATGGAGTTTTCGTTTTGAAGGTGTCTTGAAATGCGCTATCTCAGAAACTCACAACTACACACTCGCATTACATTAAACAAAGGCCTACAGTTTAACATGGAATCTGAACCATGGAAGCGTTCTGGCGCACTTCACATTACACAGCAAGCTATGCCAGAGGTGAAGGTCTTTAATTTAATTTCAATGGAGCACAGGCTCCGGTGGCAACTTCCCTACACACCCATCTTCCCCCTATCCTGCACCCACCTACATTTGCCCTCTACAAATTTTAACTTTAAATTCTTTCAAAGTTTTCGGTATATTATTCATCATTTCTCTTGGTAACTCATTCCAATCCTTGACACCCCTACCTGAAAAAGAGAATCTTCCTACACCCTTGTGCCTGAAATCGAGTGCCAGCTTGTGGTCATGGTCATCTTTTCCCTTTCATGCACTACTTTTCATATCTATTCCAATATCTATCCATGCCTCATCGCCAGTATATGCCCTGTACACTCCCATGATCCTCCTCATCCTCCTCCTGTCTTGCAATGAATCCCATTCCAGCTCCTTTATCATATCCGTCACTGATTGCATTCTGCGATAATTCAGGTCGGGTTAAGGGCCTATGAAAATCCCCGCCGAGACAGGGATTCGAACCAGGGACCTTCGGATCTCCAGTGAGACACCTTAACCACTGAGCAACCAGACCGCTGTGATATCACATGACTCAGCATACAAAGATTAAAAAAAAAAAAAAAATATATCATAGCTGTTATCCGCGACTTCGTACGCGTGGACTTAGAATATACTAGATGACCCGTGCGAAAATTTCGCGAATACGAATAATAGTAAAGTTTGTGGTTTGTAATAGGATGAAAGAAAAACCGCCTGATTTGTTTCAATTGTTTATTTGTTTAGTGTAATAGGTACGCAACAAAAGTCGACGCCAGCGAAGCAGTTTATTAATATCTCTGTGATATGCGCTGCTGCTATCTACCGGCTCGGCTCTGAACTGTCTCATACGCGCGACTTTCACGGTTATTACTTTTTTCCTTCAAGGGTCTCATTCCGAAACATTTCTTTCCTAATTTATAATGTTGTCTGAGTGAAGACCTTAATCTTTTAAATGATACCTCATTTATCGATTTCGCTTAGTTATCAAGGGAGATAAATGGCTCGTGATAAAAAAAATATACATTATGGAAATATTGATACTTCTGCTCTTTAAGGGTCAAATTCCGAAAAATACTTTTCTTAAAATATGATGTGACCACAGCGAAGTCCTTAATCTTTAAAATGATACCTCATTATTTTATCTATTTCAACGGAGATAAATGGCTCGTGACACAAAAACGTGTTGCATCAATACTGATATTTTTGCCCTTTATGGGTCGAAATCCGAATAATTCCTGTCTTAATATATGATTTCACAAAAGCCGAGATCATAATCTTTAAAATGATGCTTCATTTAACGATTCAGCTGGGTATCCAGGGAGATAAATGGCCCATGACACAAAGAAAAGCATTCTAGAAATATTGACTTTTTCCCTTGAAAAAAAATAGCTTTCTTAAAATATTATATGGTCAAAGCAGATACGTTAATCTTTAAAATGATACCTCATTTATCGATTTAGGTTAGGTATAAAGGGAGATAATGGCTTGTGACAAAAAACAACACCTTATAGAAATAGTATATATGATAGAAAACTGCAAGTTACGTAAAAGATGTCCCTTAAAGCAGGGATTCATGATAATATGACGGGGAAGCCATCTCCATACCATTCCACCACTGGACCTGTCTAATCAAGAAAACCAATTAGCAACATGTTTAAAACAGCAACAAACTGAAAGGGGGAAGGGGTTAAATGTGGGAGTTTAGTTAGCATGGTCCATCCGGCAGATTTCTGTCTGTGGTTTAAAATTATGTCATTTTCGGGGGACATTTTATGTCAATACCGTTTTGTACGCAACATTTTAAGTTTCGGTGTCCTTTGCTAAGGTGAATAGCCTTTGGGGGGTTTGAGACAGGTGAGCTACATATAAACACAAAATAATAGTCTTGTGCACCTAAACTATATAATAAGTTGTATCTCTACATGAAAATAATGAACAGATCAAACACAAACTGACTGCGAGATAAACAAAGCATGAGGAACCGATATAACACTACACACGCTATGTCTGTCTATCATCGGTTAATTTTCAAAATTTCGTAATACGAGGGTGGTCTGAAAAGTTTCCGACCTCAACGTGAAGATAGCAGCGCTCGTAAAAGCTAGTGAATTTCGTTGTTTATCTGTTGACAGTTACTCACCAAAGTTTCAGCCATTTTTTGTGAAAATGGTCATCGAGCTGTCATTAAATATTTGTTTTTGAAAGGCAATACTCCTACGCAAATCAAAGATGAGTTGGATTCTGTGTATGGGGACTCTGCACCATCACTTACCACAGTGACGATGAACGTTCGAGACGTCAAAAAACTGCAACTACCGACGAAAACATCGCCAAAGTTCACCAATTGGTGCTAGACGACCGCCGAATTAAAGTGAGAGAGATAGCAGAGGTTATGAACATTTCAAAAGAACGTGTTTGTTACATATTAAATCAACATTTAGGTATGAGAAAGCTGTCCGCGCGTTGGGTGCCACGTTTGCTCGCATTAGACCAAAAACGTGTTCGAATGAACATTTCCAATGCTCTGTTGGCGCAGTTTAGACGCAATAAATCCGAGTTTTGGCGCCGATTAATTACTGTAGATGTAACTTGGATACACCATTACACGCCCGAAACAAAAATACAGTCCAAACAGTGGACTGCAAAGGGGGAACCGGCTCCAAATAAAGCAAAAACTGTTTTTTCGGCTGGGAAAGTACTGGCGACTGTTTTAATCGATTACCTTCAAAAAGGAAAAAACCATTGCAGGAGCATACTACGCATCATTACTTGACAAGCTGAAGGCAGAACTTGCGGATAAACGTCCACATTTGCAGAAAAAGAAAATCCTGTTTCAGCAAGACAACGCACCGTCTCACACCTCAGCGGTTGCCATGGCGACAATTCACGAATTACTGTTTGAATTGCTTGACCATCCGCCTTACTCACCAGATCTAGCCCCAAGCGACTTCTTTTTGTTCCCTCTTCTAAAAATTGAGCTCGGAGGACAGAGATTTTCGTCAAATGAAGAGGCAATCACCTTCGTGGACAATTATTTTGCAGAGAGAAACGCCGAGTACTATTTGGACGGGTTACAGAGATGGGAGCATCGCTGGGAGAAGTGTGTACAGTTACAAGGAGACTATGTTGAAAAATAAAAAATAAAAAAATCAGAAAAAATGTCTTGTATCTTTGTTAGGTCGAAAACTTTTCAGACCACCCTCGTAAAATATGTTATCTATTCCGTAAAAAGTATGTTATGTCCTTCATAATGACACATAGTAGTTTCTTGTCTAAACTCATCAATGTCGGTTAAGCCGTGTAGTCGTAAAATCGTAACAGGCAGAGACAATGCTAGTGCACACGAGCGAAGTAATCGATGTCGGATATAGTTATAAGCTCACCCGACGCATGACCTGCCGCTTTGTTTAGATAAGAACAGACACAGAGCTAATGGCTTGGACAGCGCAGAGATAACGTGTTTGGACAACGTAAGCAGAGCATGGAGGAAGGAATTATATGGAGGAGAAGTGACGTTAAATCGGTGAAGCAAGCACTAAACTCTCCCGCATGGTGGCAGCACCGGCAGCGACCATATGGCGCTTCCCAACAATTAAGGTGTTCACATTGTGGTAGATGCAGTGATTATTTCATTTAGTATTGTGTATAAGTGTTTAAAAATGCCAGCTTGTGTTGCGTACGGTTGCACAAATAGGCCAGACAGGAAAGAACCTGGAATATCATTTCATAAGTAAGTTGAATTGTAATTATCGTTGTTGAAGTGAGCGGTAGACACCGCAAACTTTGCAGCACGTCTATAAATATTTAGTCATAGCTCTCAATGGGATGACTTTGTTCTCAAATTTTTCTTGGTGTAGTGTAGAAAATCAGCAAACTTGCTATTTTGCACATAATAGACTAGCATTATTTTTTAACGAGTGTTTAAAATGAGATTTAAAGGGGCGTGTTTTACTTCGCGATTCAGTGAATTTACTATTACGATTTCTTTCGTCACGTTGCTGATTATACTGACAATGGATGATGAAATTAACTGTTATGTGAGAAGCTGAGAGTTTTATTAATTTTTTAAATAGATTTCAGGCCATTGACTTAGGTTATTTTTAAAGCTTCATATAAAACTTGTTTCTGTTTGTAAATACGTCTATACCTATTTTTACCGATTTTGAAATCTTTCTCATCTATTATGTCGAAACAGGTTCATGCAGAAATAAAAATGGGCTTCATAAATAAAGAAGTTATTGGTCTTGAACAAAATCAATTTGGGGAATGTGCTTCTATTAGTCTCTTTTTTTTGTACAACATTCCCCCCCCCCCCCCCCGTATCTAAATCTAACTGAGAGATAATTTTTTTTACCATTGTCCTAATAAGTAGGGCTGTGAAATTAGACAACACATCTTGATCAAGAGACTGTTCATTAAGGTGACTGAATAAACATTTTATTTCTGGTACCAGCCTACAAAATGTCTGGGTTGCTCATCCCTAGAGTGGGTCCTCTTACTTTTTTTCTGGTCTAGGACACATTTCAGACTAACCACAAGTGGTAGTAATCAAACTGAAATATCCATTCTGCATGTCAACCATGTAATCATTGTGGCTTTGACAGAATTAATTTTTGGTCCAGCCTGCATCCAAACCTAAACCCCTCAATTTGGATGTTGTATATCCCCCAAACTAAGCAAGATATCGAAAACATTTATTCCTTATTATCGAGTTTTTTCGTCGTGTTACATTAGAATCCATCATTAAATTTGACTTTTGCGAAATTTTTCTTCTGCATTTCAACTCAAGACACCTCACTTTTGAGACAGTATATCTCGAGAACTAGGTGAAATATCGAAAAATTTTACTCTTTATTTTTTATTTGTCTCGTCTTTTTAAATAAAAATTCATCATAAAATTTGACTTTGAATAATTTTTTCTTCTGAATTTCAACCAAAACCATTTCACATTTGAGACAGAATATCTCGAAAACTAAGCAGGATATCAAAAAATTTTATTCTTCATTTTTTATTTGTCTCATCGAATTACATAATAATCCATCACCAGATTGCGGCGTCACGTTTATCCTACAGTCCCCTTGAGGTGTTTGTACATATTCCCCGTGTTTGTTGGGAAGCGGTCAAGCCCCCACCACTCCGGCCATGCCCCCCCCACTCCTCCGCCGGCCTACTTCACTCCCATGCGTGGTAAAGGTCTCTTGCGTCGTCTCCATATTATTCCTTCCTCCATGAAGCAGAGCGCCAGAAATAGGCAAAGGGGACGGAAAATTCCAAGGAAGCGGCTATATTTAGAAGACACTCCACACCGCCTCTGCAATTCAATGAGGAACGCCGCGGGTGACAACTGAAAAGAATACAAAACATGGAAACAGACGAATAGTATAGTCTGCGAGACCTTTTACAGCTTATTAGGAACACAGAAAAAACACAAAAGATTGTTTATGATTATAGAATGGGGAAGGAATTGGTTGTTGGAGACCAGATCGTAAATAACTTGGCATAACATTTGATAACAAACTCAACTGGGCAGGACATGTTGGACAGGTAATAGGATAGACTTCAAAATCCTTCACTTGTTGAAAAGAGTGATGAGGGGATGTATCAGAGAAGTGAGAGAATTGGGATACAAAACTTTGAACAGACCATTGCTTAAATTTGGTGGTGTAGTATTCCGAAAAAAGCACAAGCCGACAAATGTGAGAATTATCGCACCATAATTCTAACATCACATGCTTCAAAATTACTGACCAGAATAATATACAGAAGAATGGAAAGCGTAGTAGAAGACATGGTAGGTGAAGATCAGTTTGGGTTTAGGAAAAATCGCGGTACAAGGGAAGCAATTCTGGCTTTAAGATTAATACTTGAAGGGCGGATCAAGAAAAACAAAGATACTTTTATGGCATTTGCTGATTTAGAAAAAGCTTTTGATAACGTAAGATGAGACAAGATGTTCAAAATTTTAAAGAAGTCATGTCTAAAATATCGAGATAGAAGAATATTTTATAAACTATATAAGAATCACGTGGCTGCAATAAAAGTAGAGAACAATGAGAGATAAGCATCAGTTAAAAAGGGTGAGAGACAAGGTTGTAGTCTATCCCCGTTAATATTCAACTTGTATGTAGAGGAAGCAATAAAGAAAGTAAAAAAAAATCCATGTGGCATAAGTGTTCAGGGAGAAAAAATCAGTATGCTACGATTTGCTGATGACATTGTCTTGTTAGCAGAAAGGGCTGAGGATATTGAGAAATTACTGAATGGCACGAACAAAATACTGAAGGAAGACTAAAGTGATGAAATGTAGCAGAAATGATACCAATACTAGTAGATTATATATAAAAATAGGATCGAATCCAATTGGAGAAGTAAGTGAATTCTGTTACTTGGGAAGCCAAATTATAACCGATGGCCGAAGCAGGAATGATGTTAAAAACAGAATAGCATTAGAAAAAAAGAGCCTTCATGAAAAAGAGAAATCTTTGGTTTCAAATATTGATCCAGGGATTAGAAAAAACTTTTTAAAACTCTATTTGTGGAGCACAGCACTTTACGGTAGTGAAACATGGACTTCAGGAATACCGGAAGGAAGGAAAATTGAAGCATTTGAAATGTGGTGCTACAGAAGAATGCTGCAAATTAAGTGGACAGTAAGAAATGAACGAGTTTTGGAAATGATGGGTGAGGAAAGAAGTTTGTAGAAGAAGCTTGCAAAAAGAAGAGACAGGCTGGTAGGTCATATTTTGAGACATGCATGATTGGTTAATTTGTTAGTGGAGGGAACAGTCGAAGGTAAGAGCTGTAGAGGAAGACAGAAATTAGAATATATGAAGCAGATAATTGAGGACGTGTGTTGTAAGTGGTATGTTGGGATGAAGAGGTTGGCACAAGATAGGAAGGGATGGAGGATTACGTCAAACCAGTCGAAAGACCGATGACAGCAAAAAATAATAAAACAAGTATGGGACTCAAATTTTTGGTATCAAATACAGGAGTTGGAGTGAGTGCTAAGAAGGGCTGCTAGATTTATCTGTGAAAATTTGTGCAGAATACAACCAGTGAGTGATATGATAAAGAAGCTGGAACGAGATTCACTGAAAGACGGGTGAAGATTTGAGAGTGTGCTGGGAGTGTACAAAGGGTATACAGGTGATGAGGCGTGGAAAGATATTGTTGGAAGAATTAGGAGAGGTGCGTGGATGGGAAAAGATGACAATGACCACAAGCTGGCACTCGATTTCACCAAAAATGTTAAAAGAATTTAAAATTTGCAAATTGCAACAGTAGGTAGGTGGGTGACTTTGTACTCAAAGGATTTAAGAGAATAAAAAGAAGAAGAAGAAATCAGAAAAGAGATGTGTAGGGAAATTGCAACCAAAAAATATGGTCCATCGTAATTAAATTAAAGCCATTGCAGAATTACGTGGAGAAAAAACACATGCGCTGAGTATAAACAACAGGAACAAAGGATCATGAAGGAAGGCAGAAGTAACGAATATTATGGAATAATGAAACTGGAAGAAGTATAATACAAGAAGAAAGTAAAGCAGTCTAAGCTTGTACTGATGGTACGCGAGATGAATTTGGATGGCAAAGACATATGAATCATCCAACAGACTACTAAAACATTAGTAAAAAAAACACAACACGGGGGTCAAAAATTCAGTGAAGTTTTCCTAGATCGATACAAGCCCATGGGCGGCATCCTGCAGTATCCTGTTTATCCCTTCCCATACTTAACCTTTACTCATTACGCACCTCCCATCACCAACTTTGCAGTGAATCGCAGTGTTTATAGTAATAATCAGAGATATATGCAGTTTTCTGGGCTCCGTACACGAAGTGATATTGAGTCCTAATGTTGTCTCTGAGCTGTCTGTCTAGGCATAAAATTTTCACAAGTTCTATTTTTTGTTGAACGAATATAGTTTTTGAACTTTTTCATTAGTTAGCTTATGCTGCAGGGGTCACCAAGAAGAAAAGGAGTAGAAAAAAATAAATTATTCTTTCCCACCGTGTGGAACACCGTTCCTAAGAGCTCGTCAAAGATACAAAGATATTGTTTTAGATTTTTTTCACTGGAAAATAAAGACGTGCGTGATCGTCAGAGTTATCAGTTACGGACAATTTATAGTGTCAAGTGTGTATCAAAAGCGCTGTTACTCAGGAACTTGAAATCAGTACCGAATGTCGGTCATATCACGAAACAGTTAAATCTTGTACAGTTTGAAAGTTGCGAGAAAAACCAGGCAAAAGTTTTTACTTTGCTATTACTTGGACTAGAATGGAAACAGTCAATTCGTGGTGCAGCATAACACACGAGGATTTAATAATTATTTTTAATTTCTGCTGATTTCAGGAGCGCCATGTTACTCGAGTTAAAATAGTTCCAGATATATCGCGATCGATGCAGTCGGGACCAGAAGGGCAGCTAAAACCACTACGCACAGCATACTATTAGCTGGAAATGTTTACTTTTCTTCTCAACTTCATCCACCTCTGGACGTCGGGAAATAACTTCATTTCTTTGCTCCTAATATTTCTTTATCCTTTCACAGCAATGACTCCTTATTACTTCTGTCCAAAATGTTTCTGTTTGTTTCTGTACACTCTCATGGAAACCTTTAAACTCTGAGATACTTTTTCGACCGTGTTCAAAATTTCATCTTTCATTCCGGCTGTGTCTTTTTTTACTTTAGTAACCCCAGGAATGTATATTTTGGGATTTTTATCAAATAAAATAAATCTTCTGTCCGTCTTTCGGGAGCCAATCTCACCGTAAAGTAGCTACTATTTTAATATTTACTTGTAAGTTTAATGTGTTTTTCCAGATTTCCGGACCCCCCCCCCCCCCGCCCCTCTGGTGAGATCTGGTCCAATGAGACCCACCTCCTAGAAGTCGCCCTCACACTTTTTTTTTTTTAATGTCTCACCCTTCCATAGCTGGCTACACCCCCACTTTTCGACGAAATACCACACTAAAATCGACTTTCGCGTGTTTTTAGACTTTTTTTTAGCTCCACAGTCCACCAAACTTTCCAAAACCTCACGTGAGATTTCAGTTGACCCCCCATCCCTCCCTTGGTGAGATTTCGCCGGACCCCCCCCCCCCCTATTTCACCTCACGTAATTTATGAACGCCCCCTTACCAGCTTTTTAGGAGCGTACATAAACTACGTGGCTTGATCTAGCTGGGGAGGGGGGGAGGGGTTGGCTGGAAAGCTAGGATGAGCTACGTGGGGGAAGGGGGAGGGGGAGGTTCCGAGCCAAGCCACGTAGCTTTTCATTCATATTATTTGTCACAGTTAAAGTGAGGTACAGAACACACAACAGCATATGAATATTTAGTTCAGTAATTTAATTATCTCCGTATGTAATTTACGACAGTATGACAAGAGAAATCAGTACAAAATGTCTTTTGGAATCAATAGGGAACAAAGCTACGTGCTACGCGGGGAGTGAGAGGAAAGTAGAGAGTTCGAGGGGGGGAGGGAGGGGGTTCACAGGAGGCCAAAATGGAGCTACGTGGTTTATGGACGATTCCTTAGTGCGCGTGGACTTAGAATTTTATTGCTAGAATTGAATATAGAAAACTGTAAGTTACGGTAGAGTGCGACAGAAACAAAGCCTAATGACCGATATAACATTACAGACACACATGCTACCCGTCTGTCACTGTTGGGTTAGATTTCAAAATTTCGTAATAAAATATGTTATTTATCCAGAAAAAAGTATTCTATGTAATTAAAGTCGGTTTAGTAGTTTACTCGTGAGAAAGTAACAAACAGGCAGAGTTGCCTTCACATTTACAGTATTGGTATTCCTGTAAATTTAATTGCTTTCATTGTTGCCGCATGAATGACTCCATAAATACAGCCTCATGTAATTAGTTCCATCTGTATCGCGACGTGCAGTATTCCCGCTGAAACGGACAAAGATAAAAGCATTCCGAGCTACGTTCGTGTTATTTCGTGCTCTCAGACTTCGGGTACTCAAAGCGAAGCGGAACAGGATTCTATCGTCTGTGACTGGCTGCCTTTATCTGCGGCCGGGTCGTTTGTTTACACGCCAGCTGTCGAGGAAGTTATTTTGGGTTAGTCTGGCGGGCAGACGCCCCATCCTCTCATCACAACACAGCCGCGCGTGATGTCGGGGCAAGGTCAAGGTCAAACAGCACGACGCAAAACAAAACACACGTAACATGCGTCGCTGACTCAACAGTCCCGTCGCAGGATCTCTACGTAAGTACCGTGATTCACATCTTCATGCACAACAATGTTTACATCGCTTACCTATGACACAGTCAAAACAATTCTTTTCCAGTGCAGCCAACTAAAAAAATATCTTTTGCTTCCACCTGCAAGTCACTGATTGAACTTTTTTTTTATTAACTTTAAACCTATCGACTGTTCATTTAAATATGAAATTAATTCTATTCCTCAAATCTTAAATAACCAACAGCCTATCTCCACCACATTTAGAATGCTTCAATTTTCCTTCTACCTAATAATTCGTAAATCTAATCTTCACTTTACCAGAGAGAAGTGATCAATAGATACTCTTTTGGTGTATATCAGAGAGATTTTGCTTTACTAAAAGCCTATTTTTACCGGAAGCAATTTGCTTTTCGTATCTCCGGTATTTCTTCAGTTTTTTTTTTTTTTTTTTTTTTTTTTTTTTTTTTTTTTTTTTTGTGTGTGTGTGTGTTCTAACGAACTATACAGTTTTAAAAGTTCTATTACTAACCAGAGTCCTGTTTTCTCTCTCTAAAGTACAATTTTTGCTAGTGGTAATTTTTTTTCAGTATCATCATTATTATCAGTTGTTATAAATTCACTCCAGAAATAACAACATATTCAACCAAAACAAGAGGTAACTGTATTCCGCTATATACATACTCTTGAAAGATTTTTGTTTTAAGTTGTTTAAAGACAAAATTTTCGTTATCACCCACAAATAGTCGAGACAGGGAACTATTCAGATTAACCTCGTAAATATTTACATGGCATAGCCGACCTTTTTTAAAAAAATAAAAAAAGTTGAACTTTGTATTTTGCACCAGTCTGATTAAGAGTTTCATTCGCGAAACGGCAGAAAATAGTCTGTTTACAGAATGAATTGAACTTCAGAGTTTGTTAAAGAGTTGAGCGTACGGCGTAGCCGCTTCAACTATCGACCAGTCATAAAATCGATAGTTGACCTTGGCCGCAAGATGGCCGCCAGATGAGCTCTGGTGGGAGGCAGAAGAGGTGGGGGAATGTCAAGGACTATCAACTGTGTGTTATTGTCTCTGGTGTTTTGTAGGTATCATTATGCTGCGACAGTCTCATACATCCTAAATCATCTCCTTTATAAGTTAGAATTATTGTTTTCCTTCAATATACTCTCTACAAACGAAGTAATCAATTCTCCCCGACATTATATGTGTTCTACCATACCATGTTTACTACAATATAGGTTGTTACTTTTTCCCCTGTCGTAAGATTTTTATAACATATTTGTTTCGAAATGAATTTGTACTCTTAATATTCAATATCCTCCCCGTATTTTCACAAAAGAAAGCACTGGATTCGGCTTTAAATGCTCCTTCTTTTTCCTAAGAATTTTCGCTAAAATAGCGTTTCTTTAAAGATGGCATTTTTCGCTTTTGCTAATCAGTTTCTGATTTCTCCTTACCCATTAGCTTTATTTCAAGCCTTTAAGCTCCCTTATTTCTGTTCGTATTTAATCTGGTCTTTTTGTTTTAAGCTCTACTGCACTTCATGTTTACATTTAACCCATATTCCTTACCTGAATACGTTAACTACTTTCTTTCTGTCTTCCTTCTTCTGTACTAACAGCATAATCTAACCGACGCTTAAAAATTCCTTCTTTTTCGACATTTTACGCTACTGTTCGAAAACTAGAAAAAAGTTATGTGTGTAACATTCCTGTATCAGTCACAAATAAAGCCTTCAGTTGTAAGCTACCAAGTCAATAGATGGCGTTTAGCTACAAAAACAATATGCTGAAAGAGATACAATTTAAATGTATTCGCATTGTAACATAGCATAAAATCATGCAATCTACTGAGGGAAAGTGTCTGTTTCAAGATTGGTAAAGTTTCAGGTTCTGGTCGCAGTGTATGGCAACAACTATTAATGTTTTTAAACGACAATAGTTACAGTTCAAATGACGATACGCAAACAAAATAACACAACTCACCATAGATGTCAGTCATGTGATGTAGCTAATGCATACTGTACGCTCCACATCCCTTGTTATATGTCCTGCTCTAATCTTTATCAAGGGGGATCGCCGGTTCGACTCCTTTCTCAGGCATGAGTAGATTTAATTGTTTTGTGCGTTCCTTATACTGATCCTAAATATTGTAAAGAGTGTTCGTTCGTTTTTGTGTTTTCGTTGCAGCTGCCCTGCCTTCATGTGTGGCGAGGGTTTTATTTTCTCGATCATTCCTTATCTACAATGTTTTATACGACGGTTTTAAGAAAATACGATAGCGGAAAATTTATCGCGCATATATGGCGGACGCCATATCAGTCCTTCGATGTAAATCGTTTCTGGGGATATGACGTTAAACCTGCACGAAGCAAATCAGTGATAAACCAAATATCCAATTCGTTAGGCGAACCCAAATGAACCTAAATTTGGAACAGTGCTTAGTCTAACTAGGCAAACAGTTCCCGCCAATACTGAGGAGAGTTTAGTTCGTCTACCGGATAATCTTTGCTCCCTGCAGTGATCTCACCTGTGCTTTTAATTTTGCTGTTTATTACATCATTTACTACACTAAATTACACTGTATATATACATGTTCCTTAATCGAAGACGAAAAACAACACTGGAAAAGTTTTTCCGGGTCTACTAGAGATCGCGATTCCGCTACAACAACATACAGTAATATCGTTGAGTTACTGCTGTAGTCAGTCGCAAGACGTATTATTCTCAGGCAGTAATCCGTTGTATTACAGCCTGGAACATTATTTTCAAGCATAAATTAGATTGTAATACAGCCTGGACCAGCATGAAACAGTTAAAATGTAATTCGGGAAGAATGTATAGTAGAATCTTGCGTTTGACCACTGCAGTATTATGATGACAACTCGTGGCGGAATCGTGATCTCCAGTAATCCCGTTTATCCTGCGCATAAGCGACTAAGGAGCTCGAATAAGCAATTTATCTAGGGATGTTGTAAACAATGTATCTCTAACAATGAAATAAATAAGAACTAAAGAGAATTATGAGTATACGACACAGCTATAACAACTACATATAGTGACCTCACAAATTTCCGCGAACGTACAGAGTGTTTTATTCTATACCATCGGTTATCAGTTGTTATTCCATCTCGGTTTGTAGTACCTCCGATAAATCTGCAGCTTGAAGATTAAAAAGTCTGCTACAAGAAAAACATTAACATTCAATATCATCTCTGGCTGTACGTCACGTAGAGGGCAGTATAAAAAGTTTGTATAGAATCACAATAATTTATGATCGTAAATCCGTGGCAGTGACCGGGTTTGAATCTCCGTCTGGCCATCCAGATTTCGGTTTTCCATGGTTTCCCAAAATTACTCCAGGTGAAAGCCGGGATGGTTCCTTCAAAAAGGCCATGGTGGGATTCCTTTTCGCTCTCCCCAACACAGGCGAGGTGTGATTTCGGCGCGTCCATCACATTATGTATTGAGATGTTTACATTCCACTGTGCCCCCTACAGCTGTTCGTTCTGTCGTCGTAAACATAGCGCACTGTGACGTCACATCCGTTTTCCTCACGGCGTCCCTCCCGTCACCTCTGACAAGGTCAAGGACACTGAGCGCCGTCTGAAAAGTTCTCCACCTCTACCTTCCGTAGCAATTCTGTCAACAAACTATTAAAAATGAAATGCTTCCAAGAATTTTTCCCAATAATTGTAAGTGTATAAGCTGGAGATGTGTATTATGTTCTTCAACTGAAATTGTTAATAAATATCCTGAATGATAATGGCAGATCAAATGATTTTTAGTCTGTGATGGCGTTTCGAACCTCTGAAGCATCATGAGCTGTTTTTTCTTCTGTTGAATGTATTTTCTCTGTTAATACTTGTTTCACTTAGTGTGAAAGTTGAAATTATCGTAGTAAGAGCCAAAGAATAAAACGTGTTAAGTCAATTTATTTTTTAAAAAAAGATTATGATGTATTCTGTTTGCTATTAATGAACACTATGTACTGTCCGACTTTAATGGCGAAACCTTAGTATTGATATTACTCCGCGATTCACAAAAATTGTGGGTGGCGGGGGGTGCATTGCACCTATCCTAATGTGTAACCGTTTACGTAGGAAGGGATATACGGGATGTGGCAGGAGGCACCCATGAGCTATTTTGAGAAACCATCCCGGCATTCGTCTGGAGCGATCTGGGAAAACTATGAAAAACCCAGATCAGGATGGCCGGAGTGCTTTATCGAGGCCTACTCCTGTCGGATTCTAAGTTTCCTCGCTCGATAAAATCTCGTTTAGCTTTCGAGATATTTTCACTCGAAAATTTCGCGTAAGTGGAACGTATATGGCCAGTAAAATAATGAAATGTTCACTGAAACAGTTTTATTCGTTAGATCTTCAGCCTTATCAACGTCGTTAAGAGGCGGGAAAGGACTGGGAGGAAGGAACGGGATGAAATTTGATCATGGTCTTTTGAAGGAACCATACTGGCATTCGTTTGGGGTGATTTCGGGAAACCATGGAAAACCAAAATCTGGATGGCTGGACGGATATTCAAACCCGCATCATCCTGTATGCAGTATTCAGACCCCCTTACTTTTTGCCATTTACATATTTTATTTTAAAATTCTTAATCGTTATTTCCCTTGATATTTTATTCCAATCCCTGACTCTGTTATCTAAAATGTTCCCACGCATTTCTGCCTGAAATCAAGTCCTGCACAGGAACGGATCTTTGCCATTGCATTACGCTATTTTTCGTCACACCACAGAATACTGTTCGGTCGATACTGACAATGAGAACTTTTCGGAAGTGCATCGTCTGCCGGCAATGTTTACATCCTCATGCGTTTCAATGGACAGTTCGTTAACAGATGACGTCACAACGACGAAAGCTTCGGCGCTGAATGCCGTTGTTTACAGCTCCTATGCTCGCGGGAAACTCACCTTCACGGCCATTCCATTTGGCCAGGCGTACACCAAGGTCATTGCTAGAGCGGCAATGCACGTCCTCATGTCAGCACGTTCGGCGCCAAACTGAGGAAGAAGCGGCGCCCGAGGGGGTGTGTGGAGGGGTGCCGCCACCCCATTGGCCGGCTCGGGGTGACGCAAAGGCCGGGCAAGCTGCGTCAGAAAGCTGCCCGCGTCCCCGGGAAACAGACGCGAAGCGAGGGCAGCCATTTGCAGGATGCGGCCAGGGCGTCTTCAACTGTCATCCGTCGTAACGGAAATCTTAAAGTCCAGCGAGCTGGAATACCACGAAAATAAGGATATTAGCCCTGCTCTGTCTCCCATTGGAAATACTCTATATCAGTATATTGTTAAGACTAAGTTAACATGGCAGCCAACTGTGCAAAGCAAAAGACACTATAAACAAACTTACAATCGTTTCCCTGTGCATTACTGTTTTTGTTGTTGTTGTTGTTGTTGTCGTCGTCAGTCTTTCGACTGGTTTGATGCAATCCTCCATCCCTTCCTATCTTGTGCTAACCTTTTCATCTCTACATACCCCTTACAACACTTCAATCTTAATGCTGATATACATAGCCATAATACTAGGAATAAATGAATCGCTAATTGCAGAAAGGGAACATGTCGATTTCGTAAAAAAAACTTTTTTCCGGAAAAGGCATCTTTCAACTTAGCCCTTTCGTTCTCTGCAGAAAGTCACTTAAAAAAACATTTAAATAATATGCTTCTCATCCCAAACAAACACAAAATGTAATACTTAGTAGTCTACCGTACGAACGTAATACAGTTTTTTGTCATGTCCCTAAAACTTATCAAACTGGACATGTTCCCTTTCTGCATTTAGCGATTCAAATATAATATTCACAAGGATTACAAATCACTGTCAATTGTACAGAAAGGGTTAACATTTACTGGAGCTTTCTTATTCAATGTATTACCAACAGAAATTAAATGTTATCTACAAAAACCCAACTACTTTAATTCCAAACTGAAAGAGTTTCTGCTTCAGAACCCATTTTCCTCTGTGAAAGAATTTTCTTCTTGGAATTTGGTAACTAAGAATGACTGATAAAATAGTATATACGGTGTATGGAAGGGGAAGGTGACAAAATTATCCACAATTACTAAAATGATATATGGTTTTTCTTTCTGTTGAAACTTTTGACAAATGAAGTAATTACACTGTTTACAAAATTTCACTCATATATAGTAACTAACATGGGATAGCATGCACTCAAAAACTGCTGTGAAAAATTATCATACTAACAGGTTTTTAAGTAATTGACTGCTTATGAGTTGTTGGTAATATAATTGATATTGCTAATACGTGTGTGTACTGTTCCACATAAATAGCAACTAACATAATATAATATGTAGTAACAAATTACAGTGAAACGTATCATGGTAACTGGTTGGTAAGAAAATAACTGGTTATTATATGCTGGTAACAAGTGTATACACTGTTCCACATAATAAGTATTAATTAACTCGCGATTGTATTTGTAGATTACAGGAGAAATTGGTTATACTAATGGGTTGTTGCTAACTTGTTGCCAATATATAATAATATTATCAATTATATAGTAATATTAACATTACTAATAAGTGTATGTACTGTTCCACATCCCCGAGATTATTCTGACATGGGATCAAAGTGAACATATCTCTCTATCTATCTATCTACAACCCACGTCCTCAATTATCTGCTTCATATATTCTAATCTCTGTCTTGCTCTACAGTTCTTACCTTCGACAGTTCCCTTCACCAGCAAATTAACCAATCCAGCATGTCTCAAAATATGACCTACCAGCCTGTCTCTACTTTCAGTAAGCTTCATCCACAAACTTCCAAACTCCAAAAATAATTTTTATACGCATTGCTGTATAAAAATTATTCATCCAGCGATCATTCTAACTAATGCTCCGTTACAGTACACAGCACGACTTATATGTCATATTAACGTATGTTTTTACCAAATTACAAAAGCATATCTGTGTAGGTAAATTTTTATACAGTGTGGGGCTAACGAGCTGACTTCACGATGCAGGGGTCAGCTGTTCGAGTCCGGCCTAGGGCATGGGTTGTTTTAATTAAGTGTTACGTCCGTCCTGTTTTGTCTTTCACTTGAGATTAACAACAGTACTGAAAGAATCTGACATAATTTAGGAAAATGGAACACGGATATGCTGGCTGAATGACTAAAAAACCGAATGCCATTTCTAAATAAATAAATAAAAGAACTTTCTACATTACTCCAGGCAGAAATTCAACATAATCACAACCGCCCCCAATATTAATGTAGAAAAGTGTACAAAGTTAAATTCTTCGTACTGTTTTGTTCTCGGAGCTCCATTTTGGCACCCTGTGACCCCCCCCCCCCACGTAGCTTTTTCCCCTTTTGATTCCAGAAGACATTTTGTGCTTTTTTCTCATGTCAGACTATTGTAAATTACATACGGAGATAATAGACTGAGGAAAATTAATATTCACATGCTGTTGTGTGTTCTGTACCTCATTTTAACTGTGAAAAATGTTATGAAAGTAAAGCTACGTGGCCTGGCTCTCAACCCCCCCTCCCCCCACGTAGCCCAGCGTAGCCTTCCAGCCAAACCCCCCCCCCCCCCCTGGACCGAGCCACGTAGTTTGTGCAAGGTCCCTAAGCAGGAGGTATATAATTCTTGGATATGATAGCACATATAACTTTCTAGGCATCACGGAAAGGCTGGGTTAAAATAAAAACTCAAAAGAAGCTTTATGAGAAGATGAAAGTAAAATTTTGAGGGAGGGGAGCGGTTTATAGTGTTTCTACCACCGAGATATGTTGATCTCTGTTCTAGCTCTGACTGCTGCTTTAACAATCTCACAGACTTCCCATCTCAGTGTACTGTGTAAATGTATCTCTTACTGAATATTAAAAACTGATAATTTTGCTTTATTCCCTGTAAATAATTACATAATTGATCAATGCGGCCACGTCATAGCAAACACGAGCATTTTTTTAAAAAAAATATACTAATAATAATAATGATAATAATTGATAAAATTGCGATGGATCGCCCGCTCTGGTGGCAATCTCCCTACACACCCTTTTCTCCTTTCCTCTTCTAACTTACTTTTGCACTTTACTAATTTTTACTTTAAATTCCTTCAGAGTTTCCGGTAAATTATAATAATCACTTCTCTTGGCAATTTATTCCAATCCCTTACACCCTTTCCTACGAAAGAAAATTTTCCCACACCCTTATGACTGAAATCAAGTGCCAGCTTGTGGTCATGGTCAACCTTACCCTTCCAAGCACCTCTTTTAATTTTCCCACCAATATCTTTCCATGCTTCATCACCAGTATAGGCCTTGTACACTCCCATGACTCTCTTCACCCTCCTTCTATCCTCCAATGAATCCCACTCCAGCTCCTTTATGATATTAGTTACCGATTGTGTTTTGCGGTAATTTCCAAAGTCAAATCTGGCAGCCCTCCTCTGAACCCCCTCCAACTCCTGTATTTGATACCCAAAATGTGGATCGCAAACTACACCACCATATTCCAGCAGTGGTCAGACCAAAGTTTTATACAACAATTCCCTTACTTCTCTAGTGCATCCCTTCATCACTCTTTCCAACAGGTGAAGGATTTTGAACCTTTTCCCTATTTCCTGTCCAATGTGTCCTTCCCAGTTAAGTTTGCTATTAGATGTTATGCCGATGTATTTACATTTCGAGTCTTCAATAAGTAGCTCCTTCCCCATTTTATAATCGTAATCAACCTTTAGCTTTTTATCTATGTATCTAATAAGCTGGATCTTCTTTGCATTTATCTTCATCCCATGTTGACTCACCCAGCTAGTTATCATTTTTACAACTACATCCCTCTGTCCCAAATGCCTGAGGCAGAGATAATATTGTAATTCCATCGGCAACGAATCTAGTACACGAAAAGAGGCTACAAACAATGCTAAATTCGTATCTGCATAAATAATCATATATATTATTTCTATAAGGTATTTTTTTGTCACAAGCCTGTATCTTCCTTCATACTTAACCGAAATCAATGAATGAGGTGTCATTTTAAAGCTTATGCTCTTCCCTTTGGTCACATCATATTTTAAGAAATGAAGTTTTCGGAATTCGGCCCTTAAAGGGCGAAAATGTCAATATTTCTAAAATGCTGTTTTCTGTGTTATGAGTCAAATATCTCCCTGGATACCTATCTGAGATCGTTTAATGAAGTATCATTTTAAAGATTAAGATATCCGCTTTAGTGACGTCATATATTACGACAGAAATTTTTCGGAATTCAACTCTTAAAGGGCAAAAGTATCAATATTTTTGCAATTCGTTTTTGTGTCACGAGCCATTTGTCTCCCTTAATATCTAACTGATATAGATAAATGAGATATCATATTAAATATTAAGGTCTCCGCAGTGGTAAAATTATATTTTAAGAAAGAAATTTTTCGTAATTCGACCCTTAAAGAGCAAAAATGTTAATTTTTCTAAAATGGGTTTTTTGTATCTTGAGCCATTTATCTCCCAGGATATCTAACCAAAAAGAATAAATGACGTAGGATTATGAGGAGTATTGTCTCAGCTCTGTGACATCTTATTTTAAGAAAGAATGTTTTTGGAATTCAACCCCTAAAGGAAAAAAGTATAAATTTTTCTATAACCGATTTTTGTGTCACGAGCGATTTATCTCCCTTGATATCTAACCGATATAGATAAATGAGGTATCATATTAAAGAATAAGGTCTCCGTCGTGGTAACATTATATTTTAAGAAATAAATTTTTCGTAATTCGACCCATAAAAGGCAAAAAAGTCAATTTTTCTAAAATGCGTTTTTTGTGTCTCGAGCCACTTATCTTCCTGGATATCTATCCAAAATCGATAAATTAAGTACGATTGTGAGGATTAATGTCTCAGCTTTGCTGACATCATATTTTAAGAAAGAAGTGTTTGGAATTCAAATATTAAAGGGAAAAAAATATAAATTGTTCTACAACGTATTTTTGTGTAACGAGCCTTATATTTCCCTTGATATCTAATCGATATAGATAAATTACATATCGTATTAAAGACTAAGGTTTCCGCCGTGGTAACATTATATTCTAAGAAATGAATTTTTCGTAATTCGACCCATGAAGCGCAAAAATGTCAATATTTCTAAAATACGTTTTTTGTGCTTCGTGCCATTTATCTCCCTGGATTTCTAACCAAAATCGATAAATGAAGTAGGAGTATGAAGAGTAATGACTGAACTTGGTGACATTATATTCAACCTCACTATTCATCGCATTTTATTCGCGAAATTTTCGCACGGGTCGTCTAGTTACTGAATAAATATCACTATCACAGGCATCATATTATCCTATAGGCTTTCATAGATTAATAGCCCAGCTTTTCGTGTGCTATTACAAATTTTTTAATATGAACAAAAATTCCTCCAGAAAAAAAAATCGATGATATGCAACTTCGTCTTTTGGTCCAGACTTCACTGCAGCCTAACAGCTGTCACCATATTTAGGTCTGGGTAGATCCAGAGTGGTGAGAATTTCTTCCAGCTGGAACCATCTAACCCGCCGCAATGACCTGAGATAAGTGGGCGGCGAATTTAAATTGTAATTGGACGTGATAGCTTCAATTGCACGAGAAAATTATCTGTGAAACACAGTCTGAGCAACATTATATCACTATCTGGCACTAAACCAAACATTAAATTTGTACTTTGTTGTCTCAAGCACCTTCGCACGTCGGGGAAATAGCAATATGTTGGTCAGCGATTAGCGATATTTCAAATCCTTCGCGCTCTTTCAGCGAGTGTTAACTGCCATTCTGGTTTAATTTAATAATAATAATAATTGATAAAATTGCGATGGAGTGCACATTCCGCTTGCAATCTTCCTACACACCAGTCTTTCTCCTTTCCTCTTCCCACCTATTTTTGCGCTCTATTAATTTTTACTTTAAATTCTTTCAGTGTTTTTGGTAAATTCTTCATCATTTCTGTTGGTAATTTATTCCAATCCCTTACACCCCTTCCTACGAAAGAAAATGTTACCAAACCCTTATGCCTGAAATAAGTGCCAGCTTGTGGTCATGGTCATCTTTAACCTTCCAAGCACCTCTCTTAATTTTCCCACCAATATCTTTCCATGCTTCATCACCAGTATAGGCTTTGTACACTCCCATGACTCTCTTCACCCTCCTTCTTTCCTCCATTGAATCGCACCCCAGCTCCTTTATCATATTAGTTACTGATTTTGTTTTGCGGTAATTTCCAGCAGCCCTTTTCTGCACCTCATCCAACTCCTGTATTTGATACCCAAAATGTTGCTCCCAAACTACACCACCATATTCGAGCAGTGGTCTGACCAGAAGCAATGATTCATATGCCCCGGTGGCAATTTCTCTGAAGGCTAATTCCCAACATACTTAGTTCTGAATTTCATGAATTTTAACTTCTTTCAGTGGATATGGTAATTTGTTCAGTACGTCCCATGGTAATTTATTCCAAAACCTAACTACCTTACCTACAAAACAAAATCCACCCACTAACTAATATGCCAGCTTCTGGTCATGATCATTTTTTTGCTTCCATACACCACTCTTGATTCTTCCATCAATTTCTTTCCACGCCTCATCACCAATATATGTCTTGTACACTCCCAGCACTCTCTTCACCCTCCAAATTTCTCCCAATAAATCCCATTCTCATATCGGATATGGATAATGTAGTGCAGTAATAGCCAGAAACCAATCTAGCAGATCTGCTTTGCATTGTCTGCAGCTCCAGTATTTCATACCAAAAATGTGGGTCCCATAGAATTGAAAGTAATCCATGGAAGGGAGAAGATGACCATAACCACAAGCTGGCACTCGATTTCAGGCACAAGGGTGTAGGAAGATTCTCTTTTTTAGGTAAGGGTGTCAGGGATTGGAATAAGTTACCAAGAGAAATGATGAATAATTTACCAAAACGTTGAAAGAATTTAAAGTTAAAATTTGTAAAGGGTAAATGTAGGTGGATGCAGAAAAGAGGGAAGATGGGGGTGTAGGGAAGTTGCCACATTTTTTTTTTTTTTTTTTTTTTTTTTTTTTTTAAAGTGGGTCCCATACTATACCATTCTCAATTCTCTTTCGGAACAGTAGGCCTGAATCTACAGGCACAGAGTATCACCCTCTTCACCCTCCTCCTGTTCCCCAACGACTCTCAGTGTAAAATTATTATCTTTATTATCACTCCTTTATTTAAACACAAATAACATTTACTTTCACCATTAACTCCACATATCAACAGAATACTACCAAGCACAATTCGTCCGCTATATTCATCATCTTTTTTCCCACGGACTTGCTCTTCTCTTGAGCCCGCCAAAGATGTTCTTTTAACACACTACTCTTTGCTCTAGAATAATAACTATTATCTTTTCTTCTATTACAAAAAGGAAATAAATTAAATACAAAAATTCTTACGTTTAAATATACACATATAAAACAATGAAACTGAAATAATAAAAACAAAAATGTAAGGAACTATGTTTCCTTACACAGGACGGTATCGTATTAATTACTGCGGTAAATTCCATAAACAAAATAAATGCTTTCCTACGCACACCCTCGAGCTCCTATATTTGATACGCATGTGGGTCCCATACTACACCACCATATGACGACCAAAGTTTTGCAACCTATTTACTTTACTTCTTTGGTACATACCCTCATCACTTTCTCCAACAAGTGAAGGATTTTGAAACCCTCTCCGACCACCTGCCGAATGTGTCCTGTCAATTTGAATTTATTATCAAATGTTGTGCCAATATATATATATTATTTATTATTATCTGCAATTGAACCCTGTCTGATCACGCAAACCTTAATGATTCAGTTTTCTAAGTTTTCTCCGTGGATTCTGTTCCTTTCTTCAGTCCACTTCGTCCCTGGTCTATTAATGACTTCATTTTCTGGCGGTACTTCCCATTTGTTATTTTTTTCTCTGTACGTTTGTCTGTCTATGATTTTCGACGAGTTTATGGGGACTTTTTCCTGGTCTTTTTCGATCTCTTGGACCCAGCTGTTCTATGTACGTCACAATTTTGTGAATGAGTCTTGTTGCTGGGAGTCTGTGGATATGTCCATAAAATCTTAATCTTCGTTTCCTGATGTCTGCCGCGAGGTTTGACAGTGGTTTCTGTTGTCTTTCGAAATTTAAGTCTATATCCGGTATCTATTTTTTCTGGGCCAAGGATCTTTCTTATAATTTTGCGTTCTTCTTTCAAAATGCTTCCTAGGTCATATATATATATACATATATATTACTTATGGCTTTACACCTCGTCGACGTCGAGGTCATTAGAGGCGGGACGGGACTGGGGGCTAGGAACGGGAAGGAATTCGGCCATTGCCTTTTTTTATAGGAAGCATCCCGGAATCTGCCTGGAGTGATTTGGGGAAACCATGGAAAATCCAAATCTGGATGCCTGGACTCTGTTAAATGCCTTAGAAACTTCTAGTGCTACACTATTAGTTTGGTCTCCCTTTTCCATTTCATTCTAAATATTTTGCATATAACCCACTGAGATTTACATGAATATTCTTGCCTACAGCTATGTTGTTGATTTGGAAACCAGTTACTCTCCAGCAAACATTTCTGATATGATTCCATATCAATCTCTTCATTAGTTTATATACACCGAGCGTGGTGAGTGCGCGGTAACGCTCTGGCCTCGCATTCAGGAGGATGCGGGTTCGAATCCCCGTCCGGCCATCTGGATTTGGATTTTCCATGGTTTCTCCAGATCACTCTAGGCGAATGTCGGGATAGTTCCTTTAAAAAGGCCATGGCCGAATTCATTTCCCTTAGTTGCTCCCAGTCCTTTCCCGCCTCTAATGACCTCGACGTCGACGAGGCGTAAACCCGTAACAATAATAAACTTTACATATCGTCCCGTAAGTTTCGAGCCAATTTGTCACCACTTCTATGGACCAGTGATGCCGCACGGCTCAAATGACGCTTACTGACGAGACAATTAGCGAGACTGGTCAGGCGACTGTATCAGTGCTCAGGTGTCTCTCTCTCGAGAGATTTAGTCACGGCGCTCGAGATAAGGCGTCGAAACAGCGGAATCGAGCAGCAGTACTCGCAAGGCATCCCATCCACACACATACGGGTGAGTATATCGCAAATCACATCACCGCTTTTGAACTGGTTGCGCCACCTTAGCTTCTTCTAAGTCGTTTCATGGAGATCGCGATGACTGTTCATTACTTTGTCACAATATTTTCTGCTGTCTGCCTGCGGTTACTTCAAGGGAGTTGTTGCAACAGTACTTGTAACCGATAAAAAAAATCTTTATCTCGCCGAAGCGTCAAAATGTCGCACTCCTGTAAGTTTTCGAAGGTTCGTTTCTCCGTCCTCATTTTCAAACCAATTCCACACTGAAACTATCTACAATATCACACCTCACAAATCATTTTTATATTATTATTGTGTTTTTCTTTCATTAATTATATAGATGTATGAATAATTGTATTAATATCTGGAAGTTAATATGTGTATTGTATGATTTACACAACCCCTAGTATTTTTTTTATTATTATTATATACTATATAATTTCCTAACCTCACTCATCCACTCACCTCGATAGCTATTGGCTGGAGAACGGTGTCACGTGTCAGCCTTCGCTCTCAAAACAGCGACCAGAGATACCATTAGAAGGAATTCGAGGTTATGTCCACAATTTAATAGCTAAGCAACTGCTACCAAATTAATTGCCATAATACATTCATTAAGTTTGCTTTTCGTAGCAATTCATAGTTAAAAAAATACTGATAAATTTTGCGGCTGAAAATACGTTGATCTGCTTTTCAGTAACATGTTGCTAATGAAAACAATTTTAAAAAACTTAAAAAATAATTAAATTACCCATGGTCTCTGCTGCAACCACGAATGCCAATTATCATTCCGGCTTAGGATAAATTTCAATTTAATTAAAACTTTCACTAATATTGTTACTTGACCAAAGTTTATGCATTACGGTTTATTGGCTTTCGTTAATGGTCTTTGCTCATGTTCACTGTACGTGAGCAGTGTTGCCACCTTACGGGAACCAAAGTCGCTAGACCTGGTCTCAAAACTCACTAGATTGCGGGATATTTAGAACTAAAAGATTCGCTAGAAATCGCTAAATAAAATAAAGTGGTGAGGTAAGTAATATAAAGATATTTTAATAATTAATATTTTCATTAAATTAAACATGTCGGTATTTCTTCATCATCTTGGTCTATCGTTGGAGTTGCAGAACTTGCAGACATGGAAGGGTGAGATGAATCGTCAGTCTTAGATTTAAAAGAGTATTTAGCATCTTTACCAATCACATCAGCCGGAAGATCGTAACTGTAGCAGTTTTTTCACTATTTTTAAATGATCCCTTATAAAAACAATTAGCTATTTACAGCTTTCTTGTTTGTCAAATTGTTTTTAAGAATGTTCATTGTACTGAAAATCCTTTCTACTGCGGCATTCAAGTGAGAAAGTGGTAGGATATGGCTAAATCAGATAACACCAGAAAGGTATTTACGCCAGCAACATTCTTGTGTATGGGTAAGTCATATTCCGTTTTCAATTTATTGTGTACGCCATTATTTATCCGAGTCACGACAGAGGCATCACCTACGCTAATTACAATCAAATTCTTCGAAAGTCTGCAAGGTCTAAAATCACTAAAAATCACCAAATATTTTTTTTAGCGATAACATATTTAAGAATATCGCTTTCGAGCTTCAAAATTCACTAAATCTAGCGACAAAATCGCTAAGGTGGCAACATTGTACGTGAGTTATTATTTGGACATCAGACCAAATGTGCTACCGTATCGAGTATTCTGGCAATTCATTTCTTTGGAGTTGCTCAACTGTTTAATAATATAGAATGTGTATTAAGTTCTCTGGCCGATACAGATACTATGAACAATGATTATGAGTGTTTGCCAAGTCTCAATAAAAAACAACGTGATGCTTTCGAAACAAACAGACATTTTTTAAGGTTCAAATACAGATCATGTTTGTATTAAAGCAATTATACTATTGCGCTATCGTCCCTGTTCGTGTTTGATACCTACCTCTATTAATGCTTCTGAGTTCTTCAAGCTCAGAGAATTTATTCACCTGAAACACAGGTCAAGTTTATATGTGGTCAGATCAGGTCGACCTGTCATAATCTTTCATCCTAAAAACTGGAACTATTCTAGATCCGTGACGATACGCAAAAAACAGTCACGGACTTACTCTAGTTATTTAATTTAATTGCAATGAAGCGCATGCTCACGTGGAAATTTCCCTACACACCCATCTTCCCCCCTTTCCTGCACCCACCTACATTTGTCCTCTACAAATTTTAACTTTAAATTCTTTCAATGTTTTTGGTAAATTATTCATCATTTCTCTTGGTAACTTATTCCAATCCCCAATACCCTTACCCAAAAAACAGAATCTTCCCACACCCTTGTGCCTGAAATCGAGGGTCAACTTAGGTCATGGCCATCTTTTCCCTTCCATGCATGTATGTATAGTCTTTGGGATAGGACAAGTCTAGGACTGTTAGCTGATGTTAAGAATGTTTGGTAACATATGAGTATACAATTTATAAGTTGGTGACATTGTCGTAATGCACAGGCGCGTTGTATGAAGACGGTGATATAAATGTAATTTGTGATGGAGCATCTTAAGAAGTGCTGTTTTAATAGGAGTGTTTTTAAATGTTGATTTTAGTCGCAGATGTAGTTTAAATAAATCGACTGATTCTTTTGAAGCAGTGATTTTCACTGCGATGTTAACAATAATTCCCTTTTTTTTTAAATTATGGCTTTACGCCTCGTCGACGTCGAGGTCATTAGAGGCTGGATGGGACTGTGGACAAGGAACGGGAAGGAATTCCACCTTCGCCTTTTGAAGGAAGCATTCCGCCGTGTGATTTGGGGAAACCATGGGAAACCCAAATCGTGATGCCTGGACGGGGATTCGAACCGCCGTCGTCCCGAATGCGAGGCCAGAACGTTAACCACTCACCCACCACGCTCGGTGCCATCATTTTGGCGGATCTAAATTTGTTAACAGCATTTTATTTAAAGCTGAATGAGCTGCAGCTTGGATGTGTGGGCCTTCTTGTCCATAACACGCTGTGTTTTCCCGTAGTGTGGAAAGGTTGTTAAACTACCTACTCCTTCGCGAGCTTACTTGGTTATTGTCTTCATATAACTGAGCACAGTAATAAAGGGAAAACTCAGAATTGGTTACCTTAGCCAGTTAAGAAGGCTCACAACCCCTGCCAGCATTATGGTATGGAAGCTCCCAGAGTGCGATATTTTGACGCAGCTCCAGGTCCAGAACTTTATATTTTAAATCAAAAGTCATCGTAGAGAAACTCTTCGATCTTACAGTTCTTTTTATGTCGCTACAAATCTTAATTTTCTAACCACACACTGGAAGATTTTTACCCCTTAATTGTTTAATCACGGTCGCCATGAACTCACTGAGTTCAACATAGAGGATGGAGAAAGGAATTGTTTTAATGTGACATTTACATAATAGTTTCGGTAAATAACCAGAACCGATACCAGTGTCAATGCTTCTTCTTGTGTTACGATTCCCGAATCCGGGCGTAAGGTGGTTAGTACACGCAAGATGTACCCCATCCATGGAAACTCTATGGGGAAGGTGACTTGGGTTTTGTGGATGAGAGATGAAATGAGGAAAGGCAGAAACCCGGTGTCGGCCCATTCATGCCTACTCTTCCGAAAGACACCGAGCGGGCTGCCACGCTTAACGTCCCCACCCGACAGGACGAATCGTCATCAACTGTGCCGCATGCCCTCATCACTCCATATATACATTTACAATAGTGATACTTGATTTTGTGTTTGTAAAATGATTAAGTTGTTTTATATTGCCAACTACTTACAGTTTTTTTTTATCGTGCATTAACACGCGCAAGTTCGTATTTCCACACCAGATACTTTTGTCTCGCTACCACTACTGTCCAAAGTTTTTGTAGGATGCATTCTAACGATTTCGCCTGCTACGAACTGTATATAAACTTTTGACGTTGTTGAAATCCAGCATGAGCCAAAGATTATGTGTTGTCGAACTTTTTATTATTTTGTATCTGTAGCCATTACCTGTGTCTGTTCTGTGGCGGTATGTTTGACTATATGACGTGTCCTATTTATTCCTGTTTTGGTGTCTTGAACAAGGTTTGGTTTGTTAGGTGTATATATTCATTCATAACTTTTTTACCATTGTTGAGTGCTTTTTGTATGTGAAGGTTTTCCTGAATAGTCTTTCCTTGTTGTTCAACATTTCAGTTGTCTCACAGAAAAGTTCGAAGGCACTTTTAAATCGTTCTGAAATACGACAGTCGCGCACAAATGTTGCATTTGAAGATATTGCGCGAATATTCGCGACGATTGCACAACGTCGGTCCTACGCAGCGGCGTGCTTCGCCCGATTATCGATACCGCTGTCCTACTCGCTTCGTGAGCGCTGGTCGACTTCTTATAGGGGCTGCTTCCCCCTCTACATAAAGCCGGGCGCTGACGAAAACCTTGCGGCACGCCCTCCTACACCACAATACCTCTCCAATAATCAAACTATTGTTTCACAGTTTCAGAGCACTAGTATTATGAACTATATAACATTTATAATTCCGTATTAGAAGATTCGTGCGAAAATTTGGCGAATACGATGAACAGTTAGGTTGGTGGTTTGTAATAGGATCAAAGAAGAACCACCTAATGTGTATCAATTGTTTATTTGTTTAGTGTAATATCTGGTACGTACGCAACAAAAGTCGACGCCAGTGAAGCAGTTTATTAATACCTCTGTGATATGCGCTGCTGCTATCTACCGGCTTGCCTCTGAACTGTCTCATACGCGCGACAATCGACATTCACAGTTATTTACTTATTTATTTTATTTACTTTTGTCCTTCAAGGGTCAAATTTAGAAAAATTTCGTTGTTAATTTATAATGTTGCCTGAGTGGAGACTTTAATCTTAAGGGTCAAATTCAGAATAAAAACCTTTCTTAAAATGTGATGTGACCAAAGCGGAGACCTTAATCTTTAAAATGATATCTCTTTTATCTGAATCGGTTAGATATCAAGGGAGATAAGTGGTTCGTGATACAAAAACGCGTTACAAAAATATTAATACTTTTGTCCTTTAAGGGTCCATTTCCGAAAAGTTTCTTTCTTATGATATAATTTGGCCAAAGCATATACCTTAATCTCTAAAATGATACCTCATTTATCTATTTCGGTTAGGTATCAAGGGAGATAAATGACTTATGAAAAAAATACATTACAGAAATAATGATACTTTTGCGTTTTATGTATCCAATTTAGAAAAGTTACTTTCTTAAAATATAATGTAACCAAAGTGGCGACCTTGATTTTTAAAAATGATACCTCTTTTATCTGTATTGGTTAGATATCAAGGGAGATAAATGGCTCGAGACACAAAAACACGGTACAGAAATATTAATACTTTTGCCACTAAGGGTCGAATTTCGAAAAATTCCATTCTTGTATATGATGTCAACAAAGCTAAGATCATAATCTTTAATATGATACTTCATTTATCGATTTTGGTTGGGTATGAAGAGCGATAATGGCTTGTGATAAACACACCTGATGTAAATAATATATATGATTTAGTTTTCCATGATTTTCCGGAATCAATCCAGACGAATGCTGATGTGGTTCCTTCAAAAGGCAGTGGCGTAATTCCTTCCAGTTTTCCGACCACCATCTTCTCCCGGCTCTAATGACTTCAACGTCGACAACCCATAAAACACCAAGCTGAAAAAATGATAAACACATATAGCCCCTACATACACAAGACGATTCCGAGATGATGTTTCAAACTTTCAGCGATGATGTAGAAAGGAAAATGTATCAATTTTAAGTAAGGGAACCTGGTCCACAAGCGGCGAGTCGAAAGTTATAAGCGATAATCGTTCTGATACCTCTGACAGTGGAATACAGAGACATACTACCCAGGTTACTGGAACACAACCCACTTGTTATTCGTCAACGGATGTGGTTCCAACATGATGGAGCCCCACCTCAGTTTGGACTGAGGGTTCGTGAACTCCTGGATCAGACATAGTGGACAGGAAGAGGAGGTCCAGCACGTTCACCTGGTCTCACCACACTTGATTTCTCCTCGTGTACGAGACGCCTGTCGAGAATGAAGAGGAATTCTCGCCGCCTGAGACACTGCTCAAACGACACCGCCGACAGAACTTTGCGCGTCGATGCGCTGGGAGCGCCATTTTGAACAACTGTTGTAAATGCAGCTGTTTGTGAATCTAGTGCAGGTGAATGGAATTCATTATTACTGTACAGTAGACTCAGGAGTTTTGGTCTGTCAGACATCTAGTTTCGTGCGCCGTTACTATAGCTGTGGCCAGATTAATTGGCGGGTCAGTGTGAACGCGCTGTTGCCGTACTTGGGGACAATCTCGCGATGCGCTCTCTTTCTATCACCTGAAAATTGCAACGCTGTGCGGCCTGTGTTGCCTAGTCCAAGCGGCAACAGCTCGCTACCCACCCCCAAACCCTCCACCTCCCTTTCACAAAAAATGTGTGAACCTACGAATAGGAGTTAGAAAGTGTCAGCGTGAGGGTGAGCTTGCTCGAGAGAGGATATTTTGATTTTTAGCGATTTACGATTTTTACGTGCGATTTAAATACTTCCTTTTGGTTGTTTATTAATTATAGTAATTTAGTGTAATAATTTTACCGAACAAAAAGTGCAGTAACTTATAATTAGGGAAATTTAGCAAGAGAATCTTGCTACTAAAAATTGATACTTAGGAAGAGACTTATTCTCCTATTCCAGGTGTTCCCGAACTAACGACTCCCAACAAGACGCAAGTCATCGACAGCAGAACCACCGCGGCTGAAGCAGACAACAGAGTAAATCTATAATTCACAATGTATATAAATATTCCAAACTTCTTGTGGACAATGATCGTGAAATTTTGTCTTCTACATGTACGCTAGTAGGAAAAGACGAAGAATATGGACTTACTTGATATTGATGAAATAAAAAACTGTAGTGATTTGTTACCGCAAAAAACAACAATTTTGCGAAAAAATTAGGGAATGGACAGGCTATTTGCGCTGCAGCTTGTGATGTCGGTTTGAGAATTGTCCAGCGCGTGTGTCGTGAGGGAAAAAATATGAAACAATACAGCACTCTAACAAAACTTAGCGACTTTGACAGTCCCTTGTCAGGAGGACAGTACACGAATTTTACGATTGTGATGAGTGGTAATACATAAACAGATAATTTTGTCGTTAATTATGCAATTTTTTCAGGGCAGAGGTTGACATAATAAAATTTTGATTTTAGATATACACATACAAACTGAAAATAAAATTTAAGACGTGGACTTTTAGCCACAAATAAAAGAAGAGTATTTCCATAAGTTTCCTTAGTCTGTCGAGAATTTTATTTTTCTGCGCAGATAATAGAATAATAAATAACAGGTCTTTTGAAACCTCCAATTATATTAAACGCATCTGCAATGCATAACTTTCTTAACGAAATGACATGCATCAATATTTCATGACAGAATAGTGACCATAAATTACTTAAAACACGTTATAAACTATTACTACAAGTAAAGAGGTGAATACAACTGTTACGCGCACGGCTTGGCAACGGCGCATTTGACGCCACCCGCCAAAAGATTTGGCCAGAGCTATAGTCCATCAACAGGGGAAACTATCTGAGGGTATTGTGGAGTATTCAGCAGGAATTCTGTACGTCACGATCAGGGTTCGGAAGTTGGGATCCTTAGTTTGGGCGCATCCTGAGACTAAGGCAGAACTTTAGTAGATTCCCGCTTATAACTTTCGACTCAGTCGTTTCCGGGTCAACGTCCCTTACCTCAAATTATTGTATTTACCCTTCTCTGTCATATTTGAAAGTTGGTAACATCGTCATGGAATCGCCATATATATACACTGACGAGCCTAAACATTATGGCCACCTGCTTACTAGCATATTGGTCCCACCTTTCGAACGAAATGCAGCAGTGATTCGGCGTAGCATGGATTCTACACGTCCTTGGTAGGCTTCCAGAGGTACCTGATACCAGATTTCTACGCACAGGTCACGAAATTCCCTTAAAGTACGGGACAGCGATTTGTGGGCGCGGCACCTGTGAACGAGCATCTCGGAAACGGAGAGGCAGGCCGCCTGTTCGCGTGCTACTGTAGTGAGCATCTATGGAAAGTGTTTGAAGGACGGTGAAACCACGACTGGGCGACAAGGTGGTGGACGTCCACGCCTCATCACAGAACGTGGAGGTCGGTGGCTTGCCCGCTCTGTAAAGCAGGATCCGTGGCAGAATCGCGATTATTGTTCCCTGAAACACTTCTGAAAGCACTCTTCAGATCAATCACAAATCACCCCCTCTCCTGCTTCACAGAGCGGGCAAGCCTCCGCCTTCCACGTTCTGTGATGTGGCGTGGGTGTCCACCACATTGTCACCTACTCGTGGTTTCAAGCACTTTCTGCAGATGCTCACTACAGTAGTATGCGAACAGCCGACCAGCTTCTCCGTTTTCGAGATTCTCGTTCCCAGCCGCCGCGCTCAGAAACAGCTGGCCCGTAATTTAAGGGAATTTCGTGACCTGTGAGTAGAAATCTGGTGTCAGATACCTCTGGAAGCCTACCAAGGACTTTTAGAATCCATGTTGCACCGAATCACTGCTGTATTGCGTTCGAAAGGTGGACCAAGGTGGCCATAATGTTTTGGCTGATCAGTGTATATATGATGTTGCTCCTACACTGTTTTTGTCTCTCTGTATTGAGTCCGTTTCTCTGTGTGTACATAGTGTCGCCATGTCGTCTGTGAAGATAGAGAAGGCGACGCGGCCTGTGGAGTTCGGGGAGGGACCTCACTGGGACGACGACAACCAGGTCCTGTACTACGTCGACATCACCGGCAGCCGAGCCCACAGGTTCGACCCAGCCACCGGCGACAACACCGCCGTCACTCTGGGTCAGTACAGCCAAGCAACAAGGCGCTACCTCAATGCTGGCCAGTCCAGTTTGACGCAATCCTCTCCTCCTCAGCTAACCTGTATATCTCCATATTCCACAACCTGTACTATCTGCTCCATACAGGAATGAAAGGATAATCCTGCAACCACAGATAGGTGACATCATGACCTATCATGTGACAAAATTCTATGATTTTAAACATACTGCTCTCAGCAACGGTAAATACGGTTAACATTTTCGGTACCCAACGTGAGCACAATTTTCGGTAATTCAAGTGCTCGGTCACAATGCCATACAAAATACTACGAGAAACATTAGGAAAGTCATCACACAAGGAAGAAATCGTAAAGCCTCTGTTTTCTCTCACCTTATTGTCCACTTTCTGCACCAAACTTTCATTAACGACCGAAGGACGCCCACTCCGTTGTTCATCATGCGCATTTGTGCGGCCATCTTTAAATGCTCTCACCCACTTTCTCACCATTCCATCACCGATAATCTTTTATCCGTAAACTGCACAGACCTCACGATGAATATCAATCGGTTTTAGGCCTTTAGCACAAAGAAATCTTGTAACAGCCCGTACTTCACAGTCGGCGGGACTCACGATTATCGGAGGCATCTTAAACACTCAGTGAACAACGTAATCAAGGAAGAATTAGACTGTAATGGCGTCAGTGCGTAGGCAAGAGATGCAGGTACCCAGTGCGCATGCGCGGAACGCCGACCGTAGCGATGCAGCCACGGTGTGACAAAACGGTACTTACTTAAAAAATAAGCCTCGTAGTTGATAGATGTGAAATACAGCCAGCCAGTTGCATCAGTCAGACTATTAGTCTTGACCGGTTTCGACCTCCTTAAGATGGTCTTCTTCTGAAGTACATGTTAATATGCTAGTGCGTGGAAATGACCATGTGCTTGCACCAAGCACGCTTCGTCAACTGAGGGTTGCGTCCATAAATTACGAGAGATGAAATAGGGGGGGGGGGGTTCCTGCGAAATCTCACCAAGGGGGGGGGGGGTTGTTGATGGAATCTCACGTGAGGTTTTGAAATATCGTTGGACAGTAGAACTAAAAAAAAATAGGTTTACAAATGTTGCGAAAGCTGATTTTAGGGGGGTATTTCGTCGAAAAGTGGGGATGTAACCGGCTTTAGGTGAGACCTAAAAAAAAATAGGCTCAAAAAGTTACGAGGGTGATTTCTAGGGGGGGGGGGGGTCTTCACGGACCAGATCTCAGCAGAGGTAGGGGGGGGGGGTCGGGCCAGATCTTACGAAGTCTCGCCAGAAAGAGGGGTCCGCAAATCCGGATAAGCATCCCACGTAATGTATGGATGCCCCATGACTAAGCTATCGTAAACATTATACCAGGAAACTTTTATTTTGGTAAATGTCTCACCATTTTCGAGATGTTGCTTATTTTAATATTTTTTTCAACACATGGGGCTTTGTTCAGTTTTTTCCATGCCATTCCTACAAATTAAGACTTTTAATTTTGCTGAAGCATGTTTGAGTCATCTAAAAGTCTATAAAAAATAACATAAAACGTTCCAAAAAAACCTTAAAAATCTTTTAAAATTTTTTATCATCTTTTTTTTTACATATTTGAAATGCACAATGGTCTCTTTAGCAGATTTAATTGACATAAAACAACCAAATTAAAAGAATGTATGAAATTTAATGATACCATTTAAGATTTTTTTTTTTTTTTTTTTTTTTTTTAAAAAAAAAAACATTCTTTAAATCACTCAAATATTTCTGAGTAAGTTTAAAAAAAAAAAGAAAAAAAAAAAAAAAAAAAAAGAGGTGTTCAAAAAGTCTTAATTTGTAGAAATGGCATGGAATAAACTGAAGAAAGTTTCGAAAAATTAATTAAAAAATCAGTATCTCGAATATGGCGAGACTTTTACTAAAATAAATTTTTTGTCATATAGTAGGGAATGATGTGTGCTATTTGCGGTTGCAGGATTATCCTTTCATTCCTGGACCTGTCTCGTTTGTTAAGGCCCATTCCCACGGCGCGTGGTAGGCAGTACGCGCCTTTCATCTTTTACCGCCTGGCGGTGGGTCGACACGCGCCGTCCCTGCTAGCATACGCGGCAAAGATGATAGGCATCCACAACCACGCGTCGAGGGACGCGCCGTGGGAACGCGGACATAGATTCACAAAGCTGCAAAACACTATACTGATGATTGTTTCCCCTACATTATACATTTCTCTGCGTTTTTAATTTCAACAACCCAACAAAAGATTGAACCCCGTTTTTGTTTTGAGTGGAAGGCTGGATGTGCTAAAGTCTTTACTGTAAATAGCTATTGTGTGATTGCTCTGTGGTTTCAGAGACGGCGCCTCATTTCATCATCCCCGTGAAGGGCACCAAAGACAAGTTCGTGGTGGGCGGAGGCCGCGACATCTCGCTGATCACGTGGGACGGCAGGAGCAGCAAACCACAGAGCTGTGAGCTGGTGGTCACTGTGGATCAGGAACACCCGGACAACGCGATCAACGACGCCAAGGCCGACGCCAGGGGCAGGCTGTGGTCAGGTAGGCTCTGCGATACTCACCTACAACTCATCGACTCTGCTATGCGAGTTCTTCGTCTCTACTTTCAGCAAGACCACTGGCGGCAATAACAGTGAACTTTTGACGTGAATACCGAGACCGTTGTCGCGTATACGGAGCGTAGTATAATTTAATTTAATTGCGATGGAGCACTGGCTCCGGTGGTAATTTCCCTGCACACCCATTTCACCATTTCTTCTGTCCTCTATCATTTTTAAAATGTTTGAGCGTTTTTGATAAATCATTCATCATTTCCCTTGGTAATTTACTGCAATCCGTGACTCCAGGGCCGGCGTTAGGGGGGGAGAGGGTTAAGCGGGGCAAAAGTACCCGGGGCCTGGGCCACCAAAGGGGGGCCCGCCGGCCTGGGTGCTTAAGGGGACACGGTGGCAGTCTTACACTGAATTATTGGTAAATCTAAATCTCTCTCATGTCGTGTCAATCTCATTTAAATTTTGCACACTTTTTAATAAAATATTTTAGCTGTCAGAGTATTTTGAATTTTTTATTACATTATTTTATTGAGGTGTGCTAAATTTTATAGAAATCCTTCCAGTAGTTTCTAATAAATGTGTACCTGAGAGAAGAAAAATTTAAAGTTGCAGAAAAATCAATTTAAATTTTACATGAAAACTTTTTCCATTGTCCACAAACTGACATTTCCTCCACAAACAGAGCACTTGCAAGCATTCCTAAGGGTTTCTACTACCAATTCCAGATACACAATTCTGAAACCTGTGTTTCTGTCATGTTTTGCTTCTTCTGACACAATATCTTTCCCAAGTTTTACTTTGGATGAACTTGAAGACAAGCTAATGTTTACATCTACAGGCCCAGACCTAACCTCAACGTCAATTTTTCTCCTTATATTGGAAATATGGGACTTACTGTATTTTTTTAAATACTTTACCAGGCCTAGGCATTGTAAAACCGTATCAATTCATACAATATTGCACAAGGAATCACACAATAAATCCAATTTCGCACAAATTCTACTATAAAGCACAAAAAATTGTTTATGAAACTTCACAACCTTTTATTCAATACGGCTTGGATCATAAAATGGCTCCACAGCCTTCTATAGAGCACTGCTGTTCTGTATATTAAAAAAATCACAGCCTTCTAAAGCTATATATCCGCGTTACACAGTAAAAACTAAGCAAGACATTTGTTTCTCCGTTGGATACCTTAAAAAATGGGAGTGGCACATTACATTGTTTACGGTTTTAATATTTTTATACCATTTGTAGTTCGAATTTCAAAGAAAAAATTTGTGACAATAATTCCAACAATATTTCATTTTAAATAAGCAAATAAAATTTTTTTGATTTTTTTTCATGATATATGCCACCGTCTCCCCTTAAATAAATAGAAATCAAACAGAAATTTTAAAATCTGCATCATGAATTTTGAACATTTTCTGAGTTTATCAAAAAAAAAAACAAAGTGTAAAGTAAAAATATTTTCGGGGGGCGGGGGGAGCCTAAGATCGCTTATCCGAGGTCCGAGAATCCTAGCGCCGGCCCTGCGTGTCTCCATTACCTAAGAAATAAATTTTTTTCACGACGTTATGTCGTGTGCTAGCTTGTGGTGATGGTCATCTTTTCCCTTCCATGCACCTTCCTTCGTTGTTCCTGCGATATCATTCCCCGCCTTATCTCCAATATATGCCTTGGACATTCGTGCAACGCTCTTCACCCTCCTCCTGTCTTTCAAGGAATCCCATTCCAACTCTTTATCATATCCATTACTGATTAAGTTCTACAGTAAATTACAGAGACAAATCTAGCAACCATTCTTTGCATTCCATCCAGTTACTGTACATGATACCCAAAATAGGCATCCGATTCTACATCAGCAATTTTGTCGCTAGATTTAGTGAATTTTGAAGCTCGAAAGCGATATTCTTAAATATGTAATCGCTAAAAAAATATTTGGTGATTTTTAGTGATATTCAACGTTGCAGAGTTTCTAATAACTTGTTTGGAATTAGGGAAGGTAATGCCTCTGTCATGATTCGTATAAATAATGGCGCACGTAATATATTGAAAACGGAATATGGCTCACCCAATACAAGAATGCTGCTGGAATAAATACCTTTCTGGAGTTATCTGATTTACCAATATCCTGTCACTTTTACACTCGAATACCGGAGTAGAAAGGATTTTCAGTACAATGAACATCATTAAAAAACAATATGAGAAATAGGATAGCTGTAAATACTCTTGATAGCATTCTTTTTATAAGGAATCAGTTAAAAATTGTGAAAAAACTCCTTCAGTTGTGAGCTTCCGGCTGATGTGATTTCTGCATTTCGTAAAGATGCTAAATTTTAAATCTAAGACTGACCATTCATCTCATCCTTCCATATCTCCAAGTTCTGAAACTCCAACGATACACCAAGACGATTAAGAAGAAATACCGATTGAAGAAGTTTGATGTTGATTTGTAATACAATGTTATGTTTAACTTATCGAAAATAATAATTATTTAAATATTTTTACATTACTTACCTTATCATTTTCGTGTTTTATTCAGCGATTTCTAGCGAAGATTTTAGTTCTAAATATCCCACAACCTAGTGACTTTTGAGAGCAGGTCTAGCGATTTTTGTTTTCTTAAGGTGGCAACACTGATCAGCATATTAAAGAAATGGCCTGACCAAAACTATGGTTATCCGATTCCCTCACTTCCCTGGGAAATCCTCTCGTCACTTTCTCCAATAAACGAAGGGTTTTGAAACTTTCCCTACCACATGCCCAATCGGTCCTGTCCATTAGTGATTATTATCAAATGTTAAGCCAAGGTATTTATATTTCAAGTCTTCAATGAGCAAGTCCTTCCCGAACCCTATACTCGTTAGCGACTTACCATTCTGTTTGGGTCCGTGTTCACCCTAGTTCACTGTTTGTTTTCCTGTCGAGCGTTTGCAAACATCTGGCGAGAGACGTTGATTACTAAAAGTTAGTTAACTGAAGCTGGAAATACCTTTGAGATGATCTTAAGCAAGTAAATGGCATAAAATTTACTGAATAGCTGATAAGATAGAAAAAATAAAAGTTGCATCTTCAGAAATATGGATACGTGATTTTCTAAATGGTCGATCTCAGTATGTCGTTGTTGACGGGGAAGCCTCTTCTAAGATAAATGTTACTTCGGGAGTTCCTCAAGGAAGTGTAATAGGACCACTTCTTTTCTTAATATTTATAAACGATATCGGTGACTACGTCAGATGCTGGTTGCGATTGTTTGCCGACGATGCAGTTATCTATGGGGAAATAAGGTGCTCCGACGATTGCTTAAAAGTTCAACGCGATTTGGATGCTATTTCCGATTAGTGCCGTAAATGGCAGCTTACACTTAATTGCAAAAAGTGCAAGCTAACAAGCGAATAAGTAACAAAAAGAATCCGTTTGCTCACGAGTACAAAATAAACAATTCAGCTGTTGACACGGTTGATTCCCTGAAGTATCTGGGGGTGATAGTACAAAGCAACATTAAATAGGACTTGCACATAACATCCGTCGTAGGCAAAGCTAATTCTAAATTGTGATCCATAGGTCGAGTTTTGAGGAACTGTAATGCTCAAACAAAGGAGATAGCATATAAAACACTAGTGCGTCCGCATCTGGATTACTGTTGTGGGGTTTGGGATCCGCATCGTTAGGTTCTGATTGACTCAGTGGAGAGGGTGCAGAGGAGAGCCGCTCGATTCGTGATTGGTCGCTACAGCCCTTATGAAAGCGTCACAGAATTGATACATTTGGGCTGGGATAGTTTGGAAGACAGACGACGTAGTTTGCATTTGAATTTATTGGAGAATACGCGAAAATCTTTAAATTACGAATGCAATGAAATACTTCTTCCGCCAATCTATTTAGGTCGCAATGACTGGAGGGATAAGATTCGAGAAAGAAGATGCCGTACTGATGTTTTTATGTATTCCTTCTTTTTGCTCGTGCTATTCGGAATGGAATGCGCGGGTTTAGGATTGGTGCTTAGCACCCTCTGCCACCCACAATGTTTGTGATTTGCAGAGTATGGATGTAGATGTAGAAACATCATGGACATGGAAGCATTACACTACAGAGTCTCTGTGGTGTGTTGTTTTGTTTACTGCTGGTTCGCCACGCTTGTATTTGTTTCTCAGGCACACTCGGTCCTATGAAGGACGGGCAGTTCACCCCTGGCCGCGGCGTCATGTTCAGTGTGAACGACTCCCGGTCCGTCGAGGTTCATCTCACCGGAGTGGGACTCAGCAACGGTCTGGGCTGGAGTCCAGACAACACCATCATGTACTACGTCGACTCCATCGCCAAGAGCGTCTACGCATTCGACTTCGACCTCGACACAGGCAAGACGAGTAAGTCAGAAGATTCGCCTTGCGTCTCAATATAATGTGTCTTAGTTACGAACACGATGTGATAAACTACCGCCCTGGCAACTTGTGGTGTTAATATTACTCTCTATCTTTAACATTTTGTACATAAAATACTTTTTTCAATCTTGCGTGGGTGCCATGTAAAGAGTCCTTCCAGAATTTGCAATAAACATTTAGAAATATATTTATTTGCTTTTTTGAATTACAGTAATGGAATATCGTGCCGTTAAAAATGCATCGTTTTGGCGATTACCTACATAAATCCATCAAAACTTGGTAAAGGTTTACGGGGAGTCTGCTCCTTCATGCCTGTATTAGTACCTAGTACAACCTGGCAGTAGGTGTGATATGCTTGGCGTCTGCAAGACTGTGTGGCTCTAAAATCAAAGATCAAATTTGACTATGCCAACGATGAGTAAAACTGACAAAAGTTAGCCGACCTCAACACGTTGGAAAAAGTTTCATTTGGCTTCACACCTCGACGACTTAGTGGTTGTTAGAGAAGGAAAGGGGTTGTAGAGAGATAAGAATGATACTGTGACAGTTTGTTTACACTTTCAAAACACCGTTAGGAAAGCTGACGCGAACACGGGCTCACCATTTGAAGGTGACAGCAATCAACCGTCAAATTTTTTCCTGGGAATATGTCAACACATCTGGTCGGGGGAAGTTCAGTTATGTTGGTACCGAAAATTCACGTTATGGCGTCACAACGCACGATACATTTAAATACTAAGCAATTTAAAATGCGGTACTTCCACCATCACTTTCATCTATGGTCAATATAAAAAGGTCTTCTACAATAGCCCGCTTATTTCAGTCTGTTGAAATGGCTAGTGAGGAGTTTCTGATTTCGTAATCATAAAAGTACAATGGGGGTGATACCAAATGGTTTACAAGCGGACTGACATCGAAACACGTCTTTGAGGTGGTGGTGGTATTTGCGGCGGAAATCGGGCCATTTCTGTCTGATATATTCAGTAAATCATTAGAAGAGCGAAAAGTACCTTCAGACTGGAAAATCGCGCAAGTAACTCCGATTTTCAAAAAAGGTGATCGAAGTGATCCTGGGAACTATCGTCCCATATCTATAACATCTGTTTGTAGTAGAGTTATGGAGCATATTATATGCTTGAACATTATGAATTTTCTAGATGATAATAATTTGCTTACAACAAATCAACACGGATTTCGGAAGAAAAGATCATGTGAAACACAGCTGGCCCTATTTACACACGACGTAATGAAAGTTATCGATGCAGGTTCACAAGTAGATGCAATTTTTCTAGATTTCCAGAAAGCCTTTGACTCTGTGCCACACAACTGCCTTTTAGCGAAGCTTCGAGCGTACGGTATATCGGATCAGCTTTGTGAATGGATAAAGGATTTTCTAACTGGTCGGTCGCAGTATGTTGTCGATGAAGGAGAAAGTTCTTCTAATCTAGATGTTACATCGGGTGTACCTGAAGGAAGTGTAATTAGACCACTTCTTTTCTTAATTTTTATAAACGATCTCGGAGACAAAGTGAAAAGCCTTTTTAGATTGTTTGCTGATGATGCGGTTATTTATAGGGAAGTAAGAAATTTGGCCGATTGCTTAGAAATTCAGCGCGATCTGGATGTTATTTTGGCTTGGTGCGCTGAGTGGCAACTTACTCTAAATTGTAAAAAGTGTAAGACAATGAGCATAACTAACAAAAAGAATCCAATTGTTCAGAAATACGAGTTAAACAATATAGTTATTGATATGGTCGATTCTATGAAATATTTGGGAGTAACAGTACAAAGGAACATGAAATGCGACATACACATTAATTCGTTAGTAGGTAGAGAAAATTCTAGGCTGCGATTCATAGGTCGAATCTTGAAAAATTGTAATGAACAAATAAAGGAGATAGCGTACAAATCTCTTGTGCGTCCACATTTGGACTATTGTTGTGCCATTTGGGATCCGTTTCGTAAGGGGTTGATCGAAAGTATAGAGAAAGTACAGAGAAGAGCAGCCGCTCGATTCGTGACCGCTTGCTACAGTCCTTATGAAAGCGTCACAGAACTGATTAGTAGACTAGGTTGGGAGTCTCTGGTAGATAGACGACACACGTTTCGTTTAAACTTATTGGTAAACATGCGTACTCCCGCTTTCACTTTTGAGTGTAGTGAAATACTTCTTCCACCAACCAATTTGAGTCAGAAGGACAGGAAAGATAAAATTAGAGAAATAGAGTGCCGGATTGATTCTTATATGAATTCTTTTTTCCCTCGTACCATTAGGGATTGGAATGCACAGTAAAGATATTAGCTTTGGTGCTGAGCACCCTCTGCCACCCACAATTTTGTGAATTGCAGAGTATATATGTAGATGTAGAACTTTAGGTTGAATAAATGCTAATAAGCCTTAGCTTTTTTATTTAAATATATTTCTCAACCATGATTCATCAATGTTAGAGTGCTGAACCGAATTTTAAAACCATTAACGCTGCGTTGCAGTATTGTCGAATATGTAGATAATGAAGAGTTTTAGGGACAGAACTGCGCTCTGTGGTACACTGGTAAGTTTTAATTTGAAATATTTTGGCAGAAAGTTGTGAGTGAAGAATGGTGAATGAATGGAGACAACTTGCAAATGAAGCTACTGTACCACATGTTATCGAAAGCCTTTTCGGTATCGACGAAAACTTGGCAAAGTTATATCGATTGCACTATCGGATATGTTGCTCGATAAACCAGCTGATATCACTAACGATGTTACTGCCGTTTAGATGTATTTAAAGTTTTCCTTGTTACCAAAGGATCAAGTTCTGATTTTTCCAGTTGTCAAATTCATATATGGCATATTCTCACTTACTTCGAATCGTTTGTCCATTGCACATTTTGCCACAACATCCCAAGTCTCTGTACAGACGGAACTAAAATATGTTGCAATGTTCTCTAGGCAACAAGAGGACGGCTTTTAAATTCGAGGAGGAAGGAATGCTGGGCTGGCCAGACGGCATGACGGTGGACGCGGACGGCAACCTGTGGGTTGCACAAATCTGCAAACATCAGGTAATATATTCCTAACAACGAAATTTCACACAAGAGCCGTTTCCGAGATCCGAAATATATAAACAAGAATTAAATCATGAAATGAGACTGCTGGTGTGCATAGAAATTAACAACTAAGCATACACTCCATCACAAATGCGGTATCAAAAGAAGTGGAAGAAAAAATGGGAGTGCCACAGGGTAGGGTATTGGGACCATTGCTATTCATTATTCTAATGAATAATTGTGTTGATTGTTTACTATCAGAAATTAGATTGTTTGCAGATGACATAATGTTACATAAAAGGATCAAAACGGTTGAGGATTGTAAACAGTTGCAGGGTGATATGGAGGGGATATATAGTTTGGTTGGTAAATATCGATTGAAGAAAAATGCAAAGAAGAGTCAGCTTATTAGATACACAAATAAAACACTAAAGGTTTATTATGATTGTAAGTTGGGGGAAGAATTTCTTATTGAAGACTCGAAATGTAAATATCTTGGCATTACATTAGATAACAAGATTAACTGGGCAGATCACATTGGACAGGTGGTAGGAAAAGGTTTCAAAATTCTGCATTTGTTGGAGAGTGATGAGGGGATGTACGAGAGAAGTAAAGGAATAGGATTACAAAACTTTGGTCAGACCATTGCTCGAATATGGTAGTGTAGTATGGGACCCACATTTTGAGTATCAAATACAGGAGTTGGAGAAGGTGTAAAGAATGGCTGCTAGATTTGTTTCTGGAAATTATTGCAGAACGCAATCAGCAACAGATATGACAAAAGAGCTGGAATGGGATTCATTGGAAGACAGTTGGATGGTGAGGAGGGTCATGGGAGTGTACAGGGCGTATATTAGTGATGAGGCGTGGAAAGATAGGGGTGTAAGAATGAAAAGTAATGCATGGAGGGGAAAAGATGACCATGACCATAAGCTGACACTCGATTTCAGGCACAAGGGTGTGGGAAGATTCTCTTTTTAGGTAAGTGTGTCAGGAATTGGAATAAATTACCAAGAGAAATGATGAATAATATGCCAAAAAGGGTGTGGGAAGATTCTCTGTTTAGGTAAGGGTGTCAGGGATTGGAATAAGTTACCAAGAGAAATGATGAATAATATGCCAAAAACGTTGAAAGAATTTAAAGGTAAAATTTTTAAAGGGCAAATGTAGGTGGATGCAGAAAAGGGGAAGGGGTGTTTAGGGAAATTGCCACCGGAGCCTGTGCTCCATTGCAATTTAATTTAATTAAATCTAAATATTAATGAAGAGCTATCTTAGTTGAGTCCTGTGCTCTGCCACGTGTCGCAGGTGGTCAAGCTGGACCCCGTCCGTGGTGAGCGTCTGGCCCACGTGGACTTCCCGTGCGAGGTGACCTCTGTCACGTGGGGAGGTCGCGCCAAGGACGAGCTCTACGTCACCTCGGGAGCTCTGAAGGACAACAAGGACCCGCATCCTGACGCGGGGGCCGTCTTCAAAGTGACAGGTCTGGGCACCAGGGGACTGTCCAACTACACCGTGCAGCTCTAACCAACACTATCATCACCAGACACCAAACAACAGCTCTGACATATATGGGAAATAGGCCATCCTTCCGCAGTTGCTTGTTACACAATTGGGCAGTTCTATCATTAATGTGGCGCCAAAATCTGATGATGAATTCTTGTAGAACTCGACGAAAAAATCTAAAATAAAGAATACAATTTTTTGATATCTCGCTTGGTGTTCAAGATATAGTATGATAAAAATCAGTCATAGGTATATTTCCTTCTGTTTTTGGTGTTTTTTCCTCTGGTCCAGGCCGTATTTCAACCTAGTAACAATCACTAGGAAGAAAATAAAACACCTATAGTGCATTTCCACCGTGTAGATATGGTGGTTTTGGTGAAAAACTATTTTCTGGTCCAGGCTGCCTCTCACTCTAACCTCCTCACTTTTGAGTTACAATATCTCGAGAACTAAGCGAGATATCATAAAACTTTATCCTTCATTTTCCATTCGCCTCCACGAGTTACACACGAATTCATCATCAAAATTGGCTATACTGAAATTTTTCTTCTGGTCCAGGCCGTATTTCAACCAAATTACGTCAATTTCGAGATACGATATCTCGATAACTAAGTGAGATATCAAAAAACTTTATTCTTTACTTTCAATTTGTCTCGTTGAGTTCTATAAGAATCAATCATTAGATTGTGGCGCCACGGTAATGATAGAATCCCCCACAATTTTCAATGAAAACAGTCTATTAGCAACTGGTTTTATTAATTTATGCTCAGACGCGTTTCGGCCTTGTGGAATGGGGCATCGTCAGTGACTGTGAATGTATATACATGTTGGTGTTAACTAAATTACAATATTAATACACATAACTAACTAATAATAAACTACATTCTATTTACGACTTATGGTTGAGGCAGTTACATGGTGGTCAGGAATAGCTCCATTTGCACTTTTTTGTTACCAGAACTATAGTTGTGGTTCCACATAACTGTAAGAATAACTATTGTTATTCTTTTTTCGGAGGTAACTATATCACTGTTTCAAAATCTATTGAAATTTACACTTTGCGTCTGACAAACAGCAAAAACCTTGTTGTTTACACTCGTTTACAATGATGCCAACCTAATGTTTTATCTTGCATTATAATATCTGTGTCTATGTATTATTAAAATATGTCTCTGGTTGTGCAATGGTGTCAGTGTTGTAATTTACTTTTAAGTGTATTTATTCCTGTGTCTTGATTATTCTTCAATGTTTCAAACAGTATCTCATTTGTTAAATGAGTGAATTCGTTAAGTACAGCTCCCTTTCGTGTTGTAAGGAGCGGAGGCAAAAGCGATATCCTACAAAGAACGTTGTTTGGACCTGGACAATACTGAAAATCACAATTCATTCTTTTTATTATTATTATATGCTGCTCATCTACTATGCATTAAATGTCGCAGAGCATAAATGTATTAATATAAGTTATATTTCTAGGCAGCGATTCATAGGTGGAATTTTGAGGAATTGAAACATTTATACAAAGAAGATATTGTAAAAAGCTCTCGTGCGTCCATGTATGGATGACTATTATATTATTCGGTATCCGTTTCTCAAGGAATTGATTGATTGTATAGAAAATGTACAGAGAAGAGCTGCTCGATTCGTGACTGATTGCCACAATCCTTACGAAAGCGCCACAGAAATGATACATAGATTGGGCTGGCATTGTCTGGCAAATAGATGACGTAGGTTTCGATTGAAGTTATTGGTGAACATGTGAAGAACACCTTTCATTTAGGAGTCGAACGAAATACTTCTTTCACCAAGCTATTTGGGTTAGAAGTGGGCAAAGTGATTCATTAAAAAGAACGGTGTTCATTTGATCACTCTACAAGATCTTTTGAACGGTTCACTAGCTCGTTTGCTCAGTAACATCTGAGACCATTTTTTTTAGGTCTCACCCCTCAGAATCCGGTTACACCCCCACTTTTCGATGAAAATACCCCCCTTAAATCGACTTTGATGCAATTAGTAGAACCCCCCCTTTTTTTTTATGTCAACAGTCCATAAAGCCCACGTGAACAAGCTCTTTTTGATCTTTAGAATTATGACCGACTCACCTAGAAGAACTACCATTCACTTTTTAGTGAGCGACTGCTCACTCACTCTTTTAAAAGAATTGCTCAAAAGAACTGATTCATTCGCGAACGACCCATCTCTAATTTGGGTCGCTATGACAGGAGGGATAAGATCATAGAAATTAGGTGTCATACAGATGCTTGTACCTGTTGTGCTATTCGCGACTGGAATGTGCAGAGTTAGTTCCGGCACGAAGCATACTCTGGCACCGTCAGTTTTGTGAATTGCAGAGAATAGATATAGATATAGGATAGAGACGTAATTTACCGCTAAAATACGCTCCTTTAGTGAAAAAAAAGTGTGTACTTAAGACCACACACCAGAACTGAAAATTGTTTATATTATTGTAAAGCATAAAAATTACATCAAACGCATGAATTCGGAAAAGAATTTGAACAAATTCCAGGATCAATAGGCAGATGAAAAGGATGAAAATTTTATAGACGTTTTAAGTTTCTTCAAAAACTTGAGTCGAGTTTATTTTTAAACATGCAAGTACAACACAAAAATATGTGCAGTAAATCAAATTTATAAAATGTAATCAATCACACATTTCAAATTTATTTTTTAAAAAAATAAAAATACCAACGCAAACGATAGGATAACTAAATTATTTACTTTGCTAATATTCCCGGTCGCGATGTTACTGTTTTGCCGTGTAGCATCTCTGGTCGCCCATTTACGTCACTACCGTACAAATTTTTTGCTACACTGTTATCGTTGCTTCTGCTAAATGGGATGCAGCTGAGTAGGTTGCTTTAGGTAGTGTTGCTATAGGTAGTGTTGCTAGGAAATACGTAAAACTAAACAGCAGAATTCCGCTAGAACTGAGATAAAAATGATCATTCCAAATGGCAGCCAAATTCCTAAACAAAAGGAATTAGAAGCGAGAAATTATTTTGATGCGGTAGAAATATTATGCAAACTTATTTTATACTTTATTAAGCTAGCATTTTCAAGTTTGAGCTACTCTGAGTTTCTCCTTTAGATTGTGTGTTAAAATAAATTCATTAAAAAAATTGTAAAAGATTTAAAAAATCAATAGCAAAATATTTTAATAGATTTCACTATACGTTGTGCGAAGTGGTATCAAATGTGGCCCCACATTTCACGGCGACCCAATACCGGATTAAATTGGCGCTAATAACCCAATCATCCCGCGGGGTAAATTATATAACCGTCAAACAAGCTGGGGCTCCACACTGTCTAGGTGCAATACCTACAGTTTGAATCTTGTAAACTGTGTTGGCGAACTTGCATATTTTTTAATACTGCCGAAGTGGCGGCCTTAATTGAACTATACACTGTTAAAAAAAAAGTGATGAGCTGTCTTTAACGTTGCGCGGTTTCGCCTTCATATAACTGTACAACTTTGTGCTTGAGAGAGCAAAACCAAGAGCTGTTTGTTGCACCGGACTGTGATCAGTTTCATGGAAAATGTCTAAAAATCCGAGCACATCTCGTTGAGCTACGAACTGAAAACTGGGATTTAGATTTTGAGTGATCGTGACAGAGGATATTGATTTCTATAGCATGCACACTCCATCCTCCCAATAGATAGCGTTCCTTCCTCCGGTATCCGGCATGAGTATGTCGTCTGACTATATCTCTGTGGTGATATCTTCTGTAATTTCTACCTATTTACGTGATTTATTAAAAAAATCAATATTTTAAAAAAAAAACTGTATTGGAGTAGTCGTGTGTCTGTATCTTAGTAGAACAATCTGCACTTGTATCATCGTTTCCACGGGGTATGCAATCACTATCAATTAATGTGAGCGAACGAACTTTGTGATCAGACTCACAGAAAGAAGGGATTCTAGGATGGTGGGTCACATTTTAGCACACGCGGTACTGGCTTATTTTTAAGTACGGATTAAATTTATTGGTAATGACACGTATATCCATTTTCATGAATTTCACATCACTACATTTAAGGTCAGTCCGAAGTTACACAGATGTTCCTTCTAACTAGTTGAAATGTAAGAAGAGGGATGTGTGCAAACTAAAAGATATAATATTCGTACATTATATTTGATACCAGCTATAACCAACCTAGCAGTAAAAAATCGAGAGACATTGATGGAATCTCTTGTAATATTAGGGAAGTGCTAAAAGTGATGGAATTCCTCATACCATTGCGAGGGGCCCGTTTTGCATCGGTGAAGTGCAGCAACCCGAATCGTCAGAATTAGGCCACAATCACCTAAGCCAACACGTGGAAGGTCTCCTATATAGTACAACACAATACATTCGTTTTGCATTGACCGTAATATGAAAGACTGGCTCTGTGGGCTGTCAAAAGTTGTCAATTTACAGTTAAACAATTGTATAACAAAATAATACAGTAGAACTCCAATTATCCGAACTCCAATTATCCGAACTCCGATTATCCGAATCGCTTTTTTAACTAAGACGGAAACGTACTGCGAAAAAGCTTCCCCTCTTTTATAAAAACCAACCCAAAGTTCGGATGACTGCAGCATTGTTTACCGAGTGGTACGGCGAAATTTTCATCCCTGAAGTGCAAAAGCACCAAAAAAAAACCTTGGAAAAAATACATTTTCAACATACATACAATAATTAATTAAAATAGACCCTTTTCCGGAAAAAATCCGATTATCAGAAATTTTTATTATCCGAAGGGGGTCCGGTCCCAATTGATTCGGATGACTGGAGTTCTACTGTACATGCACCAGAAGATGTTCAGTCACAGCATACATGGTACGTCAACTACATTTACACAAACTACAGGCAGTTAGTTTGTAGACACATCAGAGATAAATTCGACAAAGTAGGAGTTGTCAGTTAAAGATTCTATCAATTTTTATTGAATTTAATCTTATCATCTGCTAGATGTTTGGTCCTAATATGTGTTGGAGGCTTCTTGAAGATATGTATCCCTGAATATCGAAACCCTTTTTGAACAAATGACAATGACTTGTAATCCTTGTGAAGATCATTTTTACTTCTAGTGGTATAATTGTGTATTTTACTTTTTATTTCAAACAAAGTATAATTTGTGACTACATAAAATAATTGTTTAAAAAACATAAAAACCGCCTTCAAAAAAAGCACTAAAAATTTTAAAATAACTTTTATACCTTGCTTAGGAGAAAGGAAATCTAAATGGTCAATATTTTACATTACTGTCATTGAAATTTTTACATTAATTAGTTATTTTTGGAGTCGGTGCCAGCTGTCACATCGCGAAGATTGAATTACTGAACCTCTTTTGGTGTTAGAGGCGAAACGGGGAGTACGAACAAAAATTTCCATTCTTTTACAGCATGTCGTGAGGCAGATAGTGTTATTGCGGGAGACAGCTTAAGGAAACAAATTAGACAGTATTTTAATCTGTGGCTCGGCCTTATTGGTCATCCAGGCATATCTCTGGCGCTACAGTGTCAGTTTGTAGGCTGCCTCTTGCAGTAAACGATTTACAGTTAGCATAATTTCGGGGTATCATCTGTATGTTTCAGTTTTGTTGAAACATGTTTCTTGCATTAATTGTAGGTAAGCAGTAAGATGATTTTTTATGTATTATTGTTATTCATTATTGTTTTTATCTTTTTGTTTTTCTTGCTTTCGCTGCACCGACTCCAAAAATAACTAATTAATGTAAAAATTTCAATGACAGTAATGTAAAATATTGACCATTTAGATTTACTTTCTCCTAAGCAAGGTATAAAGTTATTTTAAAAATTTTAGTGCTTTTTTTGAAGGCGGTTTTTATGTTTTTTTTTAAACAATTATTTTATTTTTAACTTTTTAGTGGTATTATAATTTGTTTTGTATTTTAAATATACCGCAGCAGTTCCCATTTTGCAAACTTTCTGGTAGCTCAGGGATTAAAGCGCTTGCTTTCAAAGAAGAATTCTGTCTGTATATACCACAACAACTTCCAGAACGGGGTGAATTGGGTGTTGTGTTTAGGAATGTCAGTTAACATTTTGGTCCAGGCTATGTTTCGATCGTATCATAACATCTGTTAAAGCAGCTGGTCGATAACCGAAACATGTAACTTCTGGATATTAATACATATCTGTTTGCTCCGGCATCACACAGAAAATATAGATTTTTGATTGATTTTCACAACATGAAAATTGGGATCCAGTTCAAATCTGAAGTACATGTTGAGACATTACGACACATTTATTTCATTAATATTATGCCTTGACTTAAAAATAGCTTAATTGATTTTGACGGGATTTAAAACTGTGGATTTTTGTAAAGAACATTGAAAATTAAAAGGGGTGAGGGTAAAGGGGAAGAGGGATTGGGCTTTTGTATACCAAATGTAGACTGCCTTTTCTGATTGATTTAAAGTATAGGTGTGTAAATTTCTATTGATATCAGATAAAACTGTAGGTATGTATAGAAAACAATTAAGGGATGTGGAGACGAAGAGTAATTTGGTTTTTGTAAAACTAGTTAGGGCAGTATTTTTCTCTTTGTTTTAAAGTATACACGGGCAAATTTCCATCGAAACCAGATAATAACTGTAGCACTGTGAAAAGAAAATTTGCAAAAAAAAAAAAAATGGGATAAGGGAGTAAGTGGTAGGGTTTTGTAAACAGAATGTATACACTATGTTTCTCTTTGTTTTTAAGTATAAATGTGCAGTGTTCCATGGAAATCTGAAAAAACTGTGGATATCTATAAAGAACATTGGAAATTATGAGGGGTGGGGGTAGAAGGGAAGAGGGGTTGGGCTTCTGCAACCTAATTAAAGTATACGTGTGCAAATTTCCTTCAGAATCGGATAGAAACTGTAGACTAAAGGATGGAAAGGACGCAGCAGAGTTTGGACTCTCGAAACCAAATGTAGACAGTATTTTTCTGTTTGTTTTGCAGTATACATATGCATACTTCCTTCAAAATCAGCAAGAAACGGTAGCTTTGTATAAAGAACATTGACAGTAAATAAAGGGGTAGAAACGGGCAAAGGGTTTGCGTTTTTGTGAAAGTTATGTGGACAGAATTTTTCTTTTTCTATTTGTTTTAAGATATACGCATGCGAAGTTCCACCGAATCGGATTAAAATGTGGTTTTTGTACAAATAATAAGGGAAGGGGAGCTATAATAGTTTTTTTGATTTTTTGGTCATAAAAAATTATATATAGGCCTATATATATATATATATATATATATATGTACCAACTTTCATAAAGATCGGTCAAATGGTGTCGACTGTAGCTTTCTAAAAAGAAATTGACAAAAATCAGGGGCTGGAAACGGGGAGAGGGGTTCACTTTTTGCAAACCAAGAGTTGGCATTATTTTTCTCATTGTTTTATAGTAAAAATTTGCTAAGTTCTGTCTACACCAGATAAAAACTGTGGTTGTATATAAAAAGTAAGCGGTTTAATGGGGAGAGGGGGTGGTTTGTAGATCTTTTGGTTAGACATCTTCTTCGTGAAAAAATACATATAAGCACCAATTTTCATGGTAATCGGTCAAACGATCGCGACTGTAGCTTTTTATAAAGAACATTGACAAAAGTTAATGGGGTTGAAGGAGGGAAAGGAGTTGAGCTTTGGCAAACCAAATGTTGACAGGAATTTTCTCTTTGTTTTAAAGTATACATGGGGAAAGTTCAATAAAAATCAGATAAGAAATGTAGATTTCTATAAAATTAAGGAGTGTAAAGGGAAATATGGGGTGGTTTTTTTGTTTATTTAATTTTTGTCAGAAAGCTTCTCCATGAAAAATTACATGTATATGCCAACTTTAATGGAGACCAGTTAAATGGTGTCGACTGTAACTTTGTATAAGGAACATTGGTAAAAATTTAGGGGGTGGATAGGGGAGAAGGGCTTCAATTTTTTCAAACCAAAAGTTGACAGTATTTTTCTATTTATTTTTGACTATGCATGTCCAAAGTTTAATCGAAATAGGATAAAAAATGAGGGTTTGTATAAAAATTAAGGGATGAAAAGGGGAGAGGGGTGGTTTTTTATTTATTTATTTTTTGTTCAGATTGTCCATGAAAAATTACATGTATATGCCAACTTTGATGATAATCGGTCAAACGGTGTCGAGTGTAGCTTTTTATGAAGACCATTGACAATAATTAAAGGGGTGGAAGGAGGGAGGGGGTTGAGCTTTGGCAGATCAAATGTTAACAGGATTTTTCTCTTTGTTTTAAAGTATACATGGGCAAAGTTCAATAAAAATCAGATAAGAAATGTAGGTTTCTATAAAATTAACGGGTGTAAAGGGGGAGAGGGGTGTTTTTTTTCTTTTCTTTTTTTTGTTCTGTTACCTTTTCCATGAAAAACTACATGTAATTGCCAACTTTAATGGAGATCAGTTAAATGGTTTTGACTGTAGCTTTGAATAAAGAAAATTGGCAAAAATTAAGGGGGTGGATAGGGGGAGAGGGGTTTAGTTTTTTTAAACCAAAAGTTGACAGTATTTTTCTCTTTATTTTTGGCTATATATGTCCAAAGTTTCATCGAGATCGAATAAAAAATGTGGATTTGTATAAAAATTAGGGGGCGGAGGGGGGTAGAAGGGGTGGTTTCTCAATGAAATTCATATGGGACCACATTGGAGGTATACCCTATCCACTAAAAAAAATTTCATTTAAATCGGTTCAAAATTGGCGAAGATATCGCTGAACATACATACAAAAAAAAAAAAAAAATTACAGACGAATTGAGAACCTCCTCCTTTTTTGAAGTCGGTTAAAAAGACATTAATGTGTATATATACTCAGCCACCAATATTAAAATCTCTAACTTCTTGATCAGCTTTCTATATGAAATTCTACTACTAACCCCTCACATAATTCTTATTACTAGCTTTAGGGCTCTGAATACTTTGTGTGTGTGAGTAGAATTGCCCCAGAATATTATTCAATATGATATTAAGGAGTGAAAATAAGCAAAATAAACTAGTTTCCTCATACGCAGATCACCTATAGCTGAAATTGTTCGAACTGCAAATGTGGCTGCATCCAATCGCTTCTGTAAGTAGTCGTTATTTATAACAAATTTCACAAACACAAATACAGTTATTATGGAGAAATCTATGTTTACACGTTTCGCAGACTTAATTCCCACGACGGTTCCAAAACACACGGAGGAAGAAATTCCAGTTGTCAGTGTGGTCTGGGGTGAAGAGAGTGCTGGGAGTTTGTTGGTGATTGAGCTTGGAGGGATATGGGTCGAAGAATTAGGAATAAGCATAGAAGGGGAAAGATGACCATGACCACAAGCTTGAGCTCGATTTCGTGCATAAGGAAGTGGAAATTTTTTATTTTGTTGGTAAGTAATGAATAATTTAGTAAAAACATAGAAGGAATTTAAAATAAAAATTTGATAAATCGGAAAAGTAGGTGGGAAAGGAATTTTAAGAAAAAAAGATAATGGGGGGTTTGCTTCTAAAAATGAAGACAACAGTAATACCTAGACGGTACATAGAATTAATACGTAGCTACCTAAGCCCAGGTCATTGACTGTAAGAGCAGAGAAATCATGGTCGACAAAAACAAGAGTTCGCGCTGGAGTACCGCAAGGTTCGGTTCTGGGCCCGATTATGTACTTAATCTTCACCACTGACATTCCCGGACCACACTGTTTATTTAGTCTATTATAGAGTCGAACGTAAGAAAAGAAAACAACGTTTATAGAAAAACAATTTTTTTTATTTGGTTAACAAATTATTTACAAACATGAATTGTCCTTTGTTCACAACAACACGACGTGGAACTCACAGTAAAATAATATAGAAACTGTGTACCGTGACAAACAACAAAGTCACAACAAAATAGACACAAAACAACAATAAAAATATAGTGCTTAAAATAACACGTGCAGCGGAAATCAGTCGGAGGGTTATTCTAAGCAGCCGCCACTCGTGTTTGCTGCACCTGAGTGAGGAAGGCAGGTACTTCGAGGTACCGAACGTCAAAACAATTCAGGTATCAACAAAATTATGGGAAAGGGGTAATTTAAGGAAATTTCCACAATTAATCATTTAATTCAACCCGCACAGTTCTTCAACCATACGCTTAGACAATAATTTTAGGTAAACTGTTGAATTGAGAAATTCTGGATTTTTTTTGGTCCAGTCGTCCACTATTCATAAGTTTGGCGAGAAATTGTATAGGAGCCACTTGAAGATATTGATAGTGAACTGAATTTACAAAAAATGATGTATATATTGTACATTTTTATACATTTTGCTTTCCTCATGTGAGACATACTATGGTGCTCAGTGATTCTACTTTCCACGTTAAACTGCGGGACCAGTCATAAGAAGGGCTGAATGGATGGTAACCAGTCTGTAAGATAACTTTAGTTACCCAGTAGCTTGGAGTAACATCGAATTAAGCTGCTTTGTAGAAACCTGAAGTCAGTATTTTTCTATACTTCAAATCGAATAGTGGAAGCCAAGAACGCAGGGCGATACTAACCTTACTTCTAGGGGTCTGAGCAATTTACACTGAAGAGCCAAAGAAACTGCTAAACACAGAGATATGTAAACACTGCGGTCGGCAACGCCTATATAAGACAACAGGTGTCTGGCGCAGGCGTTAGATCGGTTACTGCTGCTACAATGGCAGGTTATCACGGTATAAGTGAGTTTGAACGTGGTGTTATAGTCGGCGCACGAGAGATGGGACACAGCATCTCCGAGGTAGCGATGAGGTGGGGATTTTCCGTACGACCATTTCACGAGAGCACTTAAATATCGGGAATACCTAAAACATCAAATCTCCGACATTGTTGCGGCCGGAAAAAGATCCTGCAAGAACGGGACCAACGACGACTGAAGAGAATCGTTCAACGTGACAGAAGTGCAACCCTACCACAAATTGCTGCAGATTTCAATGCTGGGCCATCAACAAGTGTTAACGTGTGAACCATTCAACGAAACATCATCGATATGGGCTTTCGTGTACCCTTGCTGAGAGCACAACACAAAGCCTTACGCCTCGCCTGGACCGGTCAACGCCAACATTGGACTGTTGATGATTGGAAACATGTTGCCTGGTCTAACGAGTCTCGTTCCCAATTGTATCGAGCGGATGGACGTGTACTAGTATGGAGACAACCTCATGAATTCATGGACTCTGCATGTCAGCAGGGAACTGTTCAAGCTGGTGGAGGCTCTGTAATGGTGTGGGGCGTGTGCAGTTGGAGTGACATGGGACCCCTGATACGTCTAGATACGATTCTGGCAGGTGACAAGTACGTACGCATCCTGGCTAATCACCTGCATCCTTTCATGTCCATTGTGTGTATTCAGACCGTTTTGGGCGATTCCAGCAGAACAATGTAACACCTCACACATCCAGAATTATTGCAGAGTGGCTCCAGGAACACTCTTCTCAATTTAAACACCTCCGCTGGCAACCAAACACCCCAGACATGAACATTATTGAGCATATCTGGGATGCCTTGCAACGTGCCGTTCAGAAGAGATCTCCACCCCCTCGTACTCTTACGGATTTAAGGACAGCCCTGCAGGATGCATGGTGTCAGTTCCCTCCAGCACTACTTCAGACATTAGTCGAGTCCATGCCACGTCGTGTTGCGGTACTTCTGCGTGCTCGCGGGGGTCTTACACGATATTAAGCAAGTGTACCAGTTTCTTTGGATCTTCAGTGAACAACTCAGCGTATGAGATCAATGTTTAAATTGAGGCTAAAGAATACTCGCCTCCTATCAACTGTATTATGGGTGGCAGGACCTGTGACTTACTACGCGCAGGTGACAAGGAGAGTAATGCCGTATTTTGTCTCACGTCTTTGTAGTCTCTTCAGTTTTTTTCGACGAAACAACCGCATGGAAGTTGTGTGCCGCTAGCTGACTCATTGTCCGATTGGCCACAGGGCACTTGGACTCGACCACTCCCTGACAAAAACGCCTGCGTTTTTGAGAAGAAACGTTTACAACTCATACAAGCTCCTTTAATTCGTGAATTTGTTGTTCATTCAAAACTGTCGTTTATTGTTATGTAGACTGTAGAGAGTGGTAAATTACATAACCGAAAAACATGTTAAACGAAACAGCTAATGGAAAACATATCTTTTATTCACTAAAGGTGATCTCCGGACTACAAAGCCTTGGTTATTTACATATGCCCATGATGGCGAATACATGAATTTCCCGGAAAATAAACGTATTTTTCACGATTTTCATAATTTTTTTGTGAATTCCCGTAGGTTTTCATAATTTTCGCCGGTTACTATTATTATTGCATGCAAGACACATGTTAATCAGATAACTATATGTAGGGATTCAAGCCAACTTCTGGAAGCTGGTCCAGCTTGATGCAGTGTGTGGAAGCCTCCAGATAGTCTTCTTGCTGGACAGTCCATCACAATGTGGTCAGTGATTTGGATACCACCACAGTCACACAAAGCATCTTCACGGAGACCCCACTTAAGGTGCATTCCCACGATCCCTTGTAGGAGAGGCGAGACGGGACGGGACGCCATGGGAACAGGGCCGCCTCTGCTAGCGGAGACGAGACGCAGCTACCCACTCTGAGTCGGTAAACATCACAGGCGTGTGTAGCGGTGCGCTGTTGCCATCGGTTTCCAGCAGCGGTGCGCACCCCTAATGTTGCTGTAAAGTGCTCTGTGCCAAACGACACTACGCAACGTGGTGGCGAGGTAGCGAGGACTAACCTGCGGCCCGCGGTCGTCCCTACACTTCGGCTAATGAGGTCCCGTCCCGTCTCGCCTTCGCTACAAGGGATCGTGGGAATGCGCCTTTATGTGTGGTTGCATTGCACACTCCGTGACCTGTGCGAAATCTATATTATCGCCGATTCAGTACAAGTATCTACTAGACTTATTTCATATGAACATTTTTTATTTTTTATTAATTTATAATTTGTTAGTACATATTGGCGGTTTGCGTTTTGCCAGCCCTTAAATTCTCGTAGCACGCTGCCGAATACAGTTATTTTAACCACAGGCTCAATTCAATCTAATTAATAGTAAATTCAACTAATCCAATTTTGATGGGTGGTCTTTAACAAAGTCGACCACGGAATCAGGTCTGCCGGTAGTGTGTGAACACCTGCTAGCGAGGGGAAATTAGGGGAGGGTTGAGGCGAGGATCAGATGTAATCAACAGTTGTTGTAAGGTATCAACAAGTCATTGATATAGATTAAAGACTATAGCGTGCTTTCAGTAAAGCCGATCTTACATAGGTTAGATCAGGTGTCTCTCACTCGATCACCTGGCAGCTAAAAAGTCACATCAAAGTGATCTTTCTTCTCAAAAATATTTTTTTCTATGTGTAAATAATATTCTGTGCAAACCTCAGCATGCCTAAAATACATTTTTTCGATATTTATGAAACATAACTTTGAAAAAAAAATCAAGTTTAAAAATTCAGCCATGTCCCACTAGCCATCAGCCAGGTCTTTCATTTTGAACTTAGACATTTCAAAAGAAGTGTTGTACAAATTTTCAAGGTGTGTCAAATACCTACCCAAAAATATCTACCAGCTCTCCTGATATTAGCAAAAACACTTAAATCTCGGTTTAAGGCGTTTTTTTCTGATTCTCTTGGTAAGCCACAAAGAAAACTGTGCGGCCCGCTATTTTCCCACCCCTGGCTGGGTGAGAAGATGGGGGTGCCAAGTACAACATGCAAAAAAAATCTATTCATAATTCCATTGTACTGGACAGGTGAAAGTAGCAGGTGTGCAGCTATACCAATATGTTGTCGAGTTATTAATATACATTAAGGACAAAATGCGGCGGCGTCCTTTGAATTTGGCCACAAAAAGCTGGTCCAGCATAGGCCACGAACATCCCTAACCTGTTAATATCGCCAGGTTGGTCGCACTGGTACAGCAAAATGAGCTTCCCCAATTTGTATAACAATAGGGTCCAGATGACTGACATGATTAATGACCTTTTCCCAGGGTCCTTGGACCTACACTGTTCTCCGTAAGACCCCATGTTAAAAGTGACCTTCAAAGCTGATCCACACGCACTTTGGGATTTTTTTTAGCGCTACCATTCTCCAAGAGTTTCAAAATCCCACGTGAGATTTCCGTTGACCCCCCCCTCCCTCCCCCTTGGTGAGGTTTCATTTTGCCCATCACCAGCAACGATCTATAATATGCTGCTAGCTCAAAAACCTCTGCAAAGCTCTCGTTAATGTTTGATTATAATTAAAAAAAAAAAGAAATCTGCAAAGTTCTCATTGATGGTTATTACTTTTTGATTATAATTAAACTGTTTTAGTTTTACCTTTTTATATTTAAATATCTACTGTAATTATAAGCATGTATTATGTGTCCCGCAGGCTAACCTAGGTTTGAAACTGTGGCCCATCACCAAAACCGGTTGGGCAGCCCTGCTCTACTACTTTGTCACAACCTATTCAGTACCTCCTCCACTTCTTGTCTCCGATCAACTCCCATATCCCCTATGTCTGGACCACCCAAGTTGTCCCTAGTCCTATAGCAGGTCTCCTTCCCTCCCTGTGTTCAAGTAATTTTTGGTGGAATATACTTTTCTAATGTGGTGTATTTGCGTGGGCTATGCTGTATTCTGTACGACGCAGAAGACGAAAGACGCTTGGTAACGAGACAATCAGCGAGCCTGTAGTAGCTCGAGAGGCAGTGACTGCGCACTTGATAAGGAAGTTGAGCAGTCACGACGGACCAGCGAGAAGCAGCAGTAGTGACCACGCGTTGCAGCCACACACACACGCGTGAGTTCAGCACGAGTCTCAGCTTCTCCTTACAAATCATCTTCATGTCATATCTCTGCTTTATTACTATATTCTGAGTCATATCAAGGGAACTGTTGTAATAATGCTTGTTATTGATGTAAAATTCCCGAGTTTGTAACCACGTTAAAAATGTCGCACTCATTTCTACGATCCAATACTCCGTCATCATTTTCAATCAAGTGTGACTTTATGTAAACCTAACTGAAATCGTTAAATGAAGTATCATTTTAAAATTAAGAACTCCCCTTTGTTGACATCATATATTAAGTCAGAAATTTTTCAGAATTTAACCCTTAAAGCGTAAAAGTATCAATATTTCTAAACGCGTTTTTGGGTCACGAGCCATTTATCTCCTTTGATATCTAACCGAAATAGATAAATCATATATCCTTTTAAATATTAAGGTCTTCGCCGTGGTCAAATGATTTTTTTTAAATCGACCATAAAGGGCAAAATTATCATTATTTCCATTACTTTTTTTTTTTTTTTTTTTTTTTTTCGTCGTGGGCTATTTATTTCCCTTGATATCTAACCAAAGTCAGTAAATGAGGTATTTTTTGGAGAGTAAGGTCTTCAAATCATATTTTAAGAAAGGAATTTTTCGGATTTTGCCCTTTTTAGGGGCAAAATTATCATTATTTCCGTCATGTATTTTTTTTTCTTTTTTAATCATGAGCAATTTATCTCCCTTGATATCTAACCGAAATAGATAAGTGAGCTATCATATTAAGGATTAACATCTCTGCATTGGTCACATCATATCTTAAGAAAGTAATCTTTCGGAATTCGAGTCTTCAGGGGCAAGAGTATTATTATTTCCACAGTGTGTTTTTTTCTCCATTGACACATAATTTGACCCTTTAAGGGCAGAAGTAATAAATGAGAACATCGCGCGTATGAGACAGTTCAGAGGCAAGCCGCTAGATGGCACCAGCACATATCACAGAGTTCATATATATTATTTCTATAAGTTTTTTTTGTCACATGCCATTATCTCCCTTAATACTTAACCGAAATCAATCAATGAGATGTCATATTAACGCTTATGGTCGCCACTTCGGTCACATCACATTTTAAGACAGGAAATTTTCGGAATTCGACCCTTAAAGGGCAAAAGTATTAATATTCCTGCAAAGTGTTTTTGGTCACGGGCCATTTATCTCCTTTTCTATTTAACCGATATTGATAAATGAGGTTTCACACTAAAGATTAATGTCTCCACCATGGTAACATCATGTTTTAAGAAAGGAATTTTTCGGAATTCCACTCTTAAAGAGCAAAAATGTCAATATTTCTAAAATACTGTTTTTTGTGTTACTAGTCAGTTATCTCCCTGGATACGTATCTGAAATCATTTAATGAAGTGTTATTTTAAAGATTATATCTCCGCTAAGGTGACCATCACATTTTAAGACAGGAATTTTTCGGAATTCGGCAAAAAGGGCTTAAAGGACATCCAAGTTCTCCATAGTCCTATAGCAGGTCTCCTTCCCTCCCTGTGTTCAAGTAATTTTTTGTGGAATATACTTTTCTAATGCAGTGTATTTGCGTGAGCTGTGCTGTATTCTGTACGACGCAGAAGACGAAAGACGCTAGTAACGAGACAATCAGCGAGCCGGTAGTGGCTCGAGAGGCAGTGACTGCGCACTTGATAAGGAAGTTGAACAGTCACGACTGATCAGTGGGAGGCAGCAGTAGTGACCACACGTTGCAGCTACACACACACGCGTGAGTTCAGCACGAGTCTCAGCTTCTCCTTCCAAATCATCTTCATGTCATATCTCCGCTTTATTACTGTATTCTGAGTCATATCAAGGGAACTGTTGTAATAATGCTTGTTATTGATGTAAATTTCTCGAGCTTGTAGCCGCGTTAAAAATGTCGTACTCATTTTGACGATCCAATACTCCTTCACCATTTTCAGTCAAGTGTGACTTTACTGAAATCGTTAAATGAAGTATTAGTTTAAAGATTAAGATCGCCTCTTTGTTGACATCATATATTAAGTCATCTGTTATTCGGATTTTAACCCTTAAAGCGTAAAAGTATCAATATTTCTACAACGCGTTTTTGTGTCACGAGCCATTTATCTCTCTTGATATCTAACCGATATAGATAAATCATATATCTTTTTAAATATTAAGGTCTTCGCTGTGGTCACATCATATTTTAAGATATGATTTTTTGTTTGTTTTGAAATCGACCACAAAAAGGCAAAGTTATCATTATTTCCGTAACGTATTTTTTTTTTGGTCGTGAGATATTTATTTCCCTTGATATCTGACCGAAATAGATAAATGAGCTACCATATTAAAGATTAACGTCTCTGTTTTGGTCACATCATATCATAAGAAAGGAATCTTTCGGAATTCGACTCTTCAAGGGCAAGAGTATTATTATTTCCACAGTGTGTTTTTTAGTTACGAGTGATTTATCTCCATTGACACATAACCGAAATCATTAAATAAATGACTTGTGTCCCTCCACATTTAACCAAAACCGATACAGGAGGTATCATTTAAAAGATAAAGGTCTCCACTCCGGAAACATTATAAATTATGAACGAAATTTTTCGCAATTTGACCCTTTCATGAAAAAACTAATAACTGTGAAAGTCGCGCGTATGAGATAGTTCAGAGCCAAGCCGCTAGATAGCAGTAGCACATATACCAGAGATATTAATAAACTGCTTCATTGGCGTCGACTTTTGTTACGTACCTCTTACACTAAACAAGTGAAACAAATCATGCAATTATTATTTCATCCTATTACAAATCCCCAACCTTAGTATTAATTATATTCACGAAATTTTCGCATGTTGTAAAATTCCCGAGTTTGTAGCAGTGTTTAAAATGTCGAACTCATTTGGAGGATCAAGTTCTCAGTCATCATTTTCAATCAAATGTGACTTTGTTAATTATATCATAAGCATTTTGTTATTCACCAAACCAATGACTTCACTTTGTGTTAGTCTCTGATCTTATTTCTCCAGCTGAGTGTGGTGTGAGAGCGGGAACGCTCTGGTCTCGCATTCTGGAGGACGCGGGTTCAAATCCCCGTTCGGACTTCCAGATTCCAGTTTTCCATGGTTTCTCATAATAACTTCAGTTGAATGCTGTAATGGTTCCTTCAAAAGGTTGTAGCCGAATTTCTTCGAGTTGTTTGACACCCATCTTTTCCCGGCTATAATAACCATGACTCTGACAAGATGTGAGAACCAAGCAAAACAATAATATACGCTAGTAGCTGTAATTTCAGACTTTTATTGCTAGATTTGGATTTGGAAAGATATTAATGCCAAAAACGTTAGTGTAAACACAAAACAATAGTCTGGTGCAGCGCAAATCCACATCTATTACAATTATAACTAGCCACAAGCAGTGGCGTAGCTAGGTCAACAAGGGCCCCGGTGCAAAAAAATTATTTTGGGCCCTCAGGCCAGATTGGCGACCTTTTTTTTGCTTTGTGTTACTAGTAAGGGCCCCCTGAGCTGAGGATGGGGCCCTTGAGTTGTGCTTAGACTGCTGTAGAGCTAAAAAAAGGTCGCCAGTTTGCTATGATGGCTCGTGGGCCTCTGAACAGCGCTTGGGGGTCTCCAGAGGTATTCACAGGGGCCCCCTGAGCGTAGGGGCCCCGGTGCACTGCACCGCCTAGCCCCATAGTAGCTACGCCCCTGGCCACAAGGTCCGTAGAAAATGACGGGTTTAACGGAGTGTTCTGGCAATTAATTTCTTTTTAGTTGCTTACATAAATAGAATTGTTATAAAATAAAGCTCAGTGTACTGTAATTTCTCGACCCTTGTGCTGCAGCAAAAAGTTTCAGTTATCAACCTGTCCAGGTTGCAGTTCAGCCTAACCACAATCTCCGCTAATATTGTAGCTAGAAAATCAAAGCTTCAATCAAAAGCGAATTAATATAGTCCCTGTATGGCATTTCAATGTCATCATGCATCACGATATAAACTTGAACCAAATTCCTCACTTCTTACATCTTTCTTTTTTATTATCTGAGATGAAGATCGTTAATTGGTTTAGTCCGTATAGATCACGAACAATTTGGAATTTCTTTCATTCAAACCAAGTAATGATTTAAGTAAAAATAATCGAGTGATAATTAATATACCAATTTAAACAAAATACATACTTTTCTTTCAGTACTCTAGTAATTCATTTCTTAACAATTGCTTAAATAAATAGAAAAAATAAAGCATAATGTAATTCCTAGTGCCTAGCGAAGTAACAAAAGGTTTCTGTTGCTATCCCGGTCCAGGTTGCATTTCAATCTAACCACATACTGTACTACGCTAAACTTGCCGCCAGAGAAACAATACTTCAGTTACACGCATATTAATACAAGTACTATATCACATTTTAGTGGCAATAATGCATCGCGATATAAACTAAATCATCACCGGTTTATACACCGTGATTGAGATCGATATTAAACCGGAATGGCTAATGCAATTACATACGACTGAAACATGTCATCAATAAAAGCAAAGTAAATTTAAAAAATCTTAACAACTTACGTCATTCCAGGTAATATTAGATCTAATTGTAGATTGCGATCAGTGTGGAACAGCTTTGATTCAAACGAAGTAATGATTTAAGTAATAGGACACTAATGAAAATAATTTAAATTAAAAAAATGCTCCCTTTAAAGTCAAGTAAAGTTTATAGTAACAGTCTAATCATTGCTACACGAAAATTAAAGGTTTTACCTTAAAAATCTATGATCCAAGATTTTAACAAATACTTTCACATCAAATGAATATTAAATAAACATGTGCATATAACAATTATTATGTTTTAAACGAAATCCGTAGTTTTCTTTTAGTGTTCTGACAATTAATTTATTTACTGAAGGGTCCTACGACGAATATTCATATCAGAAACATGGCTAAATTCTACTCTCGGCCCTTATCCACGGCTACAGGTGATTAACAAAAGCAGACAGGATCACTACAAACAGACCATACACAAACTGACTGCGAGTGAAACGAAGCCTTAGTGACAGATATAACATTACAGAGACTCACACACGCTATCCGTCTGTCTGTCACCGTTCTGTTAGTTTTCAAAACTACGTGACAAAATTTTTTACTATCCTGAAAAAACTATCCTATGCCCTTCACAATGATGCTTAAAATTTCCTTGTCCAGGTTCATCAAGATCAGTTGAACCATTTAGTCGTGAAAACGTAACAGATAGGGAGACACAATTACTTCTGCATTTATAATATTATTAGTGTAGATATGTGTTGCGTCTGACTGTGCAGTGTCGCCATGTCGTCTGTGAAGATAGAGAAGGCGACGCGGCCTGTGGAGTTCGGGGAGGGGCCTCACTGGGACGACGACAACCAGGTGCTGTACTACGTCGACATCAACGGCAGCCGCGCCCACAGGTTCGACCCAGCCACCGGCGACAACACCGCCGTCACTCTGGGTGAGTACAACCAAGCACACGTGAAACACTAACATCGTACATTTACTCTGGACATCAGTATCTCGACTTGTTTTAATGCAATCCTCCATCTGTTCTGGTTGAGCTAATCATTTCATCTCAACAAACTCCTTACATCCTATGTCCTCAATTATCTGCTTCAGCGTTTCTTAACCCCGGGATCAGTGAAACATCAAAAATAATTCTAGAAACCAACGACTTACACTAATCAGCCAAAACATTACGAACACCTGCTTATTAGTGTGTTGGCCCATCTATGGAGCACAATGAAGCAGCGATTCGGTGTGGCATGGATTCGTAAAGTCCTTGTTAGGTTTCCAGAGTTGTCTGGCAGCAGATGTCAACGCACAGGTCACGCAATTCCCTTAAATTACGGGCAGGTGGTTAGTGGGCGCGGCGGCTGGGAACGAGCATCTCTGAAACGGCGAGGCTGGTCGGCTGTTCGCGTGCTACTGTAGAGAGCATCTATGCAGAGTGGTTGAAGGATGGTGAAACCACGACTGAGCGACAAGGTGGTGGATGTCCACGCCTCATCACAGAACGTGGAGGCTTGCCTGCTCTGTGAAGCAGGATAGGCGGCGATCTGTGGCAGATTTGACAGCAGAGTACAATGCTGGTGCACAGTAGTGTAACCAGGTTAACAAGGGCCTCAGTGCAAAAAATGTGGGGACCTGAGGCCAGATGAGGGACTTTTTTTTTAACCCTACCAAGTGAGGTTTCCTGGGAGGGGCCCCTCGGTGCACGGCACCGCCTAGCTCTCCTATAGCTACGCCTGCGTGGGCGAGATGCAAACCAGTGCACCACAGTCACTTAGGTAGTGACAGCTTCAGGGGTTACGAGGAACCGAAAAACACATTTTTTGTTTAAAATTTAAACTGAAAGAAAACTCTGTCAGGTGTGCTACTGAAAGTTATATTCGCTGCGACTATTAATACGTCTCAATAATAAATGCTTCAATGAGCTGGATTATATTTGAAAAATGCTATATTTAATCATGGACACCTCTGTGTAGCCTTTTTGAGGATCGAGCGTGGTGGTGTAATGGTTAGCGATCTGGCCTCGCATTCCGGAGGACGGCAGTTCGAATCCCGGTCTGGGCATCCAGATTTCTGTTTATCATGGTTTCCCCAAATCACTCCAGGTGAATGCCGGGATGTTTCCTTCAGAAGGCCATGGCCGAATTCCTTCCCATTCCTTGCCTCCCATCTCTAAAGACCTCACTGTTCAGAGTCGTTAAGCAGTAAATAAAAAACCTTTTCAAGATCCTGTAGGATGTTGGCTTGTACCCCCTGTGCTGAATCCTAGATAATCAGTTGGCATGAGCAAATGGTGGTTGATTTTGTGAGATTTACATTGAAGCAGACTTTAGGAAGTTGACTAACCTTCGGGACTTTTCCTAAGCCCTATAATCCTCTTGCACTATCTTCTTTCTTCAAATGGCCTTCTATCTTCTGTCATCCTTATCCTGCATATTTAAACAGTATCTTGTGGGCTATAGAAAGATGTTATCTGTCAGGAGTAAAATGGCACCACCACATTGGTATGCCAGTAAGCGTTAGGCAGGACACAGAACCGGATTAATAAAGTGCGGGGCCCGTAGCAAATGTAAACAAGAGGCACTTGATTTGCTTTAAGTATTAAAAGTTCAGGACATAAAATAAAATCTCATATTTATAAAACTACCTTTCATGATTTAATGTGGGAAAATTTAGAGATAACACTAGCAAAATCAATACTTCTAAGTACAATATCTGAGTGTTAGATATTTTTACGCATATGCGTGATGCTCCACCCAAAATTCTCCCCCTCCCATTTTCCACCAAGCTGCAGGGCCCTTAGCGTTTGCTAACTCTTGCTACATATCTTATCGGGTACTGCCAGGATCTAATGATTGCCTAGTTGAGAATCTACCTAATAAATGATAATAGGCAACTGTTGACTTAATAATCCCATTAAATGATCACTGTGTGCAGTACAGATGAGAGTGCAATCTACAAGGTTAGCTCCTGATAGCCTTTATAAACAATAATATTGAAATAGCTACTTACAAGTGGTGTAAGCTGAATACTAGAGCATGTTAAGCTCCTAATTGCATGGTGAACTGACATAATGGAAGCCTGATTGTGAAACAGAGCTAATGAGACATGATTTAGGAAATACTTACCCCATCTTTACTGGCTGGTATGACTTGACGATGTGAGGATAAGTGTGGTCCACCAACATGTCGGAATTATGTCCTTGATCCGGTGTAACAATCTCTGTGTCGTCATGTAAGCATTCTATCAGTAAACATTTCATGCTGAACACTGCACCTGCAAAAATCTACCTGACTCAGGGCCGCATTTAGGCTCTGTGGGCCCCTAGGCTATACATGTGGTGCCAGTGGCTGGATGATTAAATTTCGAAATTCGACCTAAAAATTTTATGGGCGACCTTTTTTTTTTTTTAGCTCTACTACCTGCCCAGGCTGTGGTGAGGGCCCCTCTTTGTTGTGCGGGCCCCTAGGCTACAGCTTATGTAGCCTATGCTTAAATGTGGCCCTGACCTGACTTGAAGCCTAAGTAAATTCACAAAGTCTTAAATTTAACTAAACATCCCAATTCCTTCCTAAAAATACATATACCCAAAACGACCTTCATAAGTTTCCAAATTTAACAAATTTTTTTTATATCAATTACCAAAGATAAAAAATTCAAGATAATTGCATTGTGACTGAAATTATTATTATTACGAATAACCCATTTGGAGGGCAACTTTAGCTATGTTTCTTTGTATTTAATTTTCTTTGCTTCCAAACTTTCTTCATTCTTTGAGAGTGTTGTTCCTTTTGTTTGTGACTCAAATATTATATAGAAAAATGAATTGTAAATTTGTTAATACATTACATTAATGTACACAGTTTGTTATATTATGTATTCACTTCCACAAGTATTTAATTTCAACAAGCCAAAAAAAAAAAAAGACTGAAGTGTAATTTTATGGGGGAGAGTGGAAGATTGTATGTGCTTAAGTTTATTGTGCGATTGCTTTGTGGTTTCAGAGACAGCGCCTCATTTCATCATCCCCGTTAAGGGCACCAAGGACAAGTTCGTGGTGGGCGGAGGCCACGACATCTCGGTGATCACTTGGGACGGAAAGAGCAGCAAACCGCAGCGATCGGAGCTGGTCGTCACTGTGGATCGGGAACACCCGGACAACAAGATCAACGACGCCAAGGCCGACGCCAGGGGCAGACTGTGGTCAGGTAGGCACTGCGATACTCACCTCCAACTGACGGACTCAAATGTGTGAGTTTTCTCGAAGGAAAATCCACCTCGCTTCATCTATATCGGTGTTTCCCAATTAGGTTTTACCGAGTACCACCCTATAGCTGGGAAAATGAATCATCATTCACCAAAGTTGTAGACTGCAGCGATTGAAAAACACTAAAACACACTATATTTCAGTTTTAAACCATATTCATATTGTGGGAAATGAGTCATGAGGTTTGGGAGTTGTGCGCATACCAAAGTTTAACACATGACATAAAAAATAAATAATTTTTTTTAACTTTATTGTAGTAATATAATTCACACACCCGGACTCAGTTTGATTATCTTAAAATGTAATTTGTCCATGGTATTGTTTGCATAATTTTTTTTCAGTTACTTAGTAATTAACTTATCCAAGGAATTACCGTGCATACCCGTTAAAGCAACCTCGCATACTCCTAGGAGTATTCGTGCCACTGCTCTCTACTTACAACAAGACAAGACAACTGGAAGTGATATTTGATGTAATAATTTGAGATTAATACCATTGATGTTGTCTCATATACTGAGCCTGAAGTAAGCGACTTAATTTCTGTTTGGGACCATCTTCACCCTCAATTGCCATTTGACTTTCTGACTGAACACATCTAGTGAGAAATAGCTTACTTTAGTTAACCAGGAAATGCATTTGAAAGTAATATGTTGAATGACATTTATTAAATAACCAGTAATGCAAAAAAGGAAAAGAATGACCTTGATGACCAAAACCTAGTACTCGATTTAATGCACGTGTCATCGACTGCAATAACTTACCAAGGGAAGTGATGGATAATTCACTAAAACACTGAAACAATTGAAATTAAAGTTCACTAAAGGGCAAAAGTAGATGATTAGGATAATTTATAATTAAAGCTTTTTTTTTTTTGTTAAAGGGTTTACACCTCGTTTACTTTAGGTCATTAGAGGCGTGGAAGGATTGAGGACAAGGAATGGGTAGGAATTGGGCCATGGTGTTTTTAAGGAAGGATCCCGGCATTTTCCTGGAGTGATTTAGGGAAACCATGGACAACCCAAATCTGGATTCTCGGAAGAGGATTTAAACCCATGTTTTCCCGAATGTGAGGCAAGAACGTTACCACTCTTAAAAGTTACAATACAATAAAAATAAAAAGAGGGATTAACAGATGGCGAGGGTAATTGCCATAAATCTTACGACAAAAAAAAAAACAAAACATGTAAATGGTAACATTGAACTATAAAGTTACCCTGCTAGAAAGATACAAATTGAGGCAAGGAGTTCTGGTCCAAACACACAGAGGAGCAGGATACAGGACGTTAGTCATTTACCAGCTTTTTCTGTTCATTTCAGCTTCAACGTTCCAAGAAGACTCAGCCCAGTATGCTTCAAAACCAAGCTCTACGCTGATGGACTACAGTGAGGACCAATAATGTGATTGGCAGAAAGCCGAGTTGTCTGCGTGAAACATTTTCCACTGGCTGGTTGCACTAGTATCCCTGACCTGTATTGCGTTCTCATGCAAACTTACATGCTCCAGAATCTTGTACAGAAGTGTCAGTTGGATTGTTTTTCGGTGTTCTTGAACAATCCAAGGCTTGGAACAGAAATTTCTTCCTTTGAAATTTTGCCCATACTTGCAGAAAAATCAGAACTCGCTTCAATGTCATACACTTTGCAAGAAGGAGATTTATTCTAGGGAAAATGACTGTTATGAACTAATGTATTTTCTGAATCCTATAACTTGTAAACCAACTGACCAATTTAAGATGTCAATTTGAAAAGGGACGAGCCCGTTTCTAACAAACTGTGAAGTTCTCCCCTTTACTTCAGGTCACTGTTGACATTTTCTCTGAACAAGATATAAATTGACTTCAGTATGCTTCAGAAGTTTAGCGAGAGAGATTTGCCGATTCTAAAACAGTGTTGTGATGAGTTTTAAGTGTTGTAATTAAAAGATAGACATTGCAGCTACAATATAATACAAAGTTGGAATCCCTTCTGTGAATTTTGAAAAAATATATTAAAGGAATTTGAATAAGAAACTCTGATTTTGTTTATGGCTTCACGCCTTGTCGATGTTATTAGAGGCAGAAAAGGACAGTGGGCAAGGAATGGGAAGGAATTCAGCCACGGCCCTTTAAAGGAACCAACCTGGAGTTTGCCTGCAGTAATTTGGTAAAACCATGGAAACCAGAAATCTGGATTGGGACGTTTTGACAATAAAAATGGAGTTCAGATGTGGATAAGAATAGGAACTACAGACGGAGGAAAAAAATGGAGTTAGAAAATTTGCCTGTATAGTAATTTTCTAAAAGTCTCAGTAAATCTAGATTTCTCGATTCCACCTGAATTTCATTTAATGTTACATTACAATCCAATATATTATTTCTAGTGTCAATATCCATATTTATCAACTGATTAGAAACCTATTTCGATGAATAAAGTATTAGTGCATTTGAATTTTTTTTTTTTTACTGACGTTTGCCATAGCATACTCACTGTGTGTTATATCACATTGTTTGTTTAAAATTTATTTTTAAAGAGAGTCCATTGCTCACCGGGACACCACTTACCTCGCCACACTTCCACACGCGTAAGACGCAACCCGCACTTTGACAGCATCAGGGGTTACCAGTAGCCAAGAATTCTTTTTTAAACAAATACATCATCATCATCAGTTTTCTGCCCTCGGGCAGGTTTTCACTTGGCTGCTCTCCATGATCTATCTTCTGCCTTTCTCTTAAGAACCATGTAGTTGCCGTCTTCCTTGATGTTGTCTATAATTTGGTATCTTTTTCTTCCTCTTATTCTCCTCCCACAGACTAAACCTTCCAAGGCGTCTTTTATCAGGCACTCCCCTCTCATCAAGTGTCCCATCCAGTTTTTCTTTCTCTCCTTTATTACGTGGAGAATTTTTCTGCTTTCACTGACCCTGTCCAGCACTTCAGCATTGCTTATTTTATCCACCCAGCTTATCCTCTCCATCCTCCTCCACATCCACATCTCAAATGCTTCTAACTGCTTTTCATCCTCTCGTCTCAGTGTCCATGTCTCCGACCCATAAAGAGCCACACTCCATACAAAACATTTACAGTCTTTTCCTAAGTGTTTTGTCTATTTTTCCAGTTAGTATCCTCCTTTTCCTATTAAACGCTTCCTTCGCTACAGCAATGCGAGATTTTATCTCCTGATGGCACATCAAATCTTCGGTGATCATATTCCCAAGATATTTGAACAATCTTACTTGCCTGATACAAATACAATAAACACAAATTCAAGATGATTGTATTCTAACATCAAATACTGTTTTTTTTTTTAAATACTGCAAATTTGTTAACATTAATAACCACTTTTGCTGTCCTGTGTGTACAGTTTTCCAAGTATTCAATTGCAACAATCCAACTGAACTAGTTTGATGTGTGTGTATTGGGGGTGAAGTCAAATGTGCAGAAGTTTCTTACTTGTTAACAGCATTGTGTCAAATTCTGGTATGTCGTTTTGTTCACCACTTTTCAAGTATGCGTACATTTGGTCCTCAGGCACTATGGGTCCTTTCGTGGACGGGCAGTCCACCCCTGGCGACGGCATCATGTTCAGTGTGAACAACTCCCGGTCCGTCGAGGTTCACCTCACCGGCGTCGGACTCAGCAACGGTCTGGGCTGGAGTCCCGACAACACCACCATGTACTACGCCGACACACTCGTCAGGAGCATTTACGCCTTCGACTTCGACCTCGACACTGGCAAGACTAGTAAGTTGAAAGCTTCATCTCCTTTCTTACATCCATCAACGTAATGCGATCTTATGTATTCCCCAGCGTAATGATGCGATGTAATCTTCTCCAATGTCCAGCTGCACAGAGTCATAGAAACAAGTTTCAACACTAGCTCTGCCGTCTTCATCGGGTGCCTAGTAGCTTCCAGCTTGCTGCGACCACCTAGAGTTGCTTAACCTCTCATTTTTCATATCGTGCTTTTTTTATATACATTAACAAAAAGTGTGCTAAAAAGATGGGTCCAAACGTAGGCTGATCGGATCTCGTGAGTTTCTCTGATTTACAAAGGTGATGAGAAAGGTTTATGACTGGCACACAGATGGCAATCTTATCAATACTTTTTATTTTTTGTAGGCGTATATTGATACTTGTGTTGAAAGAAGGAAATGGAGAGGCTTGTGCATGAAGCAGAACCGGGCAGAGGCTGGATATTGATACATGTGTGTTAGTAACAAATTCAAAGTTTCAAAATTGAGCTGTGAAGTAATTTTCCTTATCTCAGTTTTTAAAACAGATGTATTTGTGTTTCATTGAATTGGAGAAACAGGAATACGACTTCGTCAAAAATTGCTTCGTATTTGGCGGTTAATGACCAAAATAAATTCATCAATAGTTGCTAAGGGATAGGGAGTCTGCTCCTAGATGTCAAACAGTGGAGAAACATTTTCACCATGTCAAAATGACAGCTGCAACTATCAAATATTTGACAGAATAGTCAGCAGGAAATACAGGTATTTTGGTGCTTGAAATTCACATGTGATGGTATCAAAAATGCGGTAAATACTATGTAACTCAAAATGTAATCTTTTTTTCCCTCGCAGCATCCATCTATGGTCTATACAAAGATGTCCTCTACACTAGCTGGCTTCATTCAGTCTCGCTATTGAAGAGTTTCTGGCGCTGTCGTTCTAAAAGTTAAACAGCAATCGTACCAAATGATTTATTGGTGGACTGACACGAAATATGACTTTGAATTGGTGGATGTACTCGAATACATTCGGTACAATAAATACTAACAAACCTTAGCTTTTTATTTCGAAATATTTCTCAAGCAGGATTCATCAATGTTAGTGCGTTACAACAAATTTTAAAACCATTAACACTGTCTTTTAGGGTTGTCAGATATGTAGATAATGTAGAATTTGAGGGATATAACCGAGTCATGTGGTACACTGCCTTCTGTACTGTAGGTAGAAAGGAACTACTTGGAATATTAGGGCTGAAAGTAGATTTTGAAGTTGCAAAAACTGTGGAGGTGGGACGAAGGACAACTTGTAAATCATCCTGTCCCGACTGCAGTTATGTTGGTGCTGGGAACTTATAAATAAAGCCATTAAGCCTCATGTTGTCCAAAGCCCTTTCAATCCCAAGGAAAATTGGGTAAGCCGAATGGACAAAGTTATATCGATTGCCACCTTTAGTAGATCATCTCCATCATCCGATAAACTGATCAATCCCACCAGCTGATATCACTAATGCTGTTACTGCCATTTAGCCGTATTTAAAATATTTTCTAGTTAACGAAATGATCAAGTTCTAAAAATTTCAAATTTCCTTTATCTCTGATTTGTACAGTTGTCAAATTTATATATGGCATATTCTCACATAGATCAAGTCGTTTGGCCATTGGAAACTTACTATTACTATGAGCGTTGTTTTTAAATGAAGTCCGTTTGTGAACGAGGATGAGAATGACGCGCGATCGCTGCAGTGAACGTGCTTCACAAGAGACGCCGTTAGGAACCGTACCATTTGTGTGCCAGCTGTAGAAGTTTATAATTTAAAGAAAACTGTCAGATTTGCAAAGTGTACAGTGATAATGCTATGAGAGATATTTAAAGTTCAAAAGTTGATGACAATCCTCAAGGATGAGCAGGTTAACATGCGCAATCCAGGTCAACCTTTTGTGATGTAACTCTGTTAATATGCGTGTGGTGCAGGGTTTGAGTCCCGCAGATGACACCAAAGATCTGTATCGGGTGGCCGAGTGGATATTGATTGATTGAGTATTGGACGGGTGATCACTAACCTGCCCAATAGTATTGTCTTCTTGATGTTTCTTCTTGTCAGGACGACGGTCTTCTGTCTGACACCAAGCAATTGTGTTTAACGCAGTATTGCCAATCTGTGAGGACAATAGCTGTGAGAACAACTATAGTCTATTAAAGATGTTAAATATTTTAAAAGGAAGGATGCGTAGAATTCTTTGGCTTGAGTGATGTTAGCCTGGTACGGAACAGAAAGGTGTTACGGAAGGAAACAGAATTTACAAAATAATTCCGGTTTATTGCCATTAATCAAACACAGACAGTTTCACAAACAAAAGAACGTAATTTCTGTCACACACATTTTTGTTAGCTGCACCTCCGCTATCTTGAATTTTGACTCCAGTTGCCAAAATGGGGTACAAAGTGATATTGTTGGTAGTGAATCACAAACCGCGTGTTACATCCGTGCGTTAAGTTAGAGACTCCGAGGCATATTGGCAGCGTCCTGCGAGCAAGCGCGCCCGCTCAAATCAGCACATAGCGACTCGCGTTACCTCGCCGGCCGTGCAGCTAAGAAGCCAGCTATATTCACTCCGTTAATGTTGAATATTACGGGTATTTATATGACCTCCTTACACCTCTCTGATTCTGAAAGTTTTCTTCATGATGTGGACAGCAAAATTCGAGAGGACTGACGATTCAAGATTTCACAGTTTTCAAGGTCAGTTTTGCACAACATATTTTTTGAGAACCTGAATTACTGAAAACTGCAATTGTGGATTGGCCCTCTTCACAGGCAGCAAATTTCTTTGAAGTCTAATTTAAAAAAAGTTGAATGATACGCCAGTGATTGACAAAAACTGAAATTATGTAGAAAAGTAGACGAAGGTATGTAGAATACGGAAATAAATATATTTTAATGATATTTATAGTATTTTTCTTCTTATAAAAAAAATGGACCTTACTTAAAAAATAACCCGCAGGTGACAACACACTGTGTGTAACACCTATTTTAATTTCTACACGTATATTCATAGGAAGGGATATGTCACGAAGGCACTCAAGGGCCATCTTACAGAATCATTCTGGCATTCCAAAGCTTTATATGGCTAGGAGTAAATGTTTCTTTGTTCTCCAGGCAACAAGAGGACAGTTTTCACGTTCGAGGGGGAAGGGATTAAGGGGATGCCAGACGGTATGACTGTGGATGTGGACGGCAACCTGTGGGTCGCATTCTTCGCCAACTGTCAGGTAATGTAGTAATCACTTTCTCATATCCCCAACTCAGCTGGACAACTTAATACTGCACACGAGAATGTATAGTACCAGTAAAGAGTCTGATAGCTGAAGTGAACAAAACTGAATTCTGAGAAGATATTACAGAAACAGTTGCAATGATACTTTGCTGTGTACTAAATTATAACTTATGCAATAAGAAACATTAAAAGATCGTAACAAAATTAAAGTAGATACAAGATAAAATTACAATTCAAAATTCCTATATGTTGTGTGTGTTATAAGCTACTTTTTTTTTTCAATGAATACAAAAGCTACAACGATCAATTAGGTATCTGCAGATGGGACTTTTCTGACACAGCATACCCAGTTTAAGTTCAAACATATTATTTGTTTAAAATTTAAGTTAAAAGTAGGTTAGTGGGCAGGCGGGACAGAGTTCCCCTCACACGGCGCTGCTGCTTCAGGGGCTATAAGGACTCGGCACTAATCAGTTCCTATCCGAACAATATTTTTGTATCAATTACCGAAAATGACTAACAACGTACGGAAGATGATTTCTCTCTTAAGTCAAGTATTGCATGCAAAGTGGAATTGTAGATTGTAAATCCATTCACATTAATAAACTCTCGTTATTGGTTTATAAAATTTGCCGAGTACTTAATTTCAATAAATCATAAAAGACAATCTATTTTTTAGCAAAAGGGATGGGGAAGAGGGAGGTACATTTGAATGTGGGAAATTTTGGAACGACTTTACTGATAAAAATTAATGGTCTTAGGCCAAACTTTGGAACTGCAATGGCACTATACCAAGAGTTCAATATCTGCTTAAATGTTTTGAGGTACACCAGACAGCAAGTGTACGTCATAGTTACTAAAATGGTCGTGAGCACGAAGACTGACGTAATACCAATTATCGGCAGAAAAAATGAGAATAGTACATGGATGGGAGGCTGACACTTGATTTCAAACATTAGGAACTGATAATTTTTGTAGGTAATGGAGTCTTTGATTGGAATAAACACATAGCGAAATGATGAAAAATTTATCAGAAATACTGGAAGTATTTAAAATTAAATTTCATAAGGAGGAATCGACTAAGAGGCAGATTATGGATGACAGAAAGTAAGGAAATTTCCACTGGGGCATACGTTCCATTGCAATTACTTATGAATATAAATCAAACGCTGTCGTAATTGTGAAACTTTAGTCACAGTTGGCCTGGGCTCTGTCACGTGTCGCAGGTGGTCAAGCTGGACCCCGTCCGTGGTGAGTGTCTGGCCCACGTGGACTTCCCGTGCGAGGTGACCTCTGTCACGTGGGGAGGTCGCGCCAAGGACGAGCTCTACGTCACCTCGGGAGCTCTGAAGGACCCACACCCTGACGCTGGGGCCATATTCAAAGTTACCGGCCTCGGCACCAGGGGTCTTCCCAGCTACACCGTACAGTTCTAAGCGACACTATCGTCACTGCTGACACCAAACAATAGTTCTGACGTCTCTTTGTCATGTTGTAAGGAGTGGAGGCAAAAGAGAGATCGTAGAAATGATTTTGAGCCTGGATACTACTGAACAACACAATTTGTTTCTTATTTTCTGCTCATGTAGCCTACAATAAATTTCAGAGGATAAATGCATTAAAAGGAAAATTATCGCAAAAATTAAAACTAGTAAATTAATTTAATAATCCTAATACAACAAAACAAAGAAAATAAGTCATTTTTAACACAGGACGAGATGGAATTTCCTACTAAAATATGCTCTTTTAGCGAAAAAAGTGTGTACGCTTAAAACCACGTGCCACAACTGAACATTATCTGCATAATAATAACGGACAAAAGCATTTACCAAATGTATATATTCATAAAAGAATTAAACAATGTCCAAGGTGAACAGGCAAGTGCAGGGGATGAAAATTTTAGACTTAATATTTCGCTGTCCTCATAAAATAATAGCTGAATTTCATTTTATTAAATGTGTAATTACTACAAAAAATATGTATAAAAATAATGAAAGACACTTTGTCACATATATTGAACTCATTAAAAAATAAAAATGCAAGACATTAAACTACTTTTTTTTGCATCATCCATGTTGGTATGTACAGTTACAAGGTCATTGTCTTTGGCATGTAGTATCTTTGATTGTATACTAACATCACTTACACATCAAAGTTTTGTTACTCTGTTAAATGAAACCAGTTTCACTTTAAAAAACGGGATTCAACTGAGAAGCAAATACAGTGAAACAACAGCAGGATCCTATAAAACAGAGATAAAGATAATTCTACAAGGCAGCCAAACACTTAGAGGAAAAGGAACCCACCGATTGCCGAATAAATATGAATCACCCAGAGACCAAACTTATCTTCTACTAATTAAACACTGTAAATTGTGAGTTACACTCGCACTCTTACATTTGCATATACAAATTGTTATTAAACTGAATTCACTAAAAAACAAAGTAAAATCTTTTTTAAAAAATCAAGAGCAAGTATTTTTAAATACTATACATTTTCTGAAATTGTGATTCTAGTGGCATATAGAAAAAAAAGTTGGTGTCAGAAATTTCTGAAACTTATTTACCTTTTCCATATGATTCACGACATTATCCATCAATCAGTACAAATGTTTTTTTTTGGTGAATGTTATGTAATGAAGTATCAAATTTGTTAAAATCACTTGGGTTATTTTGGGAATCTTAAAGCAATAAAAAAAAGTAATTGATCCTCATATTTATTTAACAACACCCAATACCTATAACCCACAGACTCTTGAGCCTGTAGCTCCAACAAGCCAAAACTGTAGCTACATACGTTGTACGGAGTGAATGTCAACATTTCATTTAATTCATGTCACCGAGCATAAATCGGGTGTCTCCAACGTAGTCCCCACAAGCTCCAACTTTAGTTACCGACGTTTTGAATACAACTTCGTGTGTCGCAGGCCATAGAAGTCAATCATTTTAATTTTCGTCACTGGTATTCGTATTGACAACCCTGAGCACACAGAGCAGTGTTGAAAGTATGGGTAGTGAGGCCAATAGAATTTTTTGGTGTTGTAGTTTGTTATCGCTCGCTTCAGTGGTAATTTTGTTAAACTGCCACTTTTTTCCCTTTTTGTATCCACATACTTTGCACTCTACGAATTTTACATTCTCCAATATTTGAATCAACACTAAGTCGTGTCTTTTGAACCAATATGTCTTTTTTTAAGCAACAGAAATTTAATTTTAATGACTTTATTGGCAATATGGCATGGAATTCTAAGGGTTCACAAAATAAATTTTTAAAATAAAATATGGATAGTACAGTCAGTCAATGAGACCGTTTATAGACTTTATCTTTTCAGTTAAACTCATTAAAAAGAAAATCATTCGTTTACAATGAAAAATATCTTTTACGCGATGTCCGAACCCATGTATGAAATGTTCAAAATTATTTAAGTAGTTTACAATTTCTTTCTTAAAAAATGTTAGAAATTGAAAAAAATCATGAGTTTGAGCTAAACTGCAACACTGTATGATAATTTTAATATTCTGCAACAGATAATATATATTTAAATATAACTGCACAACAATCAAAATGGATGTTGACAAACTCTGAGGCTCTATTGACTTGCGATTATTCAGAAAAAAAGTAAATCGGAATCAGTGAGAAAGAGTGCAGTTTTATGTTCATTTGGGCTTCAAGTAATCTCAGTAAGGTTTCGTTCATTTTCTTTTTGCCTAAATGCCTAGTATTTCCGTTTAGTGTATGTTATACTGATAATAGGTACTAACCAGAAAAATTACCCCAAAGACGAGGATTTTTAAAAAATGAATCTAATAATAGGTACCTTCTCACTTCAGCTAGATTTAACAATAAGTATATCAGAATTGTTACTAACCTGCACCATCAACCCTGAGAGGCAAATGAAATAAAAATGAGCACTTATACACAATATAATTTATTTAAAATCAACATAAAAAAATGCTTTTGGTTGTGTTTATATGCAGCTCATTATTGACACAGGAAAAACACTATAATTTGTTACAATACTGAAATATCAATTTACTGAACTGGCCATTGGAGAAAGATATTTCTGAAAGCGGAAAAAGTTACACAACCAATTTATAACAATGAAAGTGCAGCAGCAAAAGATTGGTGCTCTCTTGGTGCCACAGTTGGCAGTTTGCTCAAGATACTTCATCAGCAATACAGCACTTGACTGAATTTACTACAACATTATCATCGTTATAGTAAACAGGAATAATATTTATCACCACAGTAATAAAAAGGAACTTCCCACAAAAACAGCTGCGTTAATATTTGCAGCAGTGACTCGTTACATTCTCCTCGACATCAAGTCGTATTCGCCATCACCAGCTGTCTGACATTACAGTATCTCCCAGTGCGGGGAGGTGACGCGACGCGCCGAATATGCTGTCGACAGCCAGCGTCGAGGGGACAGGCGCGGCATCCTCCACAGACCGCCACGACATGTCGTGCTGCAGGCAGTACGAGCCTTCGAACTTGTGGTCCGCTGGGATTCCCCGTGGCCCCCACTCCTGACAAAGTATAAACAACCAATCACGTTAACTGCACTAGAAAAGTAATATATACACTATCAAACTTCAGATAGTGTTACAACATATACTTAAAATGGTGGGTAAAAACTTTTAATATATAATCTTAAATGTAACACAATACTTTTATCCACATACCAAATCAACCGATTAGAGGAGAATCTCCGTAGTTGCCAGACTTTTTATGGACTTTGTTCATTTGATGCAAGTTATTATTTACCGGGTATGTAAGCTGCTATAAAAACTTAGATACGTAATATCTGAGAAACTGGAGCCAGTAAAACCAAGAGGATACTACCAAACAATATGTACAAGAATTAATGAAAATCACAATTACGAACTGTTGTGATCGTGTTGTCAGATATGGAAGACCTACTCTTTCTTTGTAGTGTATTAGTTTATCATTCAACTGTTACAGTTGTAACCTATTTGTGTTACTGCCTCATTTAGTGAAACAAGCCACCATAAAATACAACGCTATGGCTCTGCAACGACTACTTTATGAAGAATCATTGTTTTATACTGATAGTTTGTGCAAACCTTCTTTGGATGATGTTAATAATATATGCATAATACATAAAATAATTTCACACTAAACTAACATAATTGTAAATGGTGATTGCTTACTAAAAGCCGCCATCTTAACAAACGTAACATCCAACAATGATAGGAATTACATGGAATGAATACACTATGATGTACATTCGTTGTGCAAACCATGAAGCCAATTACAAGAAACGTCCGGGATGCATTTCAACAGCTGCAATAAACATTAACAGGCAATAATATGTATTTCTTTCATAACAACTTATGCAGAACTACCCATATTCAGACAAACTACCATATTCAGGCAATGGTAGATTAATATACATTCGGTGGAAATTCTATTAACATATTAATACCACCAAAGGGACATCAAGTTTCCAGCTACTGGCTAGTTCTGCTTTGTACTTAAGTCTCTCCATCTTATTAGGAATATATCCAAAATATTTTGTCCCCTAGTGTTTTGCTCTACCACTTGTGTAAATCCTCCTTCCCTTATTAAGGTATTTTGCAAATCTCTGTTCCCTTGTGTCATTAATCTTATTTCCTACCCAGTTTACACCCGGTAAATTTAAATCCCTGCCCATAATGACCATTCTATTCTCACCTCTGAAATCTGAGTATGAATTTAATTTCTCCCCAAGAGCCTCATCTTCATCTGTCATTCTTCCAATGTGGTAAGCAGCCAACACCACCCTGATTTTTTCCTTTTTATTACCCCAGAAATCTACCCCAAGTAACTCATGGTCATGATCTATAAACGCCAGTGAACTGTGGTAGTTTTTGTTAACTAGTATGAAAACTCCTCCACAAATTGCTCCTCCATCTCTGTGGTACACTCTGTAACCATAGGGGAAAACCTCACTGTCTAGTACTTCTTCTTTTAACCAACTCTCTACCCCAAATATTACTTTTGGTTCGAGTATCTCTATTAAGTTTGCAAATTCGATTACTTTGTTTATTATAGTTCTACAGTTCACCAGTAACACCCTTATTACTGGCTTTATATTTCCAGCATTAACTACCTGCATCCCAGTTTTACCCCAGTCAGTTATTGTTTCAGCCACTTCATCTTTCTTTAACATCTGTGATTTTTCCCATCACTGATCTACAATCATTATCACTTTGATATCTATTTCCATCCCTTCACCAGCAACCCCTATCCTAAAAAAGGCACAGTCTTGACCCCATCATCACTGGAAACGGGCTCCCTTACTGCTTTAGCTAACAACTCAGAATGTACCCCCTTGTCCCTTCCATTTAGGTGTAGGCCATGCCTAGTGAAACCCCACCTACCAATGGAGTTCACAGGCACAACCCCAAAGACGGGACTAATGCCTTTCCCAAGTAGCACCTCCGTTTCCACATTTACCCGCCTCACAGCATAGTTCAATTGTAGCCGGTACCCCCCATATCACCCAGTCATCTGTAAAAACCATCACCTTCATGGTTTACTTTACTATCCCCACTGCCAACTTCTCCATTATATCATCCATGATTATGGAGAAAAGTAGTTGTGAGAGGGCATTCCCTTGTTTTACCCTGTTTCTTGGTCCAGCCAAATTGTTATTTCTCCTCCTATTTTCGTACAACTCACAGTTTACTGATTTTAATTCTGTCACTGATGGTTTTTTTCTTTTTTTTCACTCCTCCGTTCTCCACAACCTTTCTCAGTTTAATTTAGATTGTGGTATCACTACAACACTGTTAACACTTTGCAACAATACCAGTGTCAGTACCAGGATCATATCAACGTAAATGTTTGTTCTCTTTTTTATCGGTTATGTGGAAAATCAACCTGGACCTTGTGGGAAATTTCGTTATGGCTATAGAAACAGTATTCATGTACAGTGAAAACACTTGATTTCCAATTGAAAATATTTTTCTATCATCAATTCCAAGTGACTTTTTTCCCAACAAACAGATTAATGAATATTTCAAGGGAGTTGTATTAACTTTCTAGCACTGGTGGCATAGCAGTATCGCAATCCAGAATTAAACCCCCTAGCCCTGTTAAACAATCATACACATTCTCAATATGAAGGAATGTCAATAGCAGACTCTTTCCATACTCTTAGCGTTTGCCTGAAGCTGTCTCACACAAACATCAGGTTTACTGTTGATCACCCAAAGAACATATGTACTCTTTTGGGCCAATCGGGATCATGTTAAGCCTTTGTGTAGCTTGAATTTTGCTGTAGATGTGTTGTGTTACAACTAGGGTTATTTGCCCTAGAGACCTACAGTTTAACGTGGAATCCGAACCGCGGAACGTCCTGGCGTAGCTCATATGATCAAACAACTCTCAAAATTCCTGCACCTACCCGGATTCGAACACGGGACTGGAGCAGCGACCTTAACCACTGAGCTACCAGACTCATTTCATATGCATAAATATTAAGACCAAAAGGTTAACTCCTAAGTAGTTCTCACTGTGGTCAGGACTACAACAGTTTCTGTTTTTACTGTACATAATGTAATTTGCATCAAAAACCAATTAAATACTTTAAAAAAAGTCTATTTCCAGCAGACATGACGTTTTACCTGTGGTGAGAGCATGGAGAGGTAGTGTTGTCCCGCAGGGCTGCGGTATAAGTGGTACGTGGTGCCTGGGACCTTGCGGAAGTTGCAGGCGGCGTGATGCAGGCGGTGGGAGAGCGCGGCCTCGTTCAGCACGGTCTCCGCCTGCCGTCGCAACAGAGCCACCTGGTCTGCGATCAGGCGGAGACGGGCCCCTGCGGTCGCCTGCACGAATCTGTCTGCCTGTCCACAAGAACATCTAATGAAATCAAATGAATTTAAATTTTTTGTTAGGGTTTTATGGTTTGTTGGGACTGAACTCATTAGTGATGGAGTAGGATTGTTCACAAAGAATGCAAAAAAAACATCATGAACATATTTTCACACAAAAATATTATTTTCTTCTTGATTCTTCACTCCTTCTGTAGTCTATGCCAGATCTCACCAAACCTCACTTTAGAGATACAACATCTTGAGAACTAATTGAGATATCAACAAAAAAAAAAAATTCCTTATTTTAGATTTATTATTAAAGAATATGTGTATATTATAACCACCACATACCACACAAAAACCACCATAATGTTAATAAGCTATCCCTGGAAGCCATATTTAAACATATGTGGCCTCTAACGAAATTAGTATCACACACAATGAATACATTAATGTATAGTTTTATTACTTATAAATAACAAGCATCAACTGTCTTCTTGCTGCAATTTACATAGTACCTACTTACTATTGTTGCACATCACAATATGGCTGGTGATTACTTACTACTGAACATTATGGCAACTTTTGTGTCAAGTTCATGTGATATGTGTATATTTGATGGCTATAATATATACACATTCTTAAACAATATAATCCTAAAAACATGTGCAAATTTTCAAACCAAAAGCACAATTCCTTTGCCTAGGAGCCTAACATTCCAATTCCAATTGGCAGCTAAACCCTCACAATAAAATACACCGTTTACATTGTGGTATTCTTAATCAGATATAAATGCTGTATGAATTTTATTGGTTTAGTGACCATATCAAACTATACAACATTCGTAACCATGTTTTGGTCTCTGAAACAACGTCAATTCCATTACCCGTAATTAATTAACAAATGGAAAGTATAAGATTACTAAGCAGGAGTGACCGAGCATTGCTCCCAATGACAGCTGTTTTAAGTTGTGAAGTGTCACTGTCAATGTGAATATCATGATTACAGTGTCGTGTGGAACTTCAACAACACGTGACTAAAGACCATCACATTTGGAGCCAAGTAGTCATGGGCTGTGCCTAACTGCACCATTTTTCCCCCTCGGATTACTGGAGACAGTGGTTCCCTGAGGAATCGGAGTCATAATACTGCAGTAGTCAAATGCAAAACTGTCACCAGAAATATTTTTCAAAGTATTTTTAGTGGAGTCATGCTGGTGGAGGGTGCATAACAACCTAATTACTGTTTGAAAACAATACATCTTGCAGCTGACTACTGCACTGGCATCATTAATCAGCAGGAAGTAATTTTGTTGTAGCAGAATTGCAAACTCTTGTAGAGCCTATTTTCCTACAGCATTAAAACAATTATTAAATTTCTTGAAGGAAGGAATAAAAATGATGGCAGTTCTATCATTACAATGGCACCCCAATCTGATAATGAATTCTTGTAGGACTCGATGAAACAAACTGAAAATAAAGATTTTTTAAAAATGTATCTCGTTTGGTTTTTGAGGAACAGTTTGTAAAAAATCAGTTATAGGTGTAGTTCCTTGTGCTTTTGGTGATATTTCTTCTGGTCCAGGCCTTATTCCAAACTAACAACAAACACTAGGAAGAAAATAAAACACCTACCGTGCATTTAGGTGGATATAGTGGTTATGGTGATTTTTTTTTTTTGGCTTATGCCAGATCTCACCAAACCTCACTTTAGAGATAACACATCTTGAGAACTAATTGAGATATCAAAAAAATTTATTCTTTATTTTAGATTTTTCTTGTTGAGTTATAAACGAATTTATCAACAAATTTGGCTATGGAAATTTTTTTCTTCTGGTCCAGGAGCCATTTCAACCTAACCACATCAATTTTGAGATACATATCTCGAGAACTAAGCGAGATATCAAACATTTTTAGGGTAATATCTAGATTGCGATACCACTGCAATCACTTACCGCCTCGCGATGTAACCCCTTCCAGATGGAGATAGCATGACGTCACTACATTGCAGAATGTGACGTGTTCAGCCTTTGATAGATTACACGTTAGGCTATAGAACATATCCAATAGTAATAATAATAATAAAAAATTATGGATTGAAAAAGTTAAAGAAAATTATTACTTGCACATTTTAATAATATTATTAAAATATCAACAACATTTCAAACTGATAATTGATATCATTCATTAGTAACGTTCCGTAACGTCGGTTCCTGTAATGTTAACATTATTAGCCACAATACCATTGATTTTTATTTGATTGCGTTCTTCTGTATTTCCTCACGTGGCTGAAATTGCTGTTAAAATCATTCATACAACATGAAATATTTATATAGCCTAAATTAAAGATTTTGTCAATAACCATTTGTAGTTAGGTTGTAACGCGGCCTGGGCCATATTAACAGAGACAGATGCGATTTGGAAATTGGATCTCAGCAATATCATGTGCAACGGTTACATTTCACTATGGTCCAGGCTGCACTGAGACGCAAACGACAGTAACAACGATAGATACGACATAGATATCCGCAGTAAAGTGTTCAATAGTTACGTTTCAGTGTGGTCCAGGCTGCATCAAAACCTCATCACTAATTTATTCCTGTACTACTGGTGCAAAATTAACGATTTCACTATATGAGATGTATTAACGATGGACTAGTTTCCGTGGAAGGCCACGTTAGCGACAGCTGCACGTGGAACGTATACGTCACATTCAACAACATAGTGACGTCATACTCTCTCCATCCTGAAGTGTTTACATCACGAGGCAGTAAGTGATAGCAGCGGTATCGAAATCTAGATATTACCCCATTTTTATTCTTTATTTTCAATTTGTCTCATCGAGTTACATAAGAATCCATCATCAAATTGTGGTGCCATAGTTACTGTAGAATCCCCAAAATGATTAACTAAATAAACAAATCAGCTGTGAAATTTGTCACGTAACTACAATAAATACACTACATGTGAAAAAAGGTTAAATGTATCTGAACTTACAAATTAATTTATGCAATTCCATCTTTAAGTAAAATTGCTTCAGGCACGCTTGCTAGCATCAGTGCAGTAAACGTGATACTTCCTACATGTAGCGGCATTGTGCTAGGTACAATAACCATATTACTTTCTTAGCATTCCAGTTTTACTAGCTGAGAAAATCTGAGCAGATACCCCATACGAAATTTTTTTCAGAGCCATTTCCTTTCACCAAGTTATTTTTGTTACCAAGGAATACACAATTTATAAGCATCAAAATAAGTAAACAGTAAAACTGTGATACTAGTAATTAAATCTACAGAAAGGGGCAAGAGCGCAATCACTGGGACTCATCAAGGAACTGTAGTTTTGGTCTGAAAACTGTTACACACGTTCCTTGGGTGATATTATTTAATATATGCTGCTCTTAGAGCCGTAAAACTTATACATACCTTACAAACTTAACTCAAAAAGTGACGTTACGTTATACGGTGTGTGACTGGGAGATATACTATAACGACGTATAACAATCATACAGACGTTCTTGGAACGATATTATTTAAGAATATGTTGCTGTCACAGCCATTAAAAATGTATTCATGGAAGAATTTGCACACATAAAAAAAAAAGTCACAATTTTCAATCGTAGGCAAACGATAGACGCCACAATTACGTACACACATGCCACAGACAATACTAGCACATGGCATTTATGAAAGTAGGTTGCGGTAATATTAACGTAAGTTGTGTTTATGATGAAAGAGCGGCAGTATTCGTGTTTTAACATAGGGTTGAAGGAATTTAATATTTATAATTGTTTTTAATCTAAGGTTGAAATGCAGCCTGTACCAGAATGGCACATAGTTTTTGTTTCTAAAACAAAACTGTTGAATTTGTTAAAGATTTAATTTTTCTATATTTTCAAGCAGCATTAGCGGTGGTTTTGGATATGTTGAAAGACAGGCTGATCCAAAAATTGAAATTTATTTAAAAATTTTGAGCTACCATGATTTTCGAGCAGACTTATTAGCAGCGCTTGTGGATAGGTTCAATGCAGCCTGGACCATAATGTTCATAGAAGCTGCCCGTTGTAGCTTAATGATTTTTTTTTTTAAATTGAGTTACCGGATTTTGAGCAGAATTATTAGCGCCGCCTGAACAGAGGTGAAGCAGGAACGTTAGCGTTATCATTATACATCGCCGTATGCCTTTTCTCAGTGGCGCGCGGCTTAACGGTACGGCACTTTACAAGTCAATTTTCTGAGAATTGATATATTTTACAGCTCCAAGAGCAACATATATTAAATAATATCACCCAACTAACATGTACAACAGTTTTCAGGACAAAACTAGTATTCCTTGATGAGTCCCAGTGTCTGGGCTATTACCCAGAAAGGTTTTAGAAACAATTGAGATTGTAATTTTAATAAAACACCAAATGCAAATGCTTACGAAAATTGCGAAAGGGGGTAATATCTAGATTGCGATACCGCTGCAACCACTTACCGCCTCGCGTTGTAAACACTTCCCGATAGAGAGTATGACGTCACTGTTTCCGGGTGTGACGTGTTCAGCATTCGATAGATTTGAGAATACAAATTTATA
>CM061918.1:137090542-137397726 GCA_031002005.1 Vandiemenella viatica | reverse complement strand
AAAAACCGACCAGACTAGCCTCGTGGAACTCGCAAAAGAAATTGAGATGGTAGGTATGATTTCAGATTATTTGGTATCGCTTTAAACTGCTGTCTTACATTTTCTGCAGATGCAGTTTTTGTGTATGAAACCGTATCTGTTTTAAGAACAAATATGTAATAGCTCATATAAACTCATGACTTATCTTAAGAAATATGATTATGCAATTGACTCCTTTCGCAATTTTCGTAAGCATTTGCGTTTGGTGTTTTATTAAAATTACAATCTCAATTGTTCTAAAACCTTTCTGTAGATTTAATGGCTCGAGCGCAACGTCAGGGTCCCAAGAAGGAAATGTGCTATCGGTCTGAAATTTACTACACACGTTCCTAAATGCATATTATTTCATAAAACGGTGCATGTAAAGCTGTCAAGCGTACGAAAAATGTATAAAGTTGTTTGAAATATGGGTAGCTCGTTAGAAGTAATCACGCAATAAATGCACGTTATTAGCTGTTAATATTTATTCCACGTGTTCTTAAGTCTTCATTATTGGATAAAAACTGCTTTCCACCTGCAAATTACCGACACTTGATAAGAAGAAAATCATTAACATTTACAATTCATATGTGCGTGGCGACATTTTGGATTTCAATGCTAAGATATATTGCATGGCAGCCTACCTTCCAGGGTAAAACATGGCGCTACCGTAACGGATGTTGGATACAGAGAATTTAAGTTAGTTTAAATTTTTGTTAATAGCAGTTGTGGTTAGGTTGAAATGCAGCCTGGACCAATAGTTAAAAGTAAGAAACACGCAGAAAAATATCAACATGCAATAACGTGGGCGGTAATAACATTTATTGTGTGATTACTTCTAACGAGCTACCCATATTTCAAACAACTTTATACATTTTTCATACGCTTGACGGCTTCATATGCACCGTTTTATGAAATAATATGCATTTAGGAACGTGTGTAGTAAATTTCAGACCGATAGCACATTTACTTCTTGGGACCCTGACGTTGCGCTCGAACCGATTTAATTACTAGTATCACAGTTTTACTGTTTACTTATGTTGATGCTTATAGATTGTGTATTCCTTGGTAACAAAAATAACTTGGTGAAAGCAAATGGCTCTGAAAAATTTTTTGTATGGGGTATCTGCTCAGATTTTCTCAGCTAGTAAAACTGGAATGCTAAGAAAGTAATATGGTTATTGTACCTAGCACAATGCCGCTACGTCTAGGAAGTATCACGTTTACTACACTGATGCTAGCAAGCGGGACTGAAGCAATTTTACTTAAATTAATTTGTATGTTCAGATACATGTACCCTTTTTTCACATGTAGTGTATTTTACTCTAGTTACGTGACAAATTTCACGGCTGATTTTTTTTTTTATTTAGTTGATCATTTTGGGGATTCTACAGTAACCATGGCACCACAATTTGATGATGAATTCTTATGTAACTCAATGAGACATATTGAAAATAAAGAATAAAAATGGGGTAATATCTAGATTGCGATACTGCTGCTATCAATTACTGCCTCACGATGTAAACACTTCAGGATGGAGAGAGTATGACGTCACTACGTTGCTGAATGTGACGTTCCACGCGCAGCTTTAACTGTCACTAACGTGTCCTTCCACGGAAACTAGTCCATCGCTAATACATCTCATATAGTGAAATAGTTAATTTTGCACCAGTAGCACAGGAATAAATTCATTAGTTATGAGGTTTTGATGCAGCCTGGACCACACTGAAAGGTAACTATTGAACACTTTACTGCGGATATCTAATGGCGTATCTATCGTTGTTTGCATCTCGATGCAGCCTGGACCATAGTGAAATGTAACCGTTGCACATGATATTGCTGATATCCAATTTCCAAATCGCATCTGTCTCTGTTAGTATAGCCCATGCCGCGTTACAACCTAACTACAGACGGTTATTAACGAAATCTTTTATTTATATAAATATTTCATGTCGTATGAATGATTTTAATAGCAATTTCAGCCACGTGAGGAAATACAGAAGAAAACTATCAAATAAAAATCAATGGAATTGTGGCTAATGTTACAGGAACCGACATTATGGAATGTAACTCTTTCAATCCGCAATTTTTTAATTATTACTATTGGATATGTTCTATGGCCTAACGTGTATTCACAAATCGATGGAAGGCTGAACACGTCACATTCTGCAATGTAGTGACGTCATACTCTCTCTATCCGGAAGTGTTTACGTCGCGAGGCAGTAAGTGATTGCAGTGGTATCGCAATCTTGATAGTAACCTAAAAATGTTTGATATCTCGCTTAGTTCTCGAGATATTGTATCTAAAAATTGATGTGGTTAGGTTGAAATGGGTCCTGGACCAGAAGAAAAAATTTTCCATAGCCAAATTTGTTGATGAATTCGTTTATAACTCAACAAGAAAAATCTAAAATAAAGAATAAATTTTTTTGATATCTCAATTAGTATCTCTAAAGTGAGGTTTGGTGAGATCTGGCATAGACGGAAAAAAAAAAAAAAAAAAAATATCACCATAACCACTATATCTACCTAAATGCACGATAGGTGTTTTATTTTCTTCCTAATGTTTGTTATTAGTTTGGAATAAGGCCTGGACCAGAAGAAATATCGTCAAAAGCACAAGGAACTACACCTATAACTGATTTTTAACAAACTGCTGCTCAAAAACCAAACGAGATACATTTTTTTTTTTTTTTTAAATCTTTATTTTTAGTTTGTTTCATCGAGTCCTACAAGAATTCATCAGATTGGGGCGCCATTGTAATGATAGAACTGCCATCATTTTTATTCCTTCCTTCAAGAAATTTAATAATTGTTGTAAATGCTGTAGGAGTTTGCAATTCTGCTACAACAACATTACTTCCTGCTGATTAATGATGTCAGTGCAGCTGCAAGATGTATTATTTTCAAATAGTAATTAGGTTGTTATGCGCCCTCCACCAGCATGACACCACTAAAAATACTTTGAAAAATATTTCTGGTGACTTTTTGCATTTGACTACTGCAGTATTATGACTCCAATTCCTCATGGAACCACTAACTCCAGTAATCCAAGGGGGGAAAATGGTGCAGTTACTATAGGTACAGCCCATGGCTACTTAGCTCCAAATGTGATGGTCTTTAGTCATGTGTTCTTGATTTTCCACACGACACTGTAATCATGAAATTGACAGTGACACATCACAACTTAAAACAGCTGTTATTGGGAGCAGTGCTCGGTAACTCTTGCTTAGCAAATCTTATACTTTCCATTTGTTAATTAATTACAGGTAATGGAATTGACATCGTTTCAGAGACCAATACTCGGTTACAAATGTTGAGTTTAATATGGTCACTAAACCAATAAAATTCATACAGCTTTCATATTGGATTAAGAATACCACAATGTAAATGGTGTATTTTATTGTGAGGGTTTGGCTGCCAATTGGAATGTTAGGCTCCTAGGCAATGAGGGAGACTCAAAGGAATTGTGCTTTTGGTTTGAAAATTTGCACGTTTTTAAGATTATATTGTTTAAGAATGTGTATATATTATATTCATCAAATATACACATACCACATGAACTTGACACAAAAGTTGCCATAATGTTCAGTAGTAAGTAATGACCAGCCATATTATGATGTGCAACAATAGTAAGTAGGTACTATGTAAATTGCAGCAAGAAGACAGTTGATGCTTGTTATTTATGATTAATAAAACTATAAATTAATGTATTCATTGTATGTAATACTAATTTCGTTAGAGGCCACATTTGTTTAAATATGGCTTCCAGGGATAGCTTATTAACATTAGGGTGGTTTTTGTGTGGTATGTGGTGGTTATAATATACACATATTCTTTAATAATAACTCTTAAGGAACATATGCACATATTTTCACACAAAAATATTATTTTTATTGATTCTTCACTGAATTTTACCTTGAAGCCAGAGGTAAATGTTATGATTGCTTATCTGACAATTCTCTCGTACATGATTTGATGTATAATACTTTAAATTCTATTTCTAAACAAAATTCATTGAAAACTATAACAGTCTCGTAATTTGGTTGTGTCCCTGTGCAGATATGTCAAACAATGTACGTATTTAGGCCTTGTGATTTTTTGTTGTTTCCTGAAATCATTCCATTTGTTCATAAGGGTTTTTTTTGCATTCTTTGTGAACAATTCTACTCCATCACTATTGACTTCAGTCCCAACAAACCATAAAACCCTAACAAAAAATTTAAATGCATGTGATTTCATTAGATGTTCTTGTGGACAGGCAGACAGATTCGTGCAGGCGACCGCGGGGGCCCGTCTCCGTCTGATTGCGGACCAGGTGGCTCTGTTGCGACGGCAGGCGGAGACCGTGCTGAACGAGGCCGCGCTCTCCCACCGCCTGCATCACGCCGCCTGCAACTTCCGCAAGGTCCCAGGCACCACGTACCACTTATACCGCAGCCCTGCGGGACAACACTACCTCTCCATGCTCTCACCACAGGTAAAATGTCATGTCTGCTGGAAGTAGATTTTAAAAAAAAATACTTAATTGGTTTTTTATACAAATGACATTTTTATGTAGAAATGGTTCTAGGCCTCTCCACAGTGAGAACAACTTGGAAGGAATTGTCCTTTTGGTCTTAATACTTGTGCTTATGAAATGAGTCTGGTAGCTCAGTGGTTAAGGCGCTTGCTTTCAAAACGGTCGCTGCTCCAGTCCCGAGTTCGAATCCAGGTAGGTGCAGGAATTTTGAGTGTTGTTTGATCATATGAGCTACACCAGGACGTTCCATGGTTCGGATTCCACGTTAAACTGTAGGTCTCTCAAGGGCTAACAACCCTAGTTGTAACTCAGCACATCTACAGCAAAAATCAAGCTATATAAAGGTTTAACGTGATCCTGATTGGCCCAAAAGAGTGTGCATACATTTGTACATATGTTCTTTGTGAGATGACAGTAGACCTGATGTTTGAGTGAGACATCTTCAGGCAAACGCTATGAGTATGGAAAGAATCTGCTATTGACATTCCTTCATATTGAGAATGTGTACGATTGTTTAACAGGTATAGGTGGTTTAATTCTGGATTGCGATACTTCTATGTCACCAGTGCTAGAAAATTAATACAACTCTCTTGAAATATCCATTAATCTGTTTGTTGGGGAAAAAAAGGTAACTTGAAATTGATGATAGAAAAATATTGGAAATCAAGTGTTTTCACTGTACACGAATGCTGTGTTTCTATGGCCTTAACTAAATTTCCCACAAGGTTCAGACTGCCATTCAACCTAACCGATAAAAAGAGAACAAACATTGAGGTTAATACGATCCCTGTACCGACACTGGTATTGGCACAAAGTGTTGTAGTGATAGCAGAATCTAAATTAAACTGAGAAAGGTTGTGGAGAACAGAGGAGTCCCAAAAAAAAAAAAAAAAAAAAAAAAACCATCAGCAGAGTGACAGAATTAATATCAAGGAAGTGTGAGTTGTGTGAAAATAGCAGAAGAAAGAACAGGTTGGCTGGAGCAAAGAAACAGGGTAAAACAAGGGAATGCCCTCTCACAACTACTTTTCTCCACAATCATGGATGATATAATGGAGAAGGTGGCAGTGAGGATGGTAAAGTAAACCATGAAGGTGATGGCTTCTACAGATGACTCGGTGAAATGGGGGGTACCGGCTACAATTGAACTATGCAGGTAAGGCGAGTAAATGTGGAAACGGAGGAGCTACTAGGGAAAGGCATTAGTTCCATCTTGGGGGTTGTGCCTGTGAACACCATTGGTAGGTGGGGTTTCACTAGGCATGGCCTACAACTCAATAGGAGGGGCAAGGGGGTACTTCCTGAGTTGTTAGCTAAAGCAGTAAGGGAGCACATTTCCAGTGATGATAGGGTCAGGACTGTGCCTTTTTTATGTTAGGGGCTGCTGGTGAAGAGATGGAAATAGATGATCAAAGTGATACTGATTGCAGATCCACGATGGAAAAAATCACAGATGTTGAAGAAATGGATGAAGTTGCTGAAACAATAACTGACTCGGGTAAAACTGGGATGGAGGAGGTTAGTGCTGAAAATATAAAGCCAGTAATAAGGGTGTTATTGGTGAACTGTTGAAGTATAATGAACAAACTTAATAGAGATAAACGAACCACAAGTAATAATTGGGGTAGAGTGTTGGTTAAAAGAAGTACTAGATGGTGAGGTTTTTCCTGATGGTTACAGAGTGTACCGCAGAGATAGAGGAGCAATTTGTGGAGGAGTTTTCATACTAGTTAACAAAAACTACCATAGTTCACTGGTGTTCATAGATTATGACCATGAGTTGCTTGGGGTATATATTTGGAGTAATAAAAAAATCAGGGCATGTTGGCTGCTTACCACAGTGGAAGAATGACAGATGAAGACGAGACTCTTGGGGAGAAATTAAATTCATACTCAGATTTCAGAGGTGAGAATAGAATGGTAATTATTGGCGAGTATTTAAATTTACCGGATGTAAACTGGGTAGGAAATAAGATTAATAACACAAGGAAACAGAGATTTGCAAAATACCTTAATAAGGGAAGGAGGATTTACACAAGTGGTAGAGCAGAACACTAGGCGACAAAATATTTTGAATATATTCCTAATAAGATGGAGAGACTTAAGTACAAAGCAGAACTAGCCAGTAGCTGGAAACCTGCTGTCCCTTTGGTGGTATTAATATGTTAATAGAATTTCCACCAAACGTATATTAATCTACCATTGCTTGAATATGGTAGTTTGTCTGAATATGGGCAGTTCTGCATAAGTTGTTATGAAAGAAATACGTATTATTGCCTGTTAATGTTTATTGCACCTGTTGAAATGCATCCCGGACGTTTCTTGTAATTGGCTCATGGTTTGTACAACGAATGTACATCATAGTGTATTCATTCCATGTAATTCCTATCATTGTTGGATGTTACGTTTGTTAAGATGGCGGCTTTTAGTAATCAATCACCATTTACAATTATGTTAGTTTAGTGTGAAATTATTTTATGTATTATGCATATATTATTAACACCATCCAAAGAAGGTGTGCACAAATTATCAGTATAAAACGATGATTCTTCATAAAGTAGTCGTTGCAGAGCCATAGCGTTGTATTTTATGCTGGTTTGTTTCACTAAATGAGGCAGTAACACAAATAGATTACAACTGTAACAGTTGAATGATAAACTAATACACTACAAAGAAAGAGTAGGTTGTACATATTGTTTGGTAGTATCCTCTTGGTTTTACTGGCTCCAGTTTCTCAGATATTATGTATCTAAGTTTTTATAGCAGCTTACATACCCGGTAAATAATAACTTTCACCAAACGAACAAAGTCCATAAAAAGTCTGGCAAATACGGAGATTCTCCTCTAATTGGTTGATTTGGTATGTGGATAAAAGTATTGTGTTACATTTAAGATTATATATTAAAAGTTTTTTACCCACCATTTTAAATATATGTTGTAACACTATGTGATGATTGATGGTGTGTATATTACTTTTCTACTTTGTCAGGAGTGGGGGCCACGGGGAATCCCAGCGGACCACAAGTTCGAAGGCTCGTTCTGCCTGCAGCACGACATGTCGTGGCGGTCTGTGGAGGACGCCGAGCCCGTCCCCTCGACGCTGGCTGTCGACAACATATTCGGCGCGTCGCGTCACCTCCCCGCACTGGGTGATACTGTAATGTCGGACAGCTGGTGACGGCGATTACGACTTGACGTCGAGGAGGGTGTGACGAGTCACTGCTGCAAATATTAACGCAGCTGTTTTTATGGGAAGTTCCTTTTTATTACTGTGGTGATAAATATTATTCCTATTTACTATAATGATGATAATGTTGTAGTAAATTCAGTCAAGTGCTGTATTGCTGATGAAGTATCTTGAGCAAACTGCCAACTGTGGCACCAAGAAAGCACCAATCTTTTGCTGCTGTACTTTCATTGTTATAAATTGGTTGTGAAACTTTTTCTACTTTCAGAAATATCTTTCTCCAATGGCCAGTTCAGTAAATTGATATTTCAATATTGTTACAAATTATAGTTTTTTCCTGTGTCAATAATGAGCTGCATATAAACACAACCAAAAGCATTTTTTTATGTTGATTTTAAATAAATTATATTGTGTATAAGTGCTCATTTTCATTTCATTGGCCTCTCAGGGTTGATGGTGCAGGTTAGTAACAATTCTGGTATACGTATTGTTAAATCTAGCTGAAGTGAGAAGGTACCTATTATTAGATTCATTTTTTAAACATCCTTGTCTTTGAAATAATTTTTCTGGTTAGTACCTATTGTCAGTATAACTATAATACTAGGCATTTAGGCAGAAAGAAAATGAACGAAACCTTACTGAGATTACATGTAGCCCAAATGAACATAAAACTGCACTCTTTCTCACTGATTCTGATTTACTTTTTTTCTGAATAATCGCAAGTCAATAGAGCCTCAGAGTTTGTCAACATCCATTTTGATTGCTGTGCAGTTATATTTAAATATATATTATTGTTGCAGAATATTAAAATTATCAAACTGTTTTGCAGTTTAGCTCAAACTCATGATTTTTTTTTCTCAATTTCTAACATTTAACTGTTTTGCAGTTTAGCTCAAACTCGTGATTTTTTTTTTTCTCAATTTCTAACATTTTTAAGAAAGAAATATTAAACTACTTAAATAATTTTGAACATTTCATACATGGGTTCGGACATCGCGTAAAAGGTATTTTTCATTGTAAGCAAATGATTTTCTTTTTAATGAATTTAACTGAAAAGATAAAGTCTATAAACGGTGTCATTGACTGACTGTATTATCCATATTTTATTTTAAAAATTTGTTTTGTGAACCCTTAAAATTCTGTGCCATATTGCCAATAAAGTCATTAAAATTAAATTTTTGTTGCTTAAATAAAAAGACATATTGGTTCAAAAGACACGACTTAGTGTTGATTCAAATATTGGAGAGTGTAAAGTTCGTAGAGTGCAAAAGTATGTAGATACAAAAAAGGGGGAAAAGTGGCAGTTTAACAAAATTACCACTGAAGCAAAAGACGACAAACCACAACACCAAAAAATTGTATTGGCATCACTACCCGTACTTTCAACACTGCTGTGCGTGCTCAGGGTTGTCGATTCGAATCCCAGTGACGAAAATTAAAATGATTGACTTCAGTGGCCTGCAACACACGAAGTTATATTCAAAACGTCAGTAACCAAAGTTGGAGCTCGTGGGGATTGCGTTGGAGACACCTGATCTATGCTCGGTGACATAAATTAAATGAAATGTTGACATTCACTCCGTACAACGTATGTAGCTACAGTTTCGGCTTGTTGGGGTTGTGTTGGAGCTACAGGCTCAAGAGTCTATGGGTTATAGATATTGGGTGTTGTTAAATAAATATGAGAATCAATTACTTTTTTTTTATTGCTTTAAGATTCCCAAAATAACCCAAGTGATTTTAACAAATTTGATGCTTCATTACATAACATTCACCAAAAAAAAACAAAACCATTTGTACTGATTGATGGATAATGTCGTGAATCATATGGAAAAGGTAAATAAGTTTCAGAAATTTCTGACACCAACTTTTTTTTCTATATGCCGCTAGAATGACAATTTCAGAAAATGTATAGTATTTAAAAATACTTGCTCTTGATTTTTTAAAAGTTTTTGCATTTTTTTAATGAATTCAGTTTAATAAAATTCGTATATGCAGACACAAGAGTGTTAGTGTAACTCACACTTTACAGTGTTTAATTAGTAGAAGATAAGTTTGGTCTCTGGGTGATTCACATTTATTCGGCAATCGGTGGTAATAGAAATAACATCTCACTTCTAATTCCTTTTCCTCTAAGTGTTTGGCTGCCTTGTAGAATTATCTTTATTTCTGTTTCATAGTATCCTGCTGTTGTTTCACTGTATTTGCTTCTCAGTTGAATCCCATTTTTTAAAGTGAAATTTCTTTTGGTGTGTTAAAAGCAAACTGGTTTCATTTAACAGAGTAAGTGATGTTACTATGCGGTCAAAGATGCTACAAAACCAAAGACAATGACCTCGTGACTGTACATACCAACATGCATGATGCAAAAAAAAAAAAAAAAATTAATGAGTTCAATATATGTGATTGAGTATCTTTCATTATCTTTATAAATATTTTTTTGTGATACTTACACATTTAATAAAATGAAATTCGGCTCTTATTTTATGAGGAGAGCGAAATATTAAGTCTAAAATTTTCATCCCCTGCACTTGCCTGTTCATCTTGGACATTGTTTAATTCTTTTATGAATGTATTCGTTTGGTAACTGCTTTTGTCCATTATTATTTAGATAATTTTCACTTCTGACACGTGGTCTTAAGTGTACACACTTTTTTTACTAAAAAAAAGCATATTTTAGTAGGAAATTCCATCTCATTACTGTGTTAAAAATAACTTTTTTTTCTTCGTTTTATTGTATTAGGAATATTAAATTAATATATTACTTTTAATTTTTGCTATAATTTTCCTTTTAATACATTTATCCTCTGAAATTTATTGTAGGCTACATGAGCAGAAAAAATGAAACAAATTGTGTTGTTCAGTATTATCCAGGCTCCAAATCATTTCTACGATATCTCTTTTGCCTCTGCTCCTTACAACACGACAGGAAGATGTCAGAACTGTTGTTTGGTGTCAGCAGTGACGATAGTGTTGCTTAGAACTGTACGGTGTAGCTGGGAAGACCCCTGGTGCCGAGACCGGTAACTTTGAATATGGCCCCAGCGTCAGGGTGTGGGTCCTTCTTCTCCTCCTTCAGAGCTCCCGAGGTGACGTAGAGCTCGTCCTTGGCGCGACCTCCCCATGTGACTGAGGTCACCTCGCACGGGAAGTCCAAGTGGGTCAGACGCTCACCACGGACGGGGTCCAGCTTGACCACCTGCGACACGAGACAGAGCACAGGCCAACTGTGACTAAAGTTTCACAATTACGACAGCGTTTGATTTATATTCTTAAGTAATTGCAATGGAACGTATGCCCCAGTGGAAATTTCCTTACTTTCTGTCATCCATAATCTGCCTGTTCAATCATTAAATGACTTGGTCTCTTAGTTGATTCCTCCTTATGAAATTTAATTTTAAATACTTCCAGTATTTCTGATAAATTTTTCATCATTTCGCTATGTGTTTATTCCAATCAAAGACTCCATTACCTAAAAAAATTATCAGTTCCTAATGTTTGAAATCAAGTGTCAGCTTCCCATCCATGTACTATTCTTATTTTTTTCTGCCGGTAACTGGTATTACCTCAGTCTTCGTGCTTACAACCATTTTAGTAACTATGACGTACACTTGCTGTTCGGTGTACCTCAAAACTTTTAAACAGATATTGAACTCTTGGTAAAGTACCATTGCAGTTCCAAAGTTTGGGCTAAGACCATTAATTTTTATCCGTAAAGTCGTTCCAAAATTTCCCACATTCAAATGTACCTCCCTCTTCCCCATCCCTTTTGCTAAAAAATAGATTGTCTTTTACGATTTATTGAAATTAAGTACTCGGCAAATTTTATAAACCAATAACGAGAGTTTATTAATGTGAATGGATTTACAGTCTACAATTTCTCTTTGCATGCAGTACTTGACTTAAGAAAGAAATCATCTTCCGTACGTTGTTAGTCATTTTCGGTAATTGATACAAAAATATTGTTCGGATAGGAACTGATTAGTGTCGAGTCCTTATAGCCCCTGAACCAGCTCCTACCAAATAGCTGTGTGTGGGGAACTGTGTCCCGCCTGCCCACTAACCTACTTTTAACTTAAATTTTAAACAAATAATATGTTTGAACTTAAACTGGGTATGCTGTGTCAGAAAAGTCCCATCTGCTGATACCTAATTGATCGTTGTAGCTTTTGTATTCATTCAGAAAAAGAGTAGTTTATAACACACATAATATATAGGAATTTTGAATTGTAATTTTATCTTGTATTTACTTTAATTTTGTTACGACCTTTTAATGTTTCTTATTGCATAAGTTATAATTTAGTACACAGCAAATTATCATTGCAACTGTTTCTGTAATATCTTCTCAGAATTCAGTTTTGTTCACTTCAGCTATCAGACTCTTTACTGGTACTATACATTCTCGTGTGCAGTATTAAGTTGTCCAGCTGAGTTGGGGATACGAGAAAGTGATTACTACATTACCTGACAGTTGGCGAAGAATGCGACCCACAGGTTGCCGTCCACATCCACAGTCATACCGTCTGGCATACCCTTGATCCCTTCCCCCTCGAACGTGAAAACTGTCCTCTTGTTGCCTGGAGAACAAAGAAACATTTAGTCCTAGCCATATAAAGATTTGGAATGCCAGAATGATTCTGTAAGATGGCCCTTGGGTGCCTCCGTGACATATCCCTTCCTATGAATCTAAGTGCAGAAATTAAAATAGGTGTAACACACAGTGTGTTGTCACCTGCGGGTTATTTTTTGAGTAAGGTCCATTCTTTTTAATAGGGAGAAAAATACTATAAATATCATTAAAATATATTTATTTCCATATTCTACATACCTTTGTCTACTTTTCTACATAATTTCAATTTTTGTCAATCACTGGAGTATCATTCAACTTATTTTAAATTAGACTTCAAAGAAATTTGCTGCCTGTGAAGAAGGCCAATCCAGAACTGCAGTTTTCAGTAATTCAGGTTCTCAAAAAATGCGTTGTGCAAAACTGACCTTGAAACCTGTGATAACTGTGAAATCGTGAATCGTCAGTCCTATAGAATTTTGCTGTCCACGTCATGAAGAAAACTTTAGGAATCAGAGAAGTGTAAGGGGGTCATATAAATACCCGTAATATTCAATATTAACGGAGTGAATATAGCTGGCTTCTTAGTTGCACGGCCGGCGAGGTAACGCGAGTCACTGTGTGCTGATTTGAGCGGGCGCGCTTGCTCGCAGGACGCAGCCAGTATGCCTCGGAGTCTCTAACTTAACGCACGGATGTAACACGCGGTTCGTGATTCACTACCAACAATATCACTTTGTACCCCATTTTGGCAACTGGAGTCTAAATTCAAGATAGCGGAGGTGCAGCTAGCAAAATTGCGTGTGACAGAAATTACGTTCTTGTGTTTGTGAAACTGTCTGTGTTTGATTAATGGCAATAAACCAGAATTATTTTGTAACTTCTGTTTCCTTCCGTAACACCTTTCTGTTCCGTACCAGGCTAACATCACTCAATCAAAAGAACTCTACGCATCCTTCCTTTTAAAATATTTAACATCTTTAATAGACTATAGTTGTTCTCACAGCAAATGAATATTAAATAAATATGAGCATATAACAATTATTATGTTTTAAACGAAATCTGTAGTTTTATTTCAGTGTTCTGGCAAATAATTTTTTTACGGAAGGGACCTACGACGAGTATTCATATCAGAAACATGGCTATACTGCATTAAACACAATCGCTTGGTGTCAGACAGAAGACCGTCGTCCTGACAAGAAGAAACATCAAGAAGACAATACTATTGGGCAGGTTAGTGATCACCCATCCAATACTCAATCAATCAATATCCACTCGGCCACCCGATACAGATCTTTGGTGTCATCTGCGGGACTCAAACCCTGCACCACACGCATATTAACAGAGTTACATCACAAAAGGTTGACCTGGATTGCGCATGTTAACCTGCTCATCCTTGAGGATTGTCATCAACTTTTGAACTTTAAATATCTCTCATAGCATTATCACTGTACACTTTGCAAATCTGACAGTGACTTTTGGCTGTTGTCAATTTTCTTGTACTCAAAATCGAATTACAGATAATAACTGACGGTCGCATATGGAACAGTTTTCTTTAAATTATAAACTTCTACAGCTGGCTCACAGACGGTACGGTTCCTAACGGCGTCTCTCGTGAAGCACGTTCACTGCAGCGATCGCGCGTCATTCTCACTCTCGTTCACAAACGGACTTCATTTAAAAAAACAATGCTCATAGTAATAGTAAGTTTCCAATGGACAAATGACTTGATCTATGTGAGAATATGCCATATATAAATTTGACAACTGTACAAATCAGAGATAAAGGAAATTTGAAATTTTTAGAACTTGATCATTTCGATAACTAGAAAATATTTTAAATACAGCTAAATGGCAGTAACAGCATTAGTGATATCAGCTGGTGGGATTGATCAGTTTATCGGATGATGGAGATGATCTACTAAAGGTGGCAATCGATATAACTTTGTTCATTTGGCTTACCCAATTTTCCTTGGCATTGAAAGGACTTTGGACAACATGAGGCTTAATGGCTTTATTTATAAGTTCCCAGCACCAACATAACTGCAGTCGGGACAGGATGATTTACAAGTTGTCCTTCGTCCCACCTCCACAGTTTTTGCAACTTCAAAATCTACTTTCAGCCCTAATATTCCAAGTAGTTCCCTTCTACCTACAGTACAGAAGGCAGTGTACCACATGACTCAGTTCTATCCCTCAAATTCTACATTATCTACATATCTGACAACCCTAAAAGACAGTGTTAATGGTTTTAAAATTTGTTGTAACGCACTAACATTGATGAATCCTGCTTGAGAAATATTTCGAAATAAAAAGCTAAGGTTTGTTAGTATTTATTGTACCGAATGTATTCGGTACATCCACCAATTCAAAGTCATATTTCATGTCAGTCCACCAATAAATCATTTGGTACGATTGCTGTTTAACTTTTAGAACGACAGCGCCAGAAACTCTTCAATAGCGAGACTGAATGAAGCCAGCTAGTGTAGAGGACATCTTTGTATAGACCATAGATGGATGCTGCGAGGGAAAAAAAGATTACATTTTGAGTTACATAGTATTTACCGCATTTTTGATACCATCACATGTGAATTTCAAGCACCAAAATACCTGTATTTCCTGCTGACTATTCTGTCAAATATTTGATAGTTGCAGCTGTCATTTTGACATGGTGAAAATTTTTCTCCACTGTTTGACATCTAGGAGCAGACTCCCTATCCCTTAGCAACTATTGATGAATTTATTTTGGTCATTAACCGCCAAATACGAAGCAATTTTTGACGAAGTCGTATTCCTGTTTCTCCATTTCAATGAAACACAAATACATCTGTTTTAAAAACTGAGATAAGGAAAATTACTTCACAGCTCAATTTTGAAACTTTGAATTTGTTACTAACACACATGTATCAATATCCAGCCTCTGCCCGGGTCTGCTTCATGCACAAGCCTCTCCATTTCCTTCTTTCAACACAAGTATCAATATAAGCCTACAAAAAATAAAAAGTATTGATAAGATTGCCATCTGTGTGCCAGTCATAAACCTTTCTCATCACCTTTGTAAATTAGAGAAACTCTCGAGATTCGATCAGCCTACGTTTGGACCCATCTTTTTAGCACACTTTTTGTTAATGTATATAAAAAAAGCACGATATGAAAAATGAGAGGTTAAGCAACTCTAGGTGGTCGCAGCAAGCTGGAAGCTACTAGGCACCCGATGAAGACGGCAGAGCCAGTGTTGAAACTTGTTTCTATGACACTGTCCAGCTGGACGTTGGAGAAGATTAAATTGCATCATTACGCTGGGGAATACATAAGATCGCATTACGTTGATGGATGTAAGAAAGGAGATGAAGCTTTCAACTTACTAGTCTTGCCAGTGTCGAGGTCGAAGTCGAAGGCGTAAATGCTCCTGACGAGTGTGTCAGCGTAGTACATGATGGTGTTGTCGGGACTCCAGCCCAGACCGTTGCTGAGTCCGACGCCGGTGAGGTGAACCACGACGGACCGGGAGTCGTTCACACTGAACATGATGCCGTCGCCAGGGGTGGACTGCCCGTCCACGAAAGGACCCATCGTGCCTGAGAACCAAATGTACGCATACTTGTAAAGTGGTGAACAAAACGACATACCAGAATTTGACACAATGCTGTTAACAAGTAAGAAACTTCTGCACATTTGACTTCACCCCCAATACACACACATGCAACTAGTTCAGTTGGATTGTTGCAATTGAATACTTGGAAAACTGTACACACAGGACAGCAAAAGTGGTTATTAATGTTAACGAATTTGCAGTATTTTTTTAAAAAAAAAAAAAAAAAAAAAAAAAAAAAAAAAAAAAAACAGTATTTGATGTTAGAATACAATCATCTTGAATTTGTGTTTATTGTATTTGTATCAGGCAAGTAAGATTGTTCAAATATCTTGGGAATATGATCACCGAAGATTTGATGTGCCATCAGGAGATAAAATCTCGCATTGCTGTAGCGAAGGAAGCGTTTAATAGGAAAAGGAGGATACTAACTGGAAAAATAGACAAAACACTTAGGAAAAGACTGTAAATGTTTTGTATGGAGTGTGGCTCTTTATGGGTCGGAGACATGGACACTGAGACGAGAGGATGAAAAGCGGTTAGAAGCGTTTGAGATGTGGATGTGGAGGAGGATGGAGAGGATAAGCTGGGTGGATAAAATAAGCAATGCTGAAGTGCTGGACAGGGTCAATGAAAGCAGAAAAATTCTCCAAGTAATAAAGGAGAGAAAGAAAAACTGGATGGGACACTTTTTGAGAGGGGAGTGCCTGATAAAAGACGCCTTGGAAGGTCTAGTCTGTGGGAGGAGAATAAGAGGAAGAAGGAGGTACCAAATTATAGACAACATCAAGGAAGACGGCAACTACATGGTTCTTAAGAGCAAGGCAGAAGATAGATCATCATGGAGAGCAGCCAAGTGAAAACCTCCCCGAGGGCAGAAAACTAATGATGATGATGATGTATTTGTTTAAAAAAGAATTCTTGGCTTCTGGTAACCCCTGATGCTGTCAAAGTGCATGTTGTGCACAGCGGGTTGCGTCCTACGCGTGTGGAAGTGTGGCGAGGTAAGTGGTGTCCCGGTGAGCAATGGACTCTCTTTAAAAATAAATTTTAAACAAACAATGTGATATAACACACAGTGAGTATGCTATGGCACACGTCAGTAAAAAAAAGAAAATATCAAATGCACTAATACTTTATTCATCGAAATAGGTTTCTAATCAGTTGATAAATATGGATAAACACTAGAAATAATATATTGGATTGTAATGTAACATTAAATGAAATTCAGGTGGAATCAAGAAATCTAGATTTACTGAGACTTTTAGAAAATTACTATACAGGCAAATTTTCTAACTCCATTTTTTTCCTCCGTCTGTAGTTCCTATTCTTATCCACATCTGAAATCCATTTTTATTGTCAAAATGTCCCAATCCAGATTTCTGGTTTCCATGGTTTTACCAAATTACTGCAGGCAAACTCCAGGTTGGTTCCTTTAAAGGGCCGCGGCTGAATTCCTTCCCATTCCTTGCCCACTGTCCTTTTCTGCCTCTAATAACATCGACAAGGCGTGAGGCCATAAACAAAATCAGAGTTTCTTATTCAAATTCCTTTAATATTTTTTTTCAATTAATTTTAATTACAACACTTAAAACTCATCACATCACTGTTAAAGAGTCGGCAAATCTCTCTCGCTGAACATCTGGAGCGTACTGAAGTCAATTTATATCTTGTTGAGAGATGATGTCAGCAGTGACCTGAAGTATAGGGAAGAACTTCACAGTTTGTTAGAAACGGGCTTCGTCCCTTTTCAAATTGACATCTTAAATTGGTCAGTTGGTTTACAAGTTATAGGATTCAGAAAATACATTAGTTCGTAACAGTCATTTTCCCTAGAATAAATCTCCTTCATTGAAGCGAGTTCTGATTTTTCTGCAAGTATGGGCAAAATTTGAAAGGAAGAAATTTCTGTTCCAAGCCTTGGAATGTTCAAGAACATTTAAAAACAATCCAACTGGACACTTCTGTACAAGGTTGTGGAGCATGTAAGTTTGCATGAGAACGCAATACAGGTCAGGGATACTAGTGCAACCAGCCAGTGGGAAATGTTTCACGCAGACAACTCTGCTTTCTGCCAATCACATTATTGGTCCTCACTGTAGTCCACCAGCGTAGAGCTTGGTTTTGAAGCATACTGGGCAGAGTCTTCTTGGAACCATGATCGGAAAAAGCTGGTAAATGACTAACGTCCTGTATCCTGCTCCTCTGCGAGTTTAGACCAGAACTCCTTGCCTCAATTTGTATCTTTCTAGCAGGGTAACTTTATAGTGCAATGTTACCATTTACATGTTGTTTTTTTTTTTTTTGTCGTATGATTTATGGCAAATACCTTTGCCATCTGTTAATCCCTCTTTTATTTTTATTTTATTATAACTTTTAAAGAGTGGTAATGTTCTGGCCTCACATTCGGGAAAACATGAGTTCAAATCCTCTTCCAAGAATCCAGGTTTGGGTTGTGTCCATGGTTTCCCTAAATCACTCCAGGAAAAGGCCGGGATCCTTCCTTAAAAAACGCCATGGCCCAATTCCTACCCATTTCTCGTCCCCAATCCTTCCAAGCCTCTAATGACCTAAAGTAAATGAGGTGTAAACCCATTAACAAAAAAAAACCTTTAATTGTAAATTATCCTAATCATCTACTTTTGCCCTTTAGTGAACTTTAATTTCAATTGCTTCAGTGTTTTAGTGAATTATCCACCACTTCCCTTGGTAAGTTATTGCAGTCGATGACACGTGCATTAAATCGAGTACTAGGTTTTGGTCATCAAGGTCATTCTTTTCCTTTTTTGCATTACTGGTTATTTAATAAATGTCATTCAACATATTACTTTCAAATGCATTTCCTGGTTAACTAAAGTAAGCTATTTCTCACTAGATGTGTTCAGTCAGAAAGTCAAATGGCAATTGAGGGTGAAGATGGTCCCAAACAGAAATTAAGTCGCTTACTTCAGGCTCAGTATATGAGACAACATCAATGGTATTAATCTCAAATTATTACATCAAATATCACTTCCAGTTGTCTTGTCTTGGTGTAAGTAGAGAGCAGTGGTACGAATACCCCTAGGAGTATGCGAGGTTGCTTTAACGGGTATGCGCAGTAATTCCTTGGATAAGTTAATTACTAAGTAACTGAAAAAAATTATGCAAACAATACCATGGACAAATTACATTTTAAGATAATCAAACTGAGTCCGGGTGTGTGAATTATATTACTACAATAAAGTTAAAAAAAATATTTATTTTTTATGTCATGTGTTAAACTTCGGCATGCGCACAATTCCCAAACCTCATGACTCATTTCCCACAACATGAATATGGTGTAAAACTGAAATGTAGTGTGTTTTAGTGTTTTTCAATCGCTGCAGTCTACAACTTTGGTGAATGATGAATCATTTTCCCAGCTATAGGGTGGTACTCGGTAAAACCTAATTGGAAGCACCGATATAGATGGAGCGAGGTGGATTTTCCTTCGAGAAAACTCACACATTTGAGTCCGTCAGTTGGAGGTGAGTATCGCAGTGCCTACCTGACCACAACCTGCCCCTGGCGTCCGCCTTGGCATCGTTGATCTTGTTGTCCGGGTGTTCCCGATCCACAGTGACGACCAGCTCCGATCGCTGCGGTTTGCTGCTCTTTCCGTCCCAAGTGATCACCGAGATGTCGTGGCCTCCGCCCACCACGAACTTGTCCTTGGTGCCCTTCACGGGGATGATGAAATGAGGCGCTGTCTCTGAAACCACAAAGCAATCGCACAATAAACTTAAGCACATACAATCTTCCACTCTCCCCCATAAAATGACACTTCAGTCTTTTTTTTTTGGCTTGTTGAAATTAAATACTTGTGGAAGTGAATACATAATATAACAAACTCTGTACATTAATGTAATGTATTAACAAATTTACAATTCATTTTTCTATATAATATTTGAGTCACAAACAAAAGGAACGACACTCTCAAAGAATGAAGAAAGTTTGGAAGCAAAGAAAATTAAATACAAAGAAACATAGCTAAAGTTGCCCTCCAAATGGGTTATTCATAATAATAATTTCAGTCACAATGCAATTATCTTGAATTTTTTATCTTTGGTAATTGATAATAAAAAATATTGTTAAATTTGGAAACTTATGAAGGTCGTTTTGGGTATATGTATTTTTAGGAAGGAATTGGGATGTTTAGTTATAGTTAGGCTTCAAGTCTGGTAGATTTTTGCAGGTGCAGTCTTCAGCATGAAATGGTTACCGATAGAATGCTTACATGACGACACAGAGATTGTTACACCGGATCAAGGACATAATTCCGACATGTTGGCGGACCACACTTATCCTCACATCGTCAAGTGATACCAGCCAGTAAAGATGGGGTAATTATTCCATAAATCATGAGGCATTAGCTCTGTTTCACAATCAGGCTTCCATTATGTCATTTCACCATGCAATTAGGAGCTTAACATGCTCTAGTATTCAGCTTACAGCACTTGTAAGTAGCTATTTCAATATTATTTTTTATAAAGGCTATCAGGAGCTAACCTTGTAGATTGCACTCTCATCTGTACTGCACACAGTGATCATTTAATGGGATTATTAAGTCAACAGTTGCCTATTATCATTTATTAGGTAGATTCTCAACTAGGCAATCATTAGATCCTGGCAGTACCCGATAAGATATGTAGCAAGAGTTAGCAAATGCTAAGGGCCCTGCAGCTTGGTGGAAAATGGGAGGGGGAGGATTTTGGGTGGAGCATCACGCATATGTGTAAAAATATCTAACAGTCAGATATTGTACTTAGAAGTATTGATTTGGCTAGTGTTATCTCTAAATTTTCCCACATTAAATCATGGACGGTAGTTTTATAAATATGAGATTTTATTTTATGTCCTGAACTTTTAATACTTAAAGCAAATCAAGTGCCTCTTGTTTTGCTACGGGCCCCGCGCTTTCTTAATCCGGTTCTGTGTCCTGCCTAACGCTTCCTGGCATACCTATGTGGTGGTGCCATTTTACTCCTGACAGATAACATCTTTCTATAGCCCACAAGATACTGTTTAAATATGCAGGATAAGGATGACAGAAGATTGAAGGCCATTTCAAGAAAGAAGATAGTGCAAGAGGATTATAGGGCTTAGGAAAAGTCCCGAAGGTTAGTCAACTTCCTAAAGTCTGCTTCAATGTAAATCTCACAAAATCAACCACCATTTGCTCATGCCAACTGATTATCTAGGATTCAGCACAGGGGGTACAAGCCAACATCCTACAGGATCTTGAAAGGTTTTTTATTTACTGCTTAACGACTCTGAACAGTGAGGTCTTTAGAGATGGGAGGCAAGGAATGGGAAGGAATTCGGCCATGGCCTTCTGAAGGAAACATCCCGGCATTCACCTGGAGTGATTTGGGGAAACCATGATAAACACAAATCTGGATGCCCAGACCGGGATTTGAACTGCCGTCCTCCGGAATGCGAGGCCAGAACGCTAACCATTACACCACCATGCTCAATCCTCAAAAAGGCTACACAGAGGTGTCCATGAGTAAATATAGCATTTTTCAAATATAATCCAGCTCATTGAAGCATTTATCATTGAGACGTATTAATAGTCGCAGCGAATATAACTTTCAGTAGCACACCTGACAGAGTTTTCTTTCAGTTTAAATTTTAAACAAAAAAATGTGTTTTTTGGTTCCTCGTAACCCCTGAAGCTGTCACTACCTAAGTGACTGTGGTGCACTGGTTTGCATCTCGCCCACGCAGGCGTAGCTATAGGAGAGCTAGGTGGTGCCGTGCACCAAGGGCCCCTCCCAGGAAACCTCACTTGGTAAGTTAAAAAAAAAGTCCCTCATCTGGCCTCAGGTCCCCATATTTTTTGCACTGAGGCCCTTGTTAACCTAGCTACGCGACTGTACACCAGCGTTGTACTCTGCCGTCAAATCTGCCACAGATCGCCGCCTATCCTGCTTCACAGAGCAGGCAAGCCTCCACGTTCTGTGATGAGTCGTGGACGTCCACGCCCAGTCGTGGTTCCACCGTACTTCAACCACTCTGCATTGATGCTCACTACAGTAGCACGCGAACAGCCGACCAGCCTCGCCGTTTCAGAGATGCTCGTTCCCAGTCGCCGCGCCCACTAACCACCTGCCCGTAATTTAAGGGAATTGCGTGACCTGTGCATTGACATCTGCTGCCAGACAACTCTGGAAACCTAACGAGGACTTTACGAATCCATGCCACACCGAATCGCTGCTTCATTGTGCTCCATAGATGGGCCAACACACTAATAAGCAGGTGTTCGTAATGTTTTGGCTGATCAGTGTAAGTCGGTGGTTTCTAGAATTATTTTTGCTGTTTCACTGGTCCCGGGGTTGAGAAACGCTGAAGCAGATCATTGAGGACAGAGGATGTAAGGAGTATGTTGAGATGAAATAATTAGCCCAACCAGAACAGATGGAGGATTACATTACAACAAGTCGAGACACTGATGTCCAGAGTAAATGTACGATGTTAGTGATTCACGTGTGCTTGGTTGTACTGACCGAGACTGACGGCGGTGTTGTCGCCGGTGGCTGGGTCGAACCTGTGGGCTCGGCTGCCGGTGATGTCGACGTAGTACAGCACCTGGTTGTCGTCGTCCCAGTGAGGCCCCTCCCCGAACTCCACGGGACGCGTCGCCTTCTCTATCTTCACAGACGACATGATGACACTACAAAGTCAGACGCAACACATATCTACACTAATAATATTATAAATGCAGAAGTAATTGTGTCTCCCTATCTGTTACGTTTTCACGACTAAATGGTTCAACTGATCTTGATGAACCTGGACAAGGAAATTTTAACCATCATTGTGAAGGGCAAATGATAGTTTTTTCGGGATAGTAACATATTTTGTCACCAAGTTTTGAAAACTAACGGAACGATGTTAGACAGATGGATAGCGTGTGTTAGTCTCTGTAATGTTATATCGGTCACTCAGGCTTCGTTTCACTCGCAGTCAGTTTGTGTATGGTCTGTTTGTAGTGATCCTGTCTTCTTTTGTTAATCAGCTGGAGCCGTGGATATGGGCCGAGAGTAGAATTTAGCCATGTTTCTGATTATGAATATTCGTCGTAGGTCCCTTCAGTAAATAAATTAATTGTCAGAACACTGAAAGAAAACTACGGATTTCGTTTAAAACATAATGATTGTTATATGCTCATATTTATTTAATATTCATTTGATGTGAAAGTATTTGTTAAAATCTTTGATCTTAGATGTTTAAGGTAAAACCTTTAATTTTCGTGTAGCAATGATTAGACTGTTGCTATAAACGGCACTTGACTTTAAAGGGAGAATTTTTTTAATTTAAATTGTTTTCATTAGTGTCCTATTACTTAAATCTTTACTTCGTTTGAATCAAAGCTGTTCCACACTGATCGTAATCTACAATTAAATCTAATATTACCTGGAATGATGTAAGTTGTAAAGATTTTTTAAATTTCCTTTGCTTTTATTGGTGACATGTTTCAGCCGTATGTAACTGCATTAGCCAGTCAACCGTTGTAATATCGATCTGAATCACGTATAACATGAAAGGCAGATGTATAAACCGGTGATGTTTTAGTATATATCGCGATGCATTATTGCCACTAAAATGTCATACATGTACATCTATTAATATGCGTGTAATTGAAGTATTGTTTCTCTGGTGGCAAGTTTAGCGTAGTACAGTATGTGGTTAGATTGAAATGCAACCTGGACCGGGATTGCAACAGAAACCTTTTGTTACTGCGCTAGCACTAGGAATTACATTATGCTTTATTATTTCTAATTATTTAAGCAATTGTTAAGAAATGAATTACCAGAATACTGAAAGAAAAGTATGTATTTTGTTTAAATTGGCATGTTGATTATCACTCGATTATTTTTACATAAATCATTACTTGGTTTGAATGAAAGAAATTCCAAATTGTTCGAGATCTATACGGACTAAACCAATTAACGATCTCCATCTCAGATAATAAAAAAGAAAGATGTAAGAAGTGAGGAATTTGGTTCAAGTTTATATCGCGATGCATGATGACATTGAAATGCCATACAGGAACTATATTAATTCGCTTTTGATTGAAGCTTTTATTTTCTAGCTACAATATTAGCGGAGATTGTGGTTAGGCTGAACTGCAACCTGGACACGATGACAACTGAAACTTTTTGCTACAGCACAAGGGTCGAGAAATTACAGCACACTGAGCTTTATTTTATAACAATTCTATTTAGGTAAGCAACTAAAAATAAATTAATTGCCAGAATACTCCGTTAAATCCGCCATTTTTTACGGACCTTGTGGCTAGGTATAATTGTAATAGATGTGGATTTGCGCTGCACCAGACTATTGTTTTGTGTTTACACTAACCTTTTTGGCATTAATATCTTTCCAAATCCAAATCTAGCAATAAAAGTCTGAAATTACAATTAGTAGCGTATATTATTGTTTTGCTTTGTTAGTACATTTTGTCAGAGTCATGGTTATTGGAGCCGGGAAAAGATGGGTGTCAAACAACGCGAAGAAATTCGGCTACAACCTTTTGAAGGAACCATTGCAGCATTCAACTGAAGTGATTTTGAGAAACTTGAATCTGTATGTTCGGACGGGGATTTGAACACGCGACCTCCCGAAAGCGAGGCCAGAGAGTTCCCGCTCACCCACCACGTTCAACTGGAGAAATAAGATCAGAGACTAACACGAAGTCATGAAAATGATGATGGAGAACTGGATCCTCGAAACGAGTACGACATTTTAAACACGGGTACAAACTCGGGAATTTTACATCAGTAACAAGCATTATTACAACAGTTCACTTGATATGACTCAGAATATAGTAATAAAGCAGAGATATGACATGAAGATGATTTGGAAGGAGAAACTGAGACTCGTGCTGAACTCACGCGTGTGTGTGTGGCTGCAACGCGTGGTCACTACTGCTGCTTCTCGCTGGTCCGTCGTGACTGCTCAACTTCCTTATCAAGTGCGCAGTCACTGCCTCTCGAGCCACTACCGGCTCGCTGATTGTCTCGTTACTAAGCGTCTTTCGTCTTCTGCGTCGTACAGAATACAGCATAGCTCACGCAAATACGCTCCATTAGGAAAGTATATTCCACCAAAAATTACTTGAACCCAGGGAGGGAAGGAGACCTGCTACAGGACTATGGACAACTTTGGTGACCTTTAAGCCCTTTTTGCCGAATTCCGAAAAATTCCTGTCTTAAAATGTGATGTCACCATAGCGGAGATATAATCTTTAAAATAACACTTCATTAAATGATTTCAGATACGTATCCAGGGAGATAACTGACTAGTAACACAAAAAACAACATTTTGGAAATATTGACATTTTTGCTCTTTAAGGGTGGAATTTCGAAAAATTCCTTTCTTAAAACATGATGTTACCATCGTGGAGACATTAATCTTTAATGTGAAACCTCATTTATCTATATCAGTTAAATAGAAAGGGAGATAAATGGCCCGTGACACAAAAACACTTTGCAGAAATATTAATACTTTTGCCCTTCAAGGGTCGAATTCCGAAAATTTCCTGTCTTAATATATGATGCGACCAAAGCGGAGATTTAAATCTTTAATATGATACTGCATTAAACGAATTCAGATTGGTATCCAGGGAGATAAATGACTCATAACACAAAAAAAAACAGTATTTTAGAAATATTGACTTTTTCCCCTTTCCCCGAATTACGAAAAATTCCTTTCTTAAATTGTGATGTGACCGAAGTGGTGACCATTAGCTTTAATATGACACCTCATTCATTGATTTCGGTTAAGTATTAAGGGAGATAATGGCATGTGACAAAAAAATCTTATAGAAATAATATATATGAACTCTGTCGTATGTGCTGCTGCCATCTAGTGGCTTGCCTCTGAACTGTCTCATACGCGCGATGTTCACATTTATTACTTCTGCCCTTAAAGGGTCAAATTGCGAATCATTTCATTCTTAATTTATAATGTTGCCTGAGTGGCCACCATTAATCTTTTAGATGATACCTCATTTAACGATTTTGGTTAGATGTGAAAGGAGACAAATAATTCATTTAATGATTTCAGTTATGTGTCAATGGAGAAAAAAAAACACACTGTGGAAATAATAATACTCTTGCCCTTGAAGACTCGAATTCCGAAAGTTTTCTTTCTTAAGCTATGATGTGACCAAAGCAGAAACGTTAATCCTTAATACGATAGCTCATTTATCTATTTCGGTTAGATATCAAGGGACAGGGGCGGATCCAGGATTTTATTTGGGGGGGGGGGGGGCTTGAGCGAATTTTGTTTTGGGGGAGGGGCTTGGCTTGAGTGAATTTTGGTTTAGAGGGCTTGCCTTTAGTGGATTTTGGCTGTGGGGGGGGGGGGATTGAGTCGGGAAAAAGGTAGTATTTATAGCCTCCTCGGGCCTCAAATCCGTAGAGCTAAAGAAAAAGGGAAAAAAAGGTCTCAAAACTACAATGTCGGGGGTGGACCAAGATACTTTTTGGGGGGCTTGAGCCCCCTAGCCCCCCCCCCCCCTGGATCCGCCCCTGTCAAGGGAGATAAATTACTCACGATTAAAAAAGAAAAAAATACATGACGGAAATAATGATAATCCGAAAAAATTCCTTTCTTAAAATATGATTTGAAGACCTTACTCTCTAAAAAATACCTCATTTATTGACTTCGGTTAGATATCAAGGGAAATAAATAGCCCAATACAAAAAAAAGTACGTAATGGAAATAATGAAAACTTTGCCCTTTATGGTGGATCTAAAAAAAAAATCATTTGACCACGGCGAAGACCTTAATTTTTAAAAATAAATTTCATTTATCTATATCGGTTAGATATGAAGGGAGATAAATGGCTCGTGACACAAAAACGCGTTGTAGCAATATTGATACTTTTACGCTTTAAGGGTTAATATATTTTTTTTTTTTTTTTAACTGCTTAACGTCTCCTATAACAACTAGGTCTTTAGAGACGGGAAAGGATGGGGGGCAAGGGAATGGGAAGGAATTCGGCCATGGCGTTTTGAAGGAAGCATCCCGGCATTCACCTGGAGTGATTTGGGGAAACCTTGGAAAACCCAAATCTGGATGCCCGGACGGGGATTCGAACCACCGTCCTCCCGAATGCGAGGCCAGAACGCTAGCCGTTACACCACCAAGCTCGGTATTTAAGGGTTAAATTCCGAAAAATTGATGACTTAATATATGATGTCAACAAAGAGGCGATCTTAATCTTTAAAATAATACTTCATTTAACGATTTCAGTAAAGTCATACTTGATTGAAAATGGTGACGGAGTATTGGATCGTCGAAATGAGTGCGACATTTTTAACGCGGTTACAAACTCCAGAATTTTACATCAATAACAAGCATTATTACAACAGTTCCCTTGATATGACTCAAAAAGGACAAAGAATATAGTAATAAAGCAGAGATATGACATGAAGATGATTTGGAAGGAGAAGCTGAACTCACGTGTGTGTGTGGCTGCGACGCGTGGTCACTACTGCTGCTTCTCGCTGGTCCGTCGTGACTGCTCAACTTCCTTATCAAGTGCGCAGTCACTGCCTCTCGAGTCCGTACAGGCTCGCTGATTGTCTCGTTACCAAGCGTCTTTCGTCTTCTGCGTCGTACAGAATACAGCATAGCTCACGCAAATACACTCCATTAGAAAAGTATATTCCACAAAAATTACTTGAACCCGGGGAGGGAAGGAGACCTGCTATAACACTGCGGACAACTTGGGTGGTCCAGACCATGGAGGAAGGAAATATATGGAGACGACGCAAGCGACCATCACCACGCAATGAAGTGAAGCCGGGCGGTGGAGGAGTGGGGGTAGTGGGGAGGCATGGTCTAACCCATATAGACACGGCGTATATGTACAAAAACCTCAAGGGGACTCTAGGATTAACGTAATGTCGCAATCTGGAGATGGATTATTATTTAACTCGATGAGACAAATAAAAAGTGAAGAATACATTTTTTTGATATCATGCTTAGTTTTCGAGATATTCTGTCTCAAATGTGAAATGGTTTTGGTTGAAATTCAGAAGTAAAAATTGGTCAAAGTCAAATTTGATGACGGATTCATATTTAAAAATACGAGACAGATAAAAAATAAAAAATAAAAATTTTCGATATCTTGCTTAGTTTTCGGGATATTCTGGGATTGGGTTCATATGCAGCCTGGACTAAAAATTGATTCTGCCAAAGCTACAATGAATTACATGGTGGACATGCAGAATGGATATTTCAGTTGTTTTTACTACCACTTGTGGTTAGGTTGAAATGAGGCCTAGACCAGAATAGAAATAGTTATTTTGTTACCATACATCGTAAGCTTAATTGGGAATAGCTGGAAGTGGAAGTAGTTTCCATTGCGATACACGTTTTGTCACTAACTTGGTTCTCATGAAATTATTAACAGTAATAGATAAATTCTTTGTTCCTTATGGAACAACAAAACCATTCTGGTACAGACTGCATTTAGACTTAACCACAATCTCCATTAAATTGCCGTTACAGAATCAAACTATGTAGACATACCCACACACGCGTATTTGAATCGCAAACTGTATTTGCGGTAACAACATCGTTTGCTTCATCAAGATTCCTAGATTGCATAGAAAAATTTAACACATTTAATTTCATTATACATTGTCAGTATAAACTGCAACGTGACGATAGAAAGCGCAATACTAAATTAACTCAACCGTGATGTAAAACACACCCCTTTAAATCTCATTTTCAACACTCGTTAAAAAGTAATACTAATCTATTATGTGCAAAATAGCAAGGTATGCTGATTTTCTACACTACACCAACAAAAATTTGAGAAGAAAGTCATCCCGTTGAGAGCTATGACTAAATATTTATAGACAGGCAGCGAAGTTTGCGATTCCTACCGCCCACTTCAACAACGATAATTAGAATTCAACTTACTTATGAAATAATATTCCAGGTTCTTTCCTCTCTTGCCTATTTCTGCAACCGTATGCAACACAAGATGGCATTATAAAACACTTATGCACATTACAAAATGAAATAATCAGAACATCAGACACAGAGTGAACTCGGCATTTGTTTGGGTTACAATACCGCTGCTGCCACCAGGGAGTTGATCAGAGACAAGATGTGGAGGAGGTACTGAATAGGTAGTGACAAAGTAGTAGAGCAGGGCTGCCCAACCTAGTTTGATGATGGGCCACAATTTCAATTCTAAGTTAGCCCGCGGGACACATAATAGTTACAGTAGATATTTAAATATAACAAAGGTATAACTAAAACAGTTTAATTATAATCAAAAAGTAAAAACCATCATTGAGAACTTTACAGAGATTATTTTAAAAATTATAATCACAAAGTAAAAAACAATGAGAGCTTTGTAGAGGTTTTTGAGCTAGCATAGTATAGGCCGTTGCTGCTAGTGGGCAAAATGAAACCTCACCAAGGGGGTGGAGGGGGGGGAGTTAAGGAAAATCTCACGTGGGATTTTGAAACTCTTGGAGAATGGTAGAGCTAAAAAAAGAAAAGAAAGAAAAAAACAAAACAAAGAGCGTGTGGGTCTACTTTGAAGGTCACTTTTAACACGGGCTCTTATAGAGAACAGTGTACGCCCAAGGACCGTGAGAAAATGTGTCGAAAAGGCCATTAATCATGTCAGTCATCTGGACCCTATTGTTATACAAATTGGGGAAGCTCATTTTGCTGTACCACTGCGGCCAACCTGGCGACACTAACAGGTTAGGTGGCGTTCGTATCCTATGGTGGACCAGCTTTTTGGGGCCAAATTCAAAGGACGCCGCCGCATTTTGTCCTTAATGTATATTAATGACTCGACAACATATTGGTATAGCTGCAAACCCGCTACTTGCACCTGGCCAGTACAATGGAATTATGAATTGATTTTTTTGCAAGTTGTACTTGGCCCCCCATCTTCTAAGCCAGGGGTGGGCAAATAGCGGGCCGCACAGTTTTGATTGTGGCTTACCAAGAGAATCATAAAAAACCGCCTTGAACCGAGATTTAAAAGTGTTTTTGCTAATATCAGGAGAGCTGGTAGACATTTTTGGGTAGGTATTTGACGCACCTTGAAAATTTGTATAACACTTCTTTTGTAATGTTTAAGTTCAAAATGAAAGAACTGGTTGATGGGTAATGGGGCATGGCTGAATTTTTAACCTTGAAAATTTTTATTTTCTTTCAAAGTTTTGTTTCATAAATATCGAAAAAAATGTATTTTAGGCATGCTAAGGTTTGCATAGAATATTACATTTAGAAAAAATATTTTTGTAAAGACAGGTGATTTTGGTAGGACCTTTTACGTGCCAGGATATGTTACACCTGTTCTAACCTGCGTTAGTACGGCTTTACTCAAAAGCACGCGATTGTCTTTAATAGATATCGATGACTTGTTGATACCTTACAACAGCTGCAGAATGCATCTGACCCCCGCCTCAACCCCCCCCCCCCCTTTCCCCTCGCTAGCAGGTGTTCACACACTACCGGCAGGTCTGATTCCGTGGTCGACTTTGTTAAGACCACCCATCAAAATCGGATTAGATAAATTTACTATTGATTAGATTGAATTGAACCTTTGGTTAAAATCACTGTATTTGGCAGCGTGCTACTAGAATTTAAGCGCTGGCAAAACGCAGACCGTCGATATGTAGGGGCCTACTAACAAATTATAAATTAATAAAAAATAAAAAATGTTCATATGAAATAAGTCTAGTACTTGTACTGAATCGGCGATAATATAGATTTCGCACAGGTCACATAGTGTGCAATGCCACCGCACATAAGTGAGGTCTCCGTGAAGACGCAGTGTGCGACTGTGGTGGCATCCAAACCACTGACCACATTGTGACGCACTGTCCAGCAAGAAGACTATCTGGAGGCCTGCTCACACTGCATCAAGCTGGACCAGCTTCCAGAAGTTGGCTTGAATCCCTAGATACAGTTATCTGATTAACATGTATTTTGCATACGATAATAATAATAATAATCGGCAAAAATTGTGAAAAATTACGCAAATTCACCAAAAACTTGCGAAAATCATAAAAAATACGCAAATTTTACGGGAAATCCACTTATTCGCTATCATGGGCACATGTAAATAACCAAGGCTCTGCAGTACGGACATCACTTTTAGTGAATAGAAGCTATTTTTTACATTAGCTGTGCCGTGTAACATGTTTTTCGGTTATGGAATTTACCACTCTCTACAGTCTACATAACAATAAACGACAGTTTCGAATGAATAACGCGTTCATGAATTAAAGGAGCTTGTGTGAGTTGTAAACATTTCTTCTCAAAAACACAGGCGTTTTTGTCAGGGATTGTCGACTCCAGGTGCCCTGTGGCCAATCGAACAATGAGTCAGCTAGTGGCACACAACTTCAATGCTGTTGGTTTAGTCGCAAAAAAACTGAAGAGACTTATGGACGTGTGGGGTGTCGCATTGTCCTGCTGGAATTGCCCAAGTCCGTCGGAATGCACAATAGACATAAATGGATACATGTGATCAGCCAGGATGAGTACGTACGTGTCACCTGTCAGAGTTGTATCTATACGTATCAGGGGTCCCATGTCACTCCAACTGCACACGCTCCACACCAGCTTCAACAGTTCCCTGCTGACATGCAGAGTCCATGAATTCATGAAGTTGTCTCATACCCGTACACGTCCATCCGCTAGATACAATTGGGAACGAGACTCGTTAGACCAGGCAACATGTTTCCAATCATCAACAGTCCAATGTCGGCGTTGACCGGCCCAGGGGAGGCGTAAAGCTTTGTGTTGTGCTCTCAGCAAGGGTACACGAAAGCCCATATCGATGATGTTTCGTTGAATGGTTCGCAAGTTGACACTTGTTGATGGCCCAGCATTGAAATCTGCAGCAATTTGTGGTAGGGTTGCACTTCTGTCACGTTGAACGATTCTCTTCAGTCGTCGTTGGTCCCTTTCTCGCAGGATCTTTTTCCGGCAGCAGCGATGTCGTAGATTTTATGTTTTACCTGATTCCCGATATTTACGTACACTCGTGAAATGGTCGTACGGGAAAATCCCCACCTCATCGCTACCTCGGAGATGCTGTGTCCCTTCTTTCGTGCGCCGACTATAACACCACGTTCAAACTCACTTAAATCGTTATAACCTGCCATTATAGCAGCAGTAACCAATCTAACGCCTGCGGCAGACACCTGTTGTCTTATATAGGCGTTGCCGACCGCAGCGCCGTACTCTGAGTGTTTACATATCTCTGTGTTTGCATTTGCATGCCTTTAGCAGTTTCTTTGGCTTTTCAGTGTAAATTGCTCAGACCCATAGAAGTAAGGTTGGTATCGCCCTGCGTTCTTGGCTTCCACTATTCGATTTGAAGTATAGAAAAAATACTGCCTTCAGGTTTCTACAAGGCAGCTTAATTCGATGTTACTCCAAGCTACTGGGTAACTAAAGTTATCTTACAGACTGGTTACCATCCATTCAGCCCTTCTTATGATTGGTCCTGCAGTTTAACGTGGAAAGTAGAATCACTGAGCACCATAGCATGTCTCACATGAGGAAAGCAAAATGTATAAAAATATATATAAATCATTTTTTGTAAATTCAGTTCACTATCAATATCTTCAAGTGGCTCCTATACAATTTCTCGCCAAACTTATGAATAGTGGATGACTGGACCAAAAAAAGCCAGAATTTCTCAATTCAACAGTTTACCTAAAATTATTGTCTAAGCGTATGGTTGAAGAACTGTGCGGGTTGAATAAAATGATTAATTGTGGCAATTTCCTTAAATTACCCCTTTCACATAATTTTGTTGATACCTGAATTGTTTTGACGTTCGGTACCTCGAAGTACCTGGCTTCCTCACTCAGGTGCAGCAAACACGAGTGGCGGCTGCTTAGAATAACCCTCCGACTGATTTCCGCTGGACGTGTTATTTTATGCACTATATTTTTATTGTTGTTTTGTGTCTATTTTGTTGTTACTTTGTTGTTTATCACGGTACACAGTTTCTATATTATTTTACTGTGAGTTCCACGTTGTGTTGTTGTGAACAAAGGACAATTCATGTTTGTAAATAATTTGTTAACCAAATACAAAAAATTGTTTTTCTATAAACGTTGTTTTCTTTTCTTATGTTCGACTCTATAATAGACTAAATAAACAGTGTGGTCCGGGAATGTCAGTGGTGAAGATTAAGTACATAATCGGGCCCAGAACCGAACCTTGCGGTACTCCAGCGCGAACTCTTCTTTTTGTCGACCATGATTTCTCTGCTCTTACAGTCAATGACCTGGGCTTAGGTAGCTACGTATTAATTCTATGTACCGTCTAGGTATTACTGTTGTCTTCATTTTTAGAAGCAGACCCCCCCCCCCAGTATCTTTTTTTCTTAAAATTCCTTTTCCACCTACTTTTCCGATTTATCAAATTTTTATTTTAAATTCCTTCTATGTTTTTTACTAAATTATTCATCACTTCAGTTGGTAATTTGTTGCAATCCCTGACTCCCTTACCAACAAAATAAAAATTTTCCACTCCCTTATGCCCGAAATCGAGCTCAAGCTTGTGGTCATGGTCATCTTTCCCATTCTATGCGCTATTCCTAATTCTTCGACCCGTATCCCTCCAAGCCCAATCACCAACATACTCCCAGCACTCTCTTCACCCCAGACCGCACTGACACCAGGAATTTCTTTCTCACTGTGTTTTGGAACCGTCGTGGTAATTCAGTATTGCGACGAGTCTGCGAAAAGTGTAAACTTAGGTTTCTCGATAATAACTGTATTTGTGTATTGAAATTTATTATAAATAACGACTACTTACAGAAGCGATTGGGTGCAGCCATATTTGCAGTTCGAACAATTTCAGTTATAGGTGATCTCCGTATGAGGCAGCTAGTTTATTTTTCTTATTTTTTTTCACTCCTTAATATCATATGGAATAATATTCTGTGTCAATTCTACTCACAGAGACAAAGCATTCAAAACCCTAAAGCTAGTAATAAGAATTATGCATGGAGTTAGCAATAGAACTTCATGTAGAAAGCAGTTCAAGAAGTTAGGGATTTTAACGTTGGTGGCTGAGTATATATACACATTGTCCTTTGGCGTCACAAATTATAGTTTGATTCAAACAAATAGTAAAATACACAATTATGGCACTAGAAGTAAAAATGATCTTCACAAGGATTACAAGTCATTGTCATTTGTTCAAAAAGGGGTTCGATATTCAGGGATACATATCTTCAAGAAGCCTCCAACACATATTAGGACCAAACATCTAGCAGATGATAAGATTAAATTCAATAAAAATTGATAGAATCTTTAACTGACAACTCCTTCTCTGTTGAATTTATTTCTGCGGTGCCTATAAACTAACTGCCTATAGTTTGTGTAAATGTAATTGACGTAATTAATGTACCATGTATACATCTCCTGGTGTATGTATTAATTTGTTATACAGTTGATTACGGTACCATGTATGCTATGACTGTACATCTTCTGATCCAATTGTTTAACTGTAAATTGACAACTTTTGACATCCCACAGATCCAGTCTCTCATATTACGGTCAATGCAAAACGAATGTATTGTGTTGTACTATATAGGAGACCTTCCACGTGTTGGCTTAGTTGATTGTGGCCTAATTCTGACGATTCGGGTTGCTGCACTTCACCGATGCAAAACGGGCCCCTCGCAATGTTATGAGGAATTCCATCACTTTTAGCACTTCCCTAATATTACAAGAGATTCCATCAATGTCTCTCGATTTTTTACTGCTAGGTTGGTTATAGCTGGTATCAAATATAATGTACGAATATTATATCTTTTAGTTTGCACACACCCCTCTTCTTACATTTCAATTAGTTAGAAGGAACATCTGTGTAACTTCGGACTGACCTAAACGTACTGCTGTGAAATTCATGAAAATAGATATATGTGTCATTACCAATAAATTTAATCCTGTCATTACCAATAAGTTTAATCCGTACTTAAAAAATAGCCAATACCGCGTGTGTTAAAATGTGACCCACCATCCTACAATCCCTTGATTCTGTGAGTCTGATCACAAAGTTCGTTCGCTACCATTAATAGATAGTGATTGCATACCCCGTGGAAACGCTGATACAAGTGCAGATTGTTCTACTAACATACAGACACAGGACTACTCCAATACAGGTTTTTTTTTGAAAATAATGAATTTTTTAATAAATCACTTAAATAGGTAGAAATTACAGAAGATATCACCTCAGAGATATAGTAAGACGACATACTCATGCCGGATACCGGAGGAAGGAACGCTATCTATTGGGAGGATGGAGTGTGCATGCTATAGAAATCAATATCCTCTGTCACGATCACTCAAAATCTAAATCCCAGTTTTCAGTTCGTAGCTCAACGAGATGTGCTCGGATTTTTAGACATTTTCCATGAAACTGATCACAGTCCGGTGCAACAAACAGCTCTTGGTTTTGCTCTCTCAAGCACAAAGTTGTACAGTTATATGAAGGCGAAACCGCGCAACGTTAAAGACAGCTCATCACTTTTTTTTTAACAGTGTATAGTTCAATTAAGACCGCCACTTCGGCAGTATTAAAAAATATGCACGTTCGCCAACACAGTTTACAAGATTCAAACTGTAGGTATTGCACCTAGACAGTGTGGAGCCCCAGCTTGTTTGACGGTTATATAATTTACCCCGCGGGATGATTGGGTTATTAGCGCCAATTTAATCCGGTATTGGGTCGCCGTGAAATGTGGGGCCACATTTGATACCACTTCGCACAACGTATAGTGAAATCTATTAAAATATTTTGCTATTGATTTTTTAAATCTTTTACAATTTTTTTAATGAATTTATTTTAACACACAATCTAAAGGAGAAACTCAGAGTAGCTCAAACTTGAAAATGCTAGCTTAATCAAGTATAAAATAAGTTTGCATAATATTTCTACCGCATCAAAATAATTTCTCGCTTCTAATTCCTTTTGTTTAGGAATTTGGCTGCCATTTGGAATGATCATTTTTATCTCAGTTCTAGCGGAATTCTGCTGTTTAGTTTTACGTATTTCCTAGCAACACTACCTATAGAAGAGATGTAGATGTAATGTTCCTACTCAGCTGAATCCCATTTAGCAGAAGCAACGATAACAGTGTAGCAAAAAATTTGTACGGTAGTGACGTAAATGGGCGACCAGAGATGCTACACGGCAAAACAGTAACATCGCGACCGGGAATATTAGCAAAGTAAATAATTTAGTTATCCTATCGTTTGCGTTGGTATTTTTTTTTTTTAATAAATTTGAAATGTGTGATTGATTACATTTTATAAATTTGATTTACTGCACATATTTTTGTGTTGTACTTGCATGTTTAAAAATAAACTCGACTCAAGTTTTTGAAGAAACTTAAAACGTCTATAAAATTTTCATCCTTTTCATCTGCCTATTGATCCTGGAATTTGTTCAAATTCTTTTCCGAATTCATGCGTTTGATGTAATTTTTATGCTTTACAATAATATAAACAATTTTCAGTTCTGGTGTGTGGTCTTAAGTACACACTTTTTTTTCACTAAAGGAGCGTATTTTAGCGGTAAATTACGTCTCTATCCTATATCTATATCTATTCTCTGCAATTCACAAAACTGACGGTGCCAGAGTATGCTTCGTGCCGGAACTAACTCTGCACATTCCAGTCGCGAATAGCACAACAGATACAAGCATCTGTATGACACCTAATTTCTATGATCTTATCCCTCCTGTCATAGCGACCCAAATTAGAGATGGGTCGTTCGCGAATGAATCAGTTCTTTTGAGCAATTCTTTTAAAAGAGTGAGTGAACAGTCGCTCACTAAAAAGTGAATGGTAGTTCTTCTAGGTGAGTCGGCTAATTCTAAAGATCAAAAAGAGCTTGTTCACGTGGGCTTTGTGGACTGTTGACATAAAAAAAAGTTTACTAATTGCATCAAAGTGCATCGAAAAGTGGGGGTGTAACCGGATTCTGAGGGGTGAGACCTAAAAAAAAATGGTCTCAAATGTTACTGAGCAAATGAGCTAGTGAACCGTTCAAAAGATCTTGTAGAGTGATCAAATGAACACCGTTCTTTTTAATGAATCACTTTGCCCACTTCTAACCCAAATAGCTTGGTGAAAGAAGTATTTCGTTCGACTCCTAAATGAAAGGTGTTCTTCACATGTTCACCAATAACTTCAATCGAAACCTACGTCATCTATTTGCCAGACAATGCCAGCCCAATCTATATATCATTTCTGTGGCGCTTTCGTAAGGATTGTGGCAATCAGTCACGAATCGAGCAGCTCTTCTCTGTACATTTTCTATACAATCAATCAATTCCTTGAGAAACGGATACCGAATAATATAATAGTCATCCATACATGGACGCACGAGAGCTTTTTACAATATCTTCTTTGTATAAATGTTTCAATTCCTCAAAATTCCACCTATGAATCGCTGCCTAGAAATATAACTTATATTAATACATTTATGCTCTGCGACATTTAATGCATAGTAGATGAGCAGCATATAATAATAATAAAAAGAATGAATTGTGATTTTCAGTATTGTCCAGGTCCAAACAACGTTCTTTGTAGGATATCGCTTTTGCCTCCGCTCCTTACAACATGAAAGGGAGCTGTACTTAACGAATTCACTCATTTAACAAATGAGATACTGTTTGAAACATTGAAGAATAATCAAGACACAGGAATAAATACACTTAAAAGTAAATTACAACACTGACACCATTGCACAACCAGAGACATATTTTAATAATACATAGACACAGATATTATAATGCAAGATAAAACATTAGGTTGGCATCATTGTAAACGAGTGTAAACAACAAGGTTTTTGCTGTTTGTCAGACACAAAGTGTAAATTTCAATAGATTTTGAAACAGTGATATAGTTACCTCCGAAAAAAGAATAACAATAGTTATTCTTACAGTTATGTGGAACCACAACTATAGTTCTGGTAACAAAAAAGTGCAAATGGAGCTATTCCTGACCACCATGTAACTGCCTCAACCATAAGTCGTAAATAGAATGTAGTTTATTATTAGTTAGTTATGTGTATTAATATTGTAATTTAGTTAACACCAACATGTATATACATTCACAGTCACTGACGATGCCCCATTCCACAAGGCCGAAACGCGTCTGAGCATAAATTAATAAAACCAGTTGCTAATAGACTGTTTTCATTGAAAATTGTGGGGGATTCTATCATTACCGTGGCGCCACAATCTGATGATTGATTCTTATAGAACTCAACGAGACAAATTGAAAGTAAAGAATAAAGTTTTTTGATATCTCACTTAGTTATCGAGATATCGTATCTCGAAATTGACGTAATTTGGTTGAAATACGGCCTGGACCAGAAGAAAAATTTCAGTATAGCCAAATTTGATGATGAATTCGTGTGTAACTCGTGGAGGCGAATGGAAAATGAAGGATAAAGTTTTATGATATCTCGCTTAGTTCTCGAGATATTGTAACTCAAAAGTGAGGAGGTTAGAGTGAGAGGCAGCCTGTACCAGAAAATAGTTTTTCACCAAAACCACCATATCTACACGGTGGAAATGCACTATAGGTATTTTATTTTCTTCCTAGTGATTGTTACTAGGTTGAAATACGGCCTGGACCAGAGGAAAAAACACCAAAAACAGAAGGAAATATACCTATGACTGATTTTTATCATGCTATATCTTGAACACCAAGCGAGATTTCAAAAAATTGTATTCTTTATTTTAGATTTTTTTCGTCGAGTTCTACAAGAATTCATCATCAGATTTTGGTGCCACAGTAATGATAGAACTGCCCAATTGTGTAACAAGCAACTGCGGAAGGTTGGCCTATTTCCCATATATGTCAGAGCTGTTGTTTGGTGTCTGGTGATGATAGTGTTGGTTAGAGCTGCACGGTGTAGTTGGGCAGTCCCCTGGTGCCCAGACCTGTGACTCTGAAGACGGCCCCCGCGTCAGGATGCGGGTCCTTGTTGTCCTTCAGAGCTCCCGAGGTGACGTAGAGCTCGTCCTTGGCGTGACCTCCCCACGTGACAGAGGTCACCTCGCACGGGAAGTCCACGTGGGCCAGACGCTCACCACGGACGGGGTCCAGCTTGACCACCTACGACACGAGACAGGGCACAGGACACAATTACGACAGCTCTTCAATAACATTTAGATTTAATTAAATTAAAACTGCAATGGATCACAAGCACCGGTGGCAATTTCCCTAAACACCCATCTTCCCCCTTTTCTGCACCCACCTACATTTACCCTTTACAAATTTTACCTTTAAATTCTTTCAACGTTTTTGGCAAATTATTAATCATTTCTCTTGGTAATTATTCCAATCCCTGACACCCCTACCTAAAAAAGAGAATCTTCCTACACCCTTGTGCCTGAAATAGAGTGCCAGCTTATGGTCATGGTCATCTTTTCCCGTCCATGCATTACTTTTCATTCTTACACTCCTATCTTTCCATGCCTCATCACCAATATACACCCTGTACACTCCCATGACCCTCTTGACCTTCCTTCTGTCTTCCAATGAGTCCCATTCCAGCTCTTTTATCGTATCTGTTACCGATTGCGTTCTGCGATAATTTCCAGAAACAAATCTAGCAGCCTTTTTTACACCTTCTCCAACTCCTGTATTTGATAGTCAAAATGTGGGTCCCATACAACACTACCATATTCAAGCAATGGTCTGAGCAAACTTTTGTAACCCAATTCCTTTACTTCTCTCGTACATCCCCTCATCACTCTCTCCAAGAAATTGAGAATTTTAAAATGTTTTTAAACTTCCTGTCCAATGTGATCTGCCCAGTTAATCTTGTTATCAAATGTAATGCCAAGATATTTACATTTCGAGTCTTCAATAAGCAATTCTTTCCCCACCTTATAATCATAATAAACCTTTAGTTTTTTATTTGTGTATCTAATAAGCTGACTCTTCTTTGCATTTGTATTCATCCCATGTTTACCAACCCAACTAGATATCCTGTCCAGATCACCCTGCAACTTTTTACAATCCTCAACCGTTTTTATCCCTTTATGTAGCATTATGTCATCTGCAAACAATCTAATTTCTGATAGTAAACAATCAACACAATTATTCATTAGAATAATAAATAGCAATGGTCCCAATACGCTACCCTGTGGCACTCCCATTTTTACTTCCACTTCTTTTGATACCGCATTTGTGATGGAGTGTATGGTTCGTTGGTAATTTATATACACACCACAATCTCTTTTCATGACTTAATTCTTGTATATATATTGCGGATCTCGGAAGCGGCTCTAACTATTTAGGTGAAATTTCGTATTTAGGATTGTATTACCTGATGTTTGCAGATTTGTGCAACCCACAAGTTGCCGTCCACGTCCACCGTCATGCCGTCTGGCCACCCTAGCATACCTTCCTCCTGGAACTGAAAAGCTGTCCTCTTGTTGCCTGGAGAACATTTCAACATATTTTAGTTGCGTCTGTACAGAGATTTGGGATGTTGTGGCAAAATGTGCAATGGACAAACGACTCGAAGTAAGTGAGAATATGCCTTATACTAATTTTATAACTGGAACAACTACTCACCATATTATATTCACTACCACAAAGCAATAGTCAGGAAGAGTTAAATGATTCTATAGAACAGAAGAAGTATTTATATATCTACAAATGAGGTATACGTGTCAATAGTTTCTACAAGCAGTTAAGGAGAGCTTGCATAAAGTGAAGAAGTCCGATTTGTAAGGGTGCGTTCATTAATGCCGTGAAGGGAAATAGGGGGGGGGGGGGGGGTCAACGGAAATCTCACGTGAGATTTTGAAATTTTTGTAGGATGGTAGAGCTAAAAAAAAGTCTACAAATGACGCGAAAGTCGACTTTAGGGGGGGGGATTTGGTCCAAAAGCTGACGTTAGGGGAGGGGGGTACCGCTCTTGGAAGGGGGAGTCGACCAGATCTCAAGAGGTCTCACCAGAGGGAGGGCGGGGGGGGGGGATCCGGAATCACGGAAAAACATCTCATATCATAAATACACGCCCCCTAATTGATGTGTTTTTTTTGTGTTGGCAATTGGATATCATTTTGACTGCACAAAGTATCCAACTTTCATTTTATAATACTTAGGCAACCACGACAATTGTCAGATGATAAATACTGCCAACAGCTAAACGACGAATTCGAGAAGAATAATCAGGGAGATCCTACTAGTTATGATGAGTGATAATTACCATCAGTACCATTAGATAATATTCGCTCTGGCGCTATTACCGGGAAATTTGTTGAAATTTGTATTCTGTATTCGTTCGTGGCCGAATTGCTGGATTAATTTGGCCCACAACTTGGAGAATACAAGGGGATCGACGGATATTAACAAACAAACCGCATCACAGTAAGATTACCATCTCAGTTTGAAGCAGGCCTCTCCCGGGACAATTAATATTTAACAATAAACTATTACTATTACACATGGTTCAGTGTGAAATAACATAACGACTTGATAGTACGGGTGACGCAGTGAATGGATGTTTTTACGAAGTGTGCTCCCACATCTTCGTAACTACGAACAGTGAGGGTAATGAAACGGTCCTCTTTCGGGCAGCTTCATATTTATTAGGAAAACAAATTAAATGCCACATGGACAATTTTATTTCGCCCTGTAAACTGGACGCTGCTATGGGCCGTCTTTCTGTCAAGAATACATCTGTGATGAGGCCCCAAGGCCACGCTTCCCATTTAGATGCTTACAGGTGTGCATAGCACTAAAAGGATTAGTGGTACCTGACGGTGAGGGGAACGGGGTGAGGTAGCAAACAGTGCGGGGGTGACCCTGGTACAGAGCGGTTGTATGCGTGCGTGCATTGCATGATAACACTATTAATTGATGACAAGCTAAGAACAAGTTTTGCTGTTTTGTTTTGATGCGGAAATCCTCGTTTTGAAGAGACGGTTGCAGCTGGACCACTGAGACGCCATTCTAGAGGATAATCGAATGTGTGCCAAAGCAAGTGTTCGTCCAGTGTTAACACAGTGCGACGGTTAAACTTTGTTTTGTGCGTGTTGAGCACAGAAATTCCAGAAGATCGGTCAGCGCTGACTTCAACATAAACATCAACTAGATGGTAATTACATAACTTTTATTCCCCAAGAACAAACTGAGTCAGACTGTTGTGCATTACACCCGAACGCGGAAAACCTGTAAAGACTTGTGCTCTCTGAATTCATTTTGAGTTAGTCGGACTTTGTACATGATCTGCCATTTCACTGGTTATTCAATCGATTTATTTCTACTAGTGATCGCCCAGGGTTCGAAATTCAACCGTAATTCACTATCTAGTTACTTTCGTGAAAGAGTAATAATCATTATTTTAATTAATTTTTTACTTTCTATTTACCGCTGGTTTAGTCCATCATACAATGATTTAAAATATTCATTTTGACTCAAGGTCCATAAAACTGCTTTAGCTTTATGACAACATGAAGAAAATGCTTTACTCCCCCCTGAAGTATCTTCTGATTCGAAATGTTTTGCATTTCAAAATATCCTGTTGTAAATTCGAAACTATCAAAATTTCTTGGAATGACATTTAGTTCGCATTTAAATGTATCCATCAAAGTAATTTCATCATTTTGTGTGTTCACTATTTAAATTTGGTCTACTATCATTTTTAATTTCACGCAAATAGGTACTCCTTCTTTTTTGTCTCTCTCTTTCTCCGACTTGGCAAGGTTTATATCAAGGGATAATGGAAGGAGGTGCAAATATCTGAATTTTAAAAAAAAAATTCCGTATTGAAATTACTGAAATTCAAAAATTAAATATCCCTTAACCAAAGTTTAACCTTTTATATAATAAAAAAACCATATAATATCTGGCAGACCACTTCATTCCTTTTGGAAATGTTCCATTTATAACTTCAAAGATTCTACTTTATACGAGTCCTTTGTTTCACCAAAGACCACAGAGTATCTCAATGCTGGGAATACACGTCAGATAGTTGGTTCCGAACGCACACACACGTTCACAAATTTAACTTTTATTTAATAATGTATTTTTAACATGTATTAACTGTGCTTATTATATGTTTTGCTTTACTGTTGACCAAAGATCACAGACATTGGCAGAATCACAAAGTATCGTTGCTCCTAAAAAAAAACAATTGAATGTAAACAACGAATGTTTTATTTTATTTATTTTAATGTATTTGTAACACATATATTATATATAGATTTTAGCTTTCTGCACTTCTTCTCCATACGAACTGTGCCAAATCTCATACTCCTCCGTTTGCGCAATATTCTTAAAAATGGATCAGAAGTTTTCGCTTAGCGAATTAATATATAGATTATCAAGATTTGATTTTCTTGTTACGTGTGTTATAAATTTCCCTATGTTCTAACATCAATAAATGCAAGTGTCAGTACATAAAAATTAATACAAACTTCCTTATAATTCAAAAAAGCAAATAAATATATTTCTAAATGTTTATTGTTAATTCTGGGAGGACTCTTTCCATGGCACCCAGGCAAGCTTGAACAAATTTTAATGATATAGAGATATAGTAACACCACCAGTTTCCACCATCACATCTTGTTCATAACTCAGAGAGACAGATTATATTGAGAAGCAAGGCGAATCTTCCGACTTACTCGTCTTGCCTGTGTCGAGGTCGAAGTCGAATGCGTAGACGCTCTTGGCGATGGAGTCGACGTAGTACATCGTGGTGTTGTCGGGACTCCAGCCCAGTCCGTTGCTGAGTCCCACTCCGGTGAGATGAACCTCGACGGACCGGGAGTTGTTCACACTGAACATGACGCCGCGGCCCGGGGTGAACTGCCCGTCCTTCATAGGACCGAGTGTGCCTGAGAAACAAATACAAGCGTGGCGAACCAGCAGTAAACAAAACAACACACCACAGAGACTCTGTAGTGTAATGCCTCCATGTCCATGATGTTTCCACATCTACATCCATACTCTGCAAATCACAAACATTGTGGGTGGCAGAGGGTGCTAAGCACCAATCCAAAACCCGCGCATTCCAATCCCGAATAGCGCGAGGAAAGAAGGAATACATAAAAGCATCAGTACGGCATCTTATTTCTCTAATCTTATCCCTCCGGTCATTGCGACCTAAATAGGTTGGCGGAAGAATTATTTCATTGCACTCATAATTTAAAGATTTTCGCATATTCTCCAATAAATTCAAACGCAAACTGCGTCGTCTGTCTTCCAAACTATCCTAGCTCAATCTATGTATCAATTCTGTGACGCTTTCATAAGGGCTGTAACAACAAGTCACGAATCTAGCGGCTCTCCTCTGCACCCTCTCAACTGAGTCAATCAGAACCTTGTGGTACGGATCCCAAACTCCACAACAGTAATGCAGATGCGGACGCACTAGTGTTTTATATGCTATCTCCTTTGTATGAGCATTACAGTTCCTCAAAATACGACCTATGAATCACAATTCATAATTAGCTTTGCCTACGATGGATGTTATGTGCATGTCCCATTTAATGTTGCTTTGTACTATCACCCCCAGATACTTCAGGGAATCAACCGTGTCAACAGCTGAATTGTTTATTTTGTACTCGTGAGCAGACGGATTCTTTTTGTTACTTATTCGCTTGTTAGCTTGCACTTTTTGCAATTAAGTGTAAGCTGCCATTTACGGCACTAATCGGAAATAGCATCCAAATCGCGCTAACTTCTAAGCAATCGTCGGAGCACCTTATTTCCCCATAGATAACTGCATCGTCTGCAAACAATCGCAACCAGCATCTGACGTGGTCACTGAGATCGTTTATAAATATTAAGAAAAGAAGTGGTCCTATTACACTTCCTTGAGGAACCCCCGAAGTAACATCTATCTTAGAAGAGACTTCCCCGTCAACAACGACATACTGAGATCGACCAGTTAGAAAATCACGTATCCATATTTCTGAAGATGCAACTTTTATTTTTTCTATCTTATCAGCTATTCAGTAAATTTTATGCCATTTGCTTGCTTAAGATCATCTAAAAGGTATTTCCAGCTTCAGTTAACTAACTTTTAGTAATAAACGTCTCTCGCTAGATGTTTGCAAAAGCTCGACAGGAAAACAAACAGTGAACGAGGGTAAAGACGGACCCAAACAGAAAGGTAAGTCGCTTACAAGTATAGGGTTCGGGAAGGACTTGCTCATTGAAGACTTGAAATGTAAATACCCTGGCTTAACATTTGATAATAATCACTAATGGGCAGGACAGATTAGGCATGAGGTAGGGAAAGTTTCAAAATCCTTCGTTTATTGGAGAAAGTGATGAGAGGAATTCCCAGTGATGTGACGGAATCGGGTAACCAACGTTTTGGTCAGACTATTTTTTGAATATGCTGATCAATGTTGCTACCTTAAGAAAACAAAAAAATCTCTAGATCTGGTCTCAAAAATCACCAGATTGTGGGATATTTAGAACTAAAATCTTCGCTAGAAATAGCTAAATAAAAAATGAAAAGGTAAGTAGTATAAAAATATTTTAATAATTAGTATTTTCGATACGTTAAGCATAACATTGTATTACAAATCAACATCAAATTTCTTCAATCGGTATTTCTTCTTCATCGTCTTGGTCTATCGTTGGAGTTGCAGCACTTGCAGATGTGGAAGGATGAGATGAATGGTCAGTCTTAGATTTAAAATTTAGCATCTTTACCAATTCTAGCAATCACATCAGCTGGAAGCTCTTAACTGTAGTAGTTTTTTTCACAATTTTTAACTGATTCCTTATAAAAAGAATGATATCAAGAGTATTTACCGCTATCCTATTTCTCATATGGTTTTTAATTATGTTCATTGTACTGAAAATCCTTTCTACTACGGCATTCGAGTGAGAAAGTGATAGGATATGGCTCAATCAGATAACTCCAGAAAGGTATTCATTCCAGCAGCATTCTTGTATTGGGTGAGCCGTATTCCGTTTTCAATATATTACGTGTGCCATTATTTATACGAATCATGACAGAGGCATTACCTTCCCTAATTCCAAACAAGTTATTAGAAACTCTGCAACGTTGAATATCACTAAAAATCACCAAATATTTTTTTTAGGGATAACGTATTTAAGAATATCGCTTTCGAGCTTCAAAATTCACTAAATCTAGCGACAAAATCGCTAAGGTGGCAACATTGACGCTGATGTAGAATCGGATGCATATTTTGGGTATCATATACAGGAATTGGATGGAATGTGAAGAATGGCTGCTAGATTTGTCTCTGTAATTTACTGCAGAACTTAATCAGTAATGGATGTGATAAAGAGCTGGAATGGGATTCATTGAAAGACAGCAGGAGGGTGAAGAGCGTTGCAGGAATGTACAAGGCATATATTGGAGACTAGCTCGTACCCGCGACTTCGTACGCGTGGATTAAATTTTTTTTTGCCAAAATTAAATACAGAAAGTTGTTGGTAACGAAGGATTGGTCCCAAACAATATCGAGTCGGAATAATATGACAGGAAAGCTAACACTATATCATTGTACAGTCGAACCTGTCTCTTGAAGAGAATCAATTTCGAACATATTTCTGTCAGCATTCGATAAGGTCTCAAAATTTCGTGACTACAACTGTTAATCATACTGGAAAAAATATCCTGTGCCCCTCATACAGATTTCCTTATAAAATTACATCACAACGATATAGCCATTTAGTCGTCAAAACGCAACAAAAAGACAGAGACTTACTTCCGTATTTATAATAATATTACTGTGGTTCACACTCACACACTGACTGCGAACAACACCTGAGGGATCATTATAACGTAAAAAAGTGTACACCTACAGCATTGCAAGACTACCTACGATTTGCCTCGCATTGCACCCCTAACTTTCTAATATCTACAGTTTAACATTCAATCCGAATAACCTACGGCCCAGGCCTGACTCTTACAATGAAAAACAATTTTTAAAAATCTTAGCCTCCACGCAGATTTGAAGCGGAGACCACGACGTTCCTAAGCAAGCACTGTAACCACTGACCTGCCAGTCCACTACACGGAAACACGGTACGGAGACGTCCATATCCAAAGTGTCTGTCTATCGCCGTATTTCGAAGTTATGAGACAACATGTGTTATTTATACAGATAATTTTTCAACCAAATGTAGACAATATTTTTCTCCTTGTTTCAAAGGGTAAGTGTGCAAAGTTTCATCAAGATCGGATGAGAACTGTGGGTTTGTATGAAGAACAAACAAACTAACATACAAACAAACAAACATACATTCATCTTTATATATAAAGATAAGGCGAGGAATGATATTGCAGGAAGAACGAAGGAAGGAACGTGGGAGGGAAAAGATGACCATGACCACAAGCTAGCACTCGACTTTGGACATAACGTCGTGGAAAAATTTTATTTCTTAGGTAATGGAGTCACGCAGGGCCGGCGATAGGATTCTCGGGCCCCGGATAAGCAATCTTAGGTTCCTCTCCCCCCCCCCCCCGAAAATATTTTTACGTTACACTTTTTTTTATAAACTCAGAAAATGTTCAAAATTCATGGTGCAGAATTTAAAATTTGTTTTTGATTTCTATTTATTTAGGCACCCAGGTCGGCGGGACCCCCTTTGGTGACCCGGGCCCCGAGTACTTAGCCAGCCCTGGAGTCACGGATTGAAGTAAATTACCAAGGGAACTGATGAATGATTTACAAAAAACGCTGAAACATTTTTAAAAATGATAGAGGGCAGAAGAAGGCGGGTAGAAGAAATGGTTAAATGGGTGTGCAGTGAAATTACCACCGGAGCCAGTGCTCCATCGCAATTAAATTAAATTATACAGCCCTCCGTATATGGGACAACGGTCTTAGTCAGTCGAGTCGCAACCTTCGGAGGAGAAACTTCCTTGTGCGCGCGAAGCGGCTTAGTACAGTTGTTGTGTTATAAACGGACCAGGAAGTTACAGTTTTTCCAGTCAAGGGTACAGTGAATAACCAGTATTTAGCAAAAGCGAAACATAAGATATTTGTTGAACTGAAATCATCGACGCTTGACATCCACCTAATCTTTTAACCACCGTAATCATCTCTAAACTTTATCAGAGCGAATAGCGCCGACGATGTTTGGAGGATTATATGGTGAAGGAGGTACTCACAACATAGAGGATACCTCAACTAGAGAGACAAATCACATTCAGCCTTCAACAAGTGTGGTAATATCAACAGCACTGAATACGATTACCAGCCAACCAACAGAAGAAACCAACCCAGCCAACACCACACCTAACCTACCTGAACCGGAGACAGACGACCCCATGTGCGGCTACCAACTCTCGAGTGTCAAGTCCACCAAACGCCAGGTACCGGAAGAAGGAGACAGAAGAAGTTCCACGCGCGCGACAGAGAAAATCGCACGACTGTCGTCAGACGGCATAAGATCGCAGAGCCTAGCAGACTTTCAAAGCATGGCACTGCCACTGGCATCAGAACTCACTATTGTCAACAACTCGCAGAGTCCACAGCAGAGCCCAGCAGCCTCATACAGCATGGCACCGCCACAGGCACCGGCACTATCTACCGCCAACAACCCGCAGTGTCTACAGCAGAGCCCAGCAGCCTCACACATCACGACAGCGTCACTGGCACCGGCACACACTGCTGTCAACAACCTGCAGATTCCACAGCAGTGCTCAGAGAACAACAGGTATGAACCAAGTGACAGTGGACCGTATGTAGTAATAGTTGAAGGAAAAGACAAGAACGTTGGGCGTATCCACCCGATGTCGATAGGAAAACTACTGAGGGAGCAGGGTTTCATGACATCAAACAACCTAGTAAACATCTCAAGCTGCGGTCGGAATAGAATCAAGATAGAATCTAGCAATAGAGACTCGGCAAACAATCTTGTAAAATCTGAAGTCTTCATCAGAAATAACTTGGAGGCGTATATCCCAAAATCTATGATTCAAAAACAGGGTGTGGTGAGAAATATCGATACTTCACTTAGTGACACCGAAATCCTCTCAGTAATAGAGTGTGAGTTCCCAGTACTAAATATTAGGCGATTCACAAAAAAAAGTTGTTAAACTAGGGCAGCAAGAAGTAATTCCACTACCGGTATGCGTTCTAACCTTTAGATCACAACTTCTCCCTCAATTTGCGTGCATCCACGGTGTAAGATGCAGAGTTGAACCCTACATCCCCGCCGTCATTCAGTGCTTTAAATGTTTACGCTTTGGACATGGCAGCAACCAATGCCGCAGTAAGGTTCGATGCAGCTTCTGCACAATGGAACACAATGCCGACTCATGCCCCAAGACAGCTCCACAACTCTGCGCAAATTGCTCAGGGGCAACACTTGGCAACCGACCGCTCATGCCCCATTTTCCAGAGAGCAAAAGCGATCAAGCAGCATATGGTATACAAATAACGTCAGCTACAGCGAAGCGGTAGCTACATTCGAAAACAGACACTATGCCCGAATAGCAACTAATCCTAGCCCCCAGGTTAACAGCCCCACTGAATTCCCGCCGTTAACCACTATACCATATACTCCAATTAATCACAGCTCATGTCCAACTCTCCGTGAAGAGACATATCCAGTATCTCAATCTTACCCACAACGACCCGTGCACCTAGCGGAACCAGTACCGTACTACATTTCAAACAAACACAGCCAAATACCAGCACAGTAAAGCTAAACACAACAGGCAATCAAGTTAGGATTCCCCAAAACTTAATGTGGAGAAGCAACGGGCCAAGCCAACCAATAACTCACAATCCTTACCCGCACACACCCACAGAGAATGACAGAAACTCTACAAAACCACCAACAGTCAGCGGGAAACCAGCCTACAACCACCGAAACCCCAATTATAGAAAGGCTGATGAGTTTAATTATATCCATTATTGAGATGATCAGAAACTAACGGCACGGTGGACCCAACACAAGTAATGAACTCACTTCAGCAGATTATGAAGGACCTCCGAACAATGTACCCAATAAACTAAAGTAATTATGGCCCAAGGACGTTTAACCAAAAATGCTGCAATGGAACGCACGCTCATTAAGATCTAACAAGGAGAGCTTTGAACAGGCATTAAGAGCATATGACGTGGACATCGCCACAGTTGCGGAAACATGGCTAAAACCACCAGACACCATTAGAATCAATGGCTACAGCATCATCCGATGCGACCGCGACGACGGCTATGGAGGAACAGCCATCTTGGTCCGACAGAGCATGTCACATGACGCACTGCAATTAGACGTCACAGGACTACCAATTGAGGCCTGTGCTATGTCCGTAAGAAATTAACAACACCAGGCTAACAATAGTGACAGTATACAGCCCCCCCAATGTAACCCTAACCAAACCCCAAATTGTAAGGTTGCTACAGCAAATAACTGACCCATTTATCATTACTGGTGACTTCAACGCCCACAATAGTGCTTGGGGGTGCGAAAAAACAAACCGACTTGGCCGTATCATGCTAGACGTAATGGAAGAACAAAACTTAGTGATACTCAATGACGGTACAGTTACAAGAATTAGCAACCCACAAGAACGGAAATCAGTAGTAGACATCGCGCTAGCGTCTACGAACATCGCAGCGTTGATCGAGCACAATAGTGATCCATGAGCCTCTGGGATCAGACCACTATCCGATTTTGATTACCATCAACTTAAAACAAAAACAATAGAAAACCTCAGGCTACACCAGTTATAACTGGAATATTAACGAGGCAAATTGGGGCACATACGCAAATAGCGCAGGAATACATCTACGGAGGTCGGAAGAGACTGGTGAGACAGAGGAAGATTATGGCAACCTTATCCGAATTATCAATCTTGCAGCTAAACAAAGCATACCAAAGAAAAAGCAGAAAACCTACACGTCTAGGAACCAGCCTCCATGGTGGGACGAAGAATGCGACAAGGCCATCCAAGAAAGAAGTGATGCGCTTCGATATACCGCAGGTGCAGTAACATGGAAAACTTCATAGAACTCAACAAAGTACAAGCTAGAACGAAAAGAACATTAAAGCAAAAGAAGAGTGCTGGGTGGAAAAAATATTGTGAATCAATCAATAGAAACACACCTATTACTACCATTTGGACAAAAGTGAAAAAAATACAGACAATCAGTTGACAATATGTATGTATCACCTAGCATAAACCACGGAAAATGCTAGAGGACATACTAACAACCCTTGCACCTCCTTCCGTGAACCCAAACCGCAATCCCCCACCCGAAGACCAATTTGGAGATTCGATGTCAAGACCTTTTAATATGGAGGAATTTGCAAAAGCGTCCAAGAAGTCGAACAACACGGCACCAGGAACGGACAACGTCCACTATGGAATGATTGAACACTTACCACCACGAGGAAAAGAAAGACTTTTAAAAATCTTAAACAATGTCTGGAACAAAAGAATACAGATCGCGGGATTAAAAACCTCAAGAATAATTCCGATCCTGAAGCCGGGGAAGAACCCGAATACAACTGCAGCCTACAGACCGATTGCACTACTGCCATGCCCGTACAAACTACTAGAGAGGATGGTGAAAAACAGGATCGAGTGGTTTGTTCGAACATAATAGCCTTCTACCAGACCACCAGTGGGCGTTCAGACGAGGAAGAGGCACCAATGACCTCCTAATAAGGCTTACCACCGACATCCACTCCAGCCTAAGCAAAAACCGTTACCTGATGACCCTCTACACTGATATAAACAGTGCATACGACAATGTCAACCTCAACCTACTAGGGGAAAAGATGCAAAAGATGAACTTCTCCGCAGTCTTTACTCACAATCTCATCTCACTGCTGGAAAACAGAATACTTGTCATAAAATATAAAGGCGCTACAATAGGACCGCGACACACAAGCCAGGGACTTCCACAAGGATCAATATTATCACCTATCCTCTTTAATATATATACAAGTGACCTTGCCAAAATACTACCGAGGGGAGTATATATACTGCAATATGCTGATGACATATGCCTCTACGCAGAAGGCGAAACTCTGATGGAATGCATAAACCTGCTCAGCATAACAATGGAACGGCTAAAGATATGGTTACAGGAGAACGGGATGACAATCTCACCAGGAAAATCATCGGTTATGATACACACAAGGCACAGAATACAACAAATGACATCTGTACAACTTGGACCATATACATTTCCTAACAAAAAGGTAATCAAATACTTGGGGATGCAGATAGACCACAAACTGAATTGGGGACCACACATAAAACATTTAACTAACAAATGTGAGAAAGCAATCAACCTGCTGCGGGCAACAAGTGGCTACTGGTGGGGTGCAGATCCGAAAACGCTCATGATTCTCTACAGAGCCCTAGTGCGATCCAAAATCGACTACGGATGCCTCTGCTATAGCTCTGCAGCTGATAGCCTCCTTTACCAAATAGACAAACTACAATTCAAGGCATTACGCATATACTTCGGCGCAATGCACTCTACCCCCCACTAACGCTCTCTTGGTAGAGGCCATGGAACCACCACTGAATATCCGCCGATATTACTTAAGTAGTAAATTTGTGTTAAAGACTATGCAATTCGTAAATAGCCCATTAATGGAGGCACTGGAGACACTGGTGAGAAGAACCACCATCGATAGCTACTGGCGAAGAAAAAAACTCCATCATTCCTCATGGCTTACAAGGACCTAATTCAACATCAGCCGCTAATATTCTCCTCAGGACAAATGCCCTGCTTCGAATACCCATATAAAACAACCTTGACAAGAATCGAAGCAAGGTTGAATATACCATTTACCGAAAGCACGGCTAGGAACATAATCCTCCTGTCTGAAAATCTTGCACAATACAAAGATAGTGTTCACATTTATACCGACGGCTCAAAGATCGGTAGCACGGTAGGATGTGCCTTTGTGGATATGAATGCGCGAATTCAGGCAAGCTATAAACTCCACAGTGAGGCATCGATATTCACTGCTGAAATGGTTGCGATCCTTAAAGGCCTAGAATATGCAAAGAACACCACCTTCAAAACAGTAATCATATTATCCGACTCTAGGAGTGTCCTGGAATCCCTGCAGCACCTGAACAGTAACGCATGGAGATGTCACCTAACACAAAATCATTCTCGAGACGGTCACGGAGTTAGAAGATAGTGGAAAACGAATCATTTTCATGTGGATTAGAGCACACACGGGGATCAAAGGAAATGAGAGAGCGGATCAGCTAGCAAAGCGGGCAACCACAGATGGCACAATATTCCCACACATTAAAGCAACTGATCTCCTTGCGAGTATACGAAACAAAGCCAAACTAATGTGGGATACATCGTGGCAAGATTCTATAAAAATAAAAGGAAGACACTACGGCACCATCCACCCGACCATTCCTAAGGCACAGTGGCACGAAAAAAAATACACATCCAGGAAAATGATAACCACCATTGCAAGACTGAAATTTAATCATGGGCTCTTCCCCAAACACCTGCATCGCATCAACTTAAGGGAAACACCAAGTTGCACCTGCGATGGAGTCAGCGAATGCGAGCCAAACCACCTTCTATTGCCTGCAAGGAGAAATGGCAGAAGTGCTCCGAACTTATACAAGAACTAGTGGAATTAGGACTACAGTTACCCTTAAATGTAACCCACCTCCTGGCCTTGGAGACGTTGCTATCTATCACGCCATAACCCAATTTCTTGAAGAAAACCATATCAAGATATAGCGTGACACTGGAACCAATCTTAAACAACTCCCATAATATAAGGATACAAATTGTGGCTATGATCTCGGCAACCCGCCTGAGTCAACTACGGCACTTGTCCTCTAACGTAGCCGACATAAAACAAACAGGTCTCACCAGAACATGATTATATTTAGCATGTTCAACATTGCAGATTAAATTCTACATGCACATATTGTATATTCTATTTATTGTTCCCTAAAACCTGTATATTCTTTTAAATTGTATGTTGTACATATTGTATATTTTACGTATTTTATGTATGGTGTGCTCCACACATGTCCAATTGTATGTGTCATATATTGTATATACCTTATGCTGCTAATTTTGTATGTCGTATATATCGGATGGTAAGACAGAGCTGGAGAAGGAGCACATTCAATCTGTAAATTCATTTCTTTAATCAACCAAAGATAAATGTAATTTGCTCGCTGTATGGTTTTTTCCAAATGCCAATAAAAAAAAAAAAAAAAAAAAAAAAAAAAAAAAAAAAAAAAAAAAACGGTCTTAGTATTGACGTCAAAATTTCACTGTTATTGCCGCCAGTGGTCTTGCTGAAAGTAGAGACGAAGAACTCGCATACCATACTCAGAGCCCACCTGACCACAGTCTGCCCCTGGCGTCGGCCTTGGCGTCGTTGATCGCGTTGTCCGGGTGTTCCTGATCCACAGTGACGACCAGCTCACAGCCCTGTGGTTTGCTGCTCCTGCCGTCCCACGTGATCACCGAGATGTCGTGGCCTCCCCCCACCACGAACTTGTCCTTGGTGCCCTTCACGGGGATGATGAAATGAGGCGCCGTCTCTGAAACCACAGAGCAATTACACAATAACTATTTACAGTAAAGACTTTGGCACATTCAACCTTCCACTCAATACAAAAACGGGGTTCAGTGTTTCGTTGGGTTGTTGAAATTAAAAACGCAGAGAAATCTATAATGTAAGGGAGACAATCATCAGTATAACGTATTGCAGCTTTGTCTTGGTGAATCCAGCTCACTGTACAGGCGCGTTCCCACGGCGCAACCCTCGGCGCGTGGTAGTGGACGCCTTTCATCTTTGCCGCATATGCTAGCAGGGACGGCGCGCCTCGACCCACCACCAGGCGGTAAACGATGAAAGGCGCGTACTGCCATTCCGCGCGCCGTGGGAATGCGGCTTAAGAGTCGAGACAGGTCAAGGAATGAAAGGATAATACTGTAATCGATAATAGGTCTCATCATTTCCTACTATATGACCAAATTTTATTTTAGTAAAAGTCGCATCATTTTCGAGATATTGATTTTTTAAATAATTTTTCGAAACTTTCTTCATTTTATATCATGCCATTTCTACGAATTAAGACTTTTTGAGCTCCGTTTTTTTTTTAATTTACTCAGAATTATTTGAGTCATTTAAAACAATGTTTTTTTTCCTTAAAAAGTTAAAAAAAACTATTAAAAATCATAAATGGTATAATTATTTTATACTTCTTTTAATATGATTGTTTTATGGGACTTCAATCTGCTTAAGAGACTATTGTGCATTTCAAATATGTAAAAAAAATGATGATAAAAAAATTTAAAAGATTTTTAAGGTTTTTTGGAACGTTTTATGTCATTTTTTATAGACTTTTAGATGAATCAAACATGCTTGAGAAAAATTTTTAAAAAAAAAAACAGGGTTCAAAAAGTCTTAATTTATAGGAATGGCATGGAAAAAACTGAACAAAGTCCCATGTGTTGAAAAAAATATTAAAATAAGCAACATTTCGAAAATGGTGAGATTTATACCAAAATAAAATTTTCCTGGTATAATGTTTACGATAGCTTAGTCATGGGGCATCCATAAATTACGTGGGATGCTTATCCGGATTTGCGGACCCCCCCCCTCTTTCTGGCGAGACTTCGTAAGATCTGGACCCCCCCCTACCTCTGGTGAGATCTGGTCCGCGAAGACCCCCCCCTAGAAATCACCCTCCTAACTTTTTGAGCCTATTTTTTTTTAGGTCTCACCCTTCCAAAAGCCGGTTACATCCACACTTTTCAACGAAATACCCCCCTAAAATCAACTTTCGCGTCATTTGTAGATCTTATTTTTTAGTTCTACTGTCCAACGATATTTCAAAACCTCGCGTGAGATTCCGTCAACAACCTTCCCCCCCCCCCTTTTTCATCTCTCGTAATTTATGGACGCAACACTCAGTTGACGAAGCGTGCTTGGTGCAAGCACATGGTCATTTGCACCCACTAGCATATTAACATGTACTTCAGAAGAAGACCATCTTAAGAAGGTCGAAACCGGTCAATACCAATAGCCTGACTGATGCAACTGGTTGGCTGTATTTTACATCTATCGACTATTTACCGTTGCTGAGAGCAGTATGTTTAAAATCATAGAATTTTGTCACTTGATAGGACATGATGTCACCTATCTGTGGTTGCAGGACTATCATTTCATTCCTGTATGAAGCAGATAATAAGGTTGTGGAATGTGGAGATATACAGGTTAGCTGAGGAGGAGAGGGTTGCGTCAAGCTGCACTGGGCAGCATGGAGGTAGTGCCGTGTTGCTTGGCTGTACTGACCGAGACTGACGGCGGTGTTGTCGCCAGTGGCTGGGTCGAACCTGTGCGCTCGGCTGCCGGTGATGTCGACGTAGTACAGCACCTGGTTGTCGTCGTCCCAGTGAGGCCCCTCCCCGAACTCCACAGGACGCGTCGCCTTCTCTATCTTCACAGACGACATGGCGACACTATACACAGAGAAACGGACACAATACAGAGAGACAAAAACAGTGTAGGAGCAGAACGAGGTGCAATATCATATATACACTGATCAGCCAAAACATTATGGCCACCTTGGTCCACCTTTCGAACGCAATACAGCAGTGATTCGGTGCAACATGGATTCTGCAAGTCCTTGGTAGCCTTCCAGAGGTATCAGACACCAGATTTCTACTCACAGGTCACGAAATTCCCTTAAATTACGGGCCAGCTGTTTCTGGGCGCGGCGGCTGGGAACGAGCATCTCGAAAACGGAGAAGCTGGTCGGCTGTTCGCATGCTACTGTAGTGAGCATCTGCAGAAAGTGATTGAAACCACGAGTAGGTGACAATGTGGTGGACACCCACGCCACATCACAGAACGTGGAAGGCGGAGGCTTGCCCGCTCTGTGAAGCAGGAGAGGGGGGTGATTTGTGATTGATCTGAAGAGTGCTTTCAGAAGTGTTTCAGGGAACAATAATCGCGATTCTGTCACGGATACTGCTTTACAGAGGGGGCAAGCCTCCGACCTCCACGTTCTGTGATGAAGCATGGACGTCCACCACATTGTCGCCTACTCGTGGTTTCACCGTCCTTGAAGCACTTTCCATAGATGCTCACTACAGTAGCACGCGAACAGCCGACCAGCCTCTCCGTTTCCGAGATGCTCGTTCCTAGACGCCGCGCCCACAAAGCGCTGGCCCGTAAATTTAAGAGAATTTCGTGACCTGTGCGTAGAAATCTGGTGTCAGATACCACTGGAAGCCTACCAAGGACTTGTAGAAACCATGCTACGCCGAATCGCTGCTGTATTGCATTCGAAAGGTGGACCAATATGCTAGCATGTAAGTGGTCACAATGTTTAGCTTCGTCAGTATATTCCATGACGGTGTTACCAACTTTCAAGGATGACGGAGAAGGGTAAATGTAATAATTTGAGGTAAGGGACGTTGGTCCGGAAACGACTGAGTCGATAGTTATAAGCGGGAATCTTCTAAAGTTCTGCCTTAGTCTCAGTCAGCGCTCAAACTAAGGGACCAAACTTTCGAACCCTTATCTTGACGTACAGAATTCCCGCTGAATACTCCCCAATACCTTCAGGTAGTTTCCCCTGTTGATGGACTAGTAACGGCGCACGAAACTACATGTCTGAGAGACCAAAAATCCTAAGACTACGGTACACTAATAATGAATTCCATTCACCTGCACTAGATTCACAAGCTGCTGCATTTACAACAGTTGTTCAAAATGGCGTCCGCAGTGCTTCGACGCGCAAAGTTCTGTCGCACCCGGTCTAGTATCCACGGTGTCGTTTGAACAGTGTCTCAGGCGTCGAGAATTCGTCTTCAACCTCGACAGACGTCTCGTACACGAGAAGAAATCAGGTGTGGTGAGACCAGGTGAACGTGCTGGACCTCCTCTGCCTGTCCACTACGTCTGATCCAGGAGTTCACGAACCCTCAGTCCAAAGTGAGGTGGGGTTCCATCGTGTTGGAACCACATCCATTGACGAATAACAAGTGGGTTGTGTTCCAGGAACCTGGGTAGTATGTCTCTGTATTCCACTGTCAGAGGTATCAGAACGATTATCACTTATAACTTTAGACTCGGCGCTTGTAGACCAGGTTCCCTTACTTAAAATTGATACATTTTCCTTTCTGCATCATCGCTGAAAGTTTGAAACATCGTCTCGGAATCGTCTTGTGTATGTAGGGGCTATATGTATTTATCATTTTTTTCAGCTTGGTGTTTTATGGGTTGTCGACGTTGAAGTCATTAGTGCCCGGATAAGATGGTGGAAGGAATTAGGCCACTGCCTTTTGAAGGAACCACCGCTTTTTGAAGGAACCACCGCAGCATTCGTCTGGATTGATTCGGGGAAATCATGGAAAACTAAATCATATATATTATTTACATCAGGTGTGTTTATCACAAGCCAATATCGCCCTTCATACCCAACCAAAATCGATAAATAAAGTATCATATTAAAGATTATGATCTTAGCTTTGTTTACATCATATACAAGAACAGAATTTTTCGAAATTCGACCCATAATGGCAAAAGTATTAATATTTCTGTAACGTGTTTTTGTGTCTCGAGCCATTTATCTCCCTTGATATCTAACCGACATAGATAAAACAGGTATTATTTTAAAAATCAAGGTCACCACTTTGGTTACATTATATTTTAAGAAAGTAACTTTTCTGAATTGGATACATAAAACGCAAAAGTATCATTATTTCTGTAACGTATTTTTTTCATAAGTCATTTATATCCCTTGATACCTAACCGAAATAGATAAATGAGGTATCATTTTAGAGACTAAGGTATATGATTTGGCCACATTATATCGTAAGAAAGGAACTTTTCGGAATTGGACCCTTAAAGGACAAAAGTATTAATATTTTTGTAACGCGTTTTTGTATCACGAGCCACTTATCTCCCTTGATATCTAACCGATATAGATAAAAGATATATCATTTTAAAGATTAAGGTCTCCGCTTTGGTCACATCACATTTTAAGAAAGGTTTTTATTATGAATTTGACCCTTATAGGGCAAAAGTATAATTGTTTCCATAATGTGATTTTTTTTTTTTTTTTTTTTTTTTTTTTTGTGACGAGCCATTTACGTATCTCGCTTGATTCCGAACCAAAATCGATAAATGAAGTTTCATTTATAAGATTAAAGTCTCCACTCAGGCAACGTTATAAATTAACAACGAAATTTTTCCAAATTTGACCCTTTAGGGCAAAAGTAAATAAAATAAATAACTAAATAAGTAAATAACTGTGAATGTCGCGCGTATGAGACAGTTCAGAGAAAAGCCGCTAGATAGCAGCAGCACATATTACAGAGATATTAATTAAAAGCTTCACTGGTGTCAACTTTTGTTGCGTACCTATTACACTAAACAAATAAATCATTTATACAAATCAGGCGGTTCTTCTTTGATCCTATTACAAACCACCAACCTAACTGTTCATCGTATTCGCCAAATTTTCGCACGAATCATCTAATACGGAATTATAAATGTTATATAGTTCATAATACTAGTGCTCTGAAACTGTGAAACAATAGCTTGATTATTGGAGAGGTATTGTGTTGTAAGAGGGCGTGCCGCAAGGTTTTCGTCAGCGCCCGCCTTTATGTAGAGGGGGAAGCAGCCCCTATAAGAAGTCGACCAGCTCTCACGAAGCGAGTAGGACAGCGGTATCGATAATCGGGCGAAGCACGCGGCTGCGTAGGACCGACGTTGTGCAATCGTCGCGAATATTCGCGCAATATCTTCAAATGCCACATTTGTGCGCGAATGTCGTATTTCAGAACGATTTAAAAGTGCCTCCGAACTTTTCTGTGAGACAACTTAAATGTTGAACAACAGGTAAAGACTTTTCAGGATAACCTTCACATACAAAAAGCACTCAACAATGGTAAAAAAGTTATGAATGAATATATACACCTAACAAACCAATCCTTGTTAAAGACACTAAAACAGGAATAAATAGGACACGTCATATAGTCAAACATACCACCACAGAACCGAAACAGGTAATGAGTACAGAAACAAAATAAGAAAAAGTTTGACAACACATAATCTTTGGCTCAAGTTGGATGTCGACAGCATTGAAAGTTTATATACAGTTCGTAGCCGGCGAAATCGTTAGAATGCATCCTACAATGACTTTGGACAGTAGTGGTAGTGAGACAAAAGTAGCTGATGTGGAAATACGAACTTGCGCGTGTTAAGACACGATAAAAAAAAACTGTAAGTAGTTGGCAATATAAAACAACTTAATCATTTTACAAACACAAAATCAAGTAGCACTATTGTATATGTATATATGGAGTGATGAGGACATGCGGCACAGTTGATGACGATTTGTCCTCTCGGATGGGGACGTTAAGCGTGGCAGCCCGCCTGGTGTCTTTCGGAAGAGTAGGCCTGAATGGGCCGACACCGGGTTTCTGCCTTTCCTCATTTCATCTCTCATCCACAAAACCCAAGTCACCTTCCCATAGAGTTTCCATGGATGGGGTACATCCTGCGTGGTACTAACCGCCTTACGCCCGGATTCGGAAATCGCAACACAAGGAGAAGCAGTCACAGAGGTATCGGTTCTGGTTAATTATGAAAACTATTTTGGAAATGTCACATTAAAACAATTCCTTTCTCCATAAACTATGTTGAACTCAGTGAGTTCACGGCGACCGTGATTAAACATTTAAGGGGTTAAAATCTTCCAGTGTGTGGTTAGAAAATTAAAATTTGTAGTGACATAAAAAGAACTGTAAGATTAAAGAGTTTCTCTACGATGACTTTTGATTTAAAATCAAAAGTTTTCGACCTGGAGCTGCACTCTGGGAGCTGGCATACCCAGGAGCGTAGCTACTATGGGGCTAGGCGGTGCAGTGCACAGGGGCCCGCACGCTCAGGGGGCCCCCAAGCATACCTAAGGGGGCCCTCAAGCGCAGTTTAGAGGATCCACGAGCCCTCACGGCAAACTGGCGACTTTTTTTTTAGCTCTACCGTCGTCTAAGGGGCCCCTGAGAACACAGGAGCCCCTCACTAAGGGTCCTCGCTGCTCAGGGGGGGCTCCAACCACTGCTCACCGGCCCCTAAAGAACAATTCAAGGGCCCCCATCCTCAGTTCAGGGGGCCCCTACCAGCACACAAAGCAAAAAAAAAGGTCGCCCGTCTGGCCTGAGGGCCCAAAATAAATTTTTTGCACCGGGGCCCTTGTTGACCTAGCTACGCCACTGGCCATACCATAATCCTGGTAGGGGTCGCCAATTATGAACCTTCATACCTGGCTAAGGTAACCGATTCTGAGTTTCACTTAATTAGTGGGCTTAATTATCTGAAGACATTAACTAAGTAAGCTCGCGAAAGAGTAGCTGATTTAACAATCTTTCCACAATACAGGAAAACACAGCGTGTTATGGACAAGAAGGCCCACACATCCAAGCTGCAGCTCATTCAGCTTTAAATAAACTGCTGTTAACAAATTTAGATCCGCCAAAATGATGGCACCGAGCGTGGTGGGTGAGTGGTTAACATTCTGGCCTCGCATTCGGAAGGACGGCGGTTCGAATCCCCGTCCAGGCATCCACATTTTGTTTTTCCATGGTTTCCCCAAATCTCTCCAAGCGATTGGCGGGATGCTTCCTTCAAAAGGTGAAGGTGGAATACCTTCCCGCTCCTTCTCCCTAGTCCCATCCCGCCTCTAATGACCTCGACGTCGACGAGGCGTAAAGCCATAAGTAAAAAAAAAAAAGATGGGAATTATTGTTGTCATCGCAATGAAAATCACTTCTTCAAAAGAAACAATCGATTTATTTAAACTACATCTGCGACTAAAATCAACATTTAAACACTCGTAACAAAACAGCACTTCTTAAGATGCTCCAGCACATATTTCATTTATATCACCGTCTTCATACAACGCGCCTGTGAGCTACGGCAATGTGTCACCAACTTACGAATTGTACACTCAGATGTTACAAAAAATTCTTAATATCAGCTAACAATACTAGACGTATCCTATCCCAAAGACTATACATACATGCATGGTAGTGAAAAGATGACCATGGTGGCACTCGATTTCAGGCACAAGAGTGTAGGAAGATTCTCTTCTTTTGGGTAAGGGTGTTAGGGATTGGAATAAGTTACCAAGAGAAATGATGAAGAATTTACGAAAAACATTGAAAGAATTTAAAGTTAAAATTTGTAGACGGCAAATGTAGGTGAGTGCAGGAAAGGGGGAAGATGGGTGTGTAGGGAAATTGCCACCGGAGCGTGGGCTCGATTGCAATTTAATTAAATAACTAGAGTAAGCCCGTGGCAGTTTTTTGCGTATCGTCACGGGTCTAGAATAGTTTTTTTAGGATGAAAGATTGTGAAAGGTTGACCTGATTTGACCAAATATAAACTTCACCTGTGTTTCAGAGATCGAAGAACTCGGAAGTATTAATAGAGGTAGGTATTAAACACGAATAGGGACGATAGCGCAATCGTATAATTGCTTAAATACAAACTTGTATTTAAACCTTAAACAATTCCTGTTTGCTTCGAAAGCATCACGTTGTTTTTTATATTGAGACTTAGCAAACACTCATAATGTAATCATTGGTCATAGTATCTGTAACGGCCAGAGAACTTAATACACATTCCATATTATCAAACAGTTGAGCAACTCCGAAGAAATGAATTGCCAGAATACTCGATACGGTAACACATTTGGTCTGATGTCAAAATAATAACTCACGTACAGCGAACATGAACAAAGACCATTAACGAAAGCAAATAAACCGTAATGCATAAACTTTGGTAAAGCAACAATATTAGTGAAAGTTTTAATTAAATTGAAATTAATCCTACTGTAAGCCGGAATAACAATTGGCATTCGTGGTTACAGCAGAGACCATGGGTAATTTTTTTAATTAAGTTTTTTAATTAGCAACATGTTACTGAAAAGCAGATCAACGTATTTTCAGCCGCAAATTTATCTTTTTTTTAAAAACTATGAATTGCTACGAAAAGCAAACTTAATGAATGTATTATGGCAATTAATTTGGTTGTAGTTGCTTAGCTATTAAATTGTGAACATAACCACGAATTTCTACTAATGGTATCTCTGGTCGCTGTTTTGCGAGCGGAGGCTGACACGTGACACTGTTCTCCAGCCAATAGCTATCGAGGTGAGTGGATGAGCTTACGAAATTATATAGTAGATAATAATAAAAAATATACTAGGGGTTGTGTAAATCATACAATACACATATTAACTTCCAGACATTAATACAATCTTTATATATAAAGATGAATGCATGTTTGTTTGTTTGTTTGTTCTTCATACAAATCCACAGTTTTCATCCGATCTTGATGAAACTTTGCACACTTATCCTTTGAAACAAGGAGAAAAAATACTGTCTACATTTGGTTGAAAAATTATCTGTATAAATAACACATGTCTCATAACTTCGAAATATGGCGATAGACACGATGGATACGGTCGTCTCCGCACCGTGTTTCCGTGTAGTGGACTGCCAGCTCAGTGGTTAAAGCGCTTGCTTACAAATGTTTGGGTCGTGGTCTCCGGTTCAAATCTCCGTGGAGGCTAAGATTTTTAAAAATTGTTTTTCATTGTAAGAGTTAGGGCTGGGCCGTACGTTATTCGGATTGAATGTTAAACTGTATATATTAGAAAGTTAGGGGTGCAATGCGAGGCAAATCGTAGGTAGTCTTGCAATGTTGTAGGTGTACACTTTTTTACGTTATAATGATCCCTCAGGTGTTGTTCGCAGTCAGTGTGTGAGTGTGAACCACAGTAATATTATTATAAATACGGAAGTAAGTCTCTGTCTTTTTGTTACGTTTTGACGACAAAATGGTTATATCGTTGAGATGGAATTTTATAAGGAAATCTGTATGAAGGGCACAGGATATTTTTTCCAGTATGATTAACAGTTGTAGTCACGAAATTATGAGACCTTATCGAATGGTGACAGAAATATGTTGGAAATTGATTCTCTTCAAGAGACAGATTCGACGGTACAATGATAGAGTGATAGCTTTCCTGTCATATTATGCCGACTCGATATTGTTTGGGAGCAATCTTTCTTTACCAACAATTTTCTATATTTAATTCTGGCAAAAAAATTCTTAATCCACGCGTACGAAGTTGCGGGTACGAGCTATTATTCATAAACCTATATAATTAATTAGGAAAAAACACAACAATAATATAAAAATGATTTGTGAGGTGTGATATTGTGAGATAGTTTCAGTGTGGAATTGGTTTGAAAATGAGGACGGAGAAACGAACCTTAAAGGAGTGCGACATTTTGACGCTTCGGCAAGATAAAGACTTTTTTTTATCAGTTACAAGTACTGTTGCAACAACTCCCCTGAAGTAACCGCAAGCAGACAGCAGAAAATATCGTGACAAAGTAATGATCAGTCAAGGCGATCTCCATGAAACGACTTAGAAGAAGCTAAGGTGGCGCAACGACTTCAAAAGCGGTGATGTGATTTGCGATATACTCACCCGAGTGTGTGTGTGGATGGGATGCCTTGCGAGTACTGCTGCTCGATTCCGCTGTTTCGACGCCTTATCTCGTGCGCCGTGACTAAATCTCTCTCTCGAGAGACACTTGAGCACTGATACAGTCGCCTCACCAGTCTCGCTAATTGTCTCGTCATCAAGCGTCATTTGAGCCGGGCGTCATCACTGGTCCATAGAAGTGGTGACAAATTGGCTCGAAAATTACGGGACGATCATTTTGACATCAGTGATATGTAAAGTTCATTATTGTTACAGCTTTACGCCTCTGGTGAGACTTCGTGAGATTTGGTCAGATCCTCCCCCCCCCCCCCTCCCCTATGAATGGACCTCGCACAACATTTTGAACTTGGCAGTGTGGGTGATAAGGCCGAAAGCCATATAAATAAATAAAAAAACTTTTTGAGACCTTTTCGCGTGATTTGTAGATTTTTTTTTTTTTTTTTTAGTTCTACTATTCTACAAGAATTTCAAAACCTCACGTGAGATTTCGCCGGACCCCCCCCCCCTTATTTCACCTCACGTAATTAATGGATGCCCCCTTAGGAGACAAACTTGTTTTCAAATCAACAACACAGCTGTAGGCAAGAATATTCATGTAAATCTCAGTGGGTTATATGCAAAATATTTCGAATGAAATGGAAAAGGGAGACCAAAGTAGTAGTGTAGCACTAGATGTTTCTAAGGCATTTTACAGAGTGAGCCGTGAAATGGTGGTAAGTAAGGTAAAAAGTGTAGGGGATGAAAAAGTGAGTTGCTGGGTAGAAGAATTTTTAAAAGATAGAAAACAACAAGTTAGGGTATGAAAGTCAGTATCAAAAGAAGTGGAAGTGAAAATGGGAGTGCCACTGAGTACTAAATTACTATTTGCTGTTCTAATGAATGATTGTGTTGATGGTTTACTGTCAAAAGCCATAATGCTATATATCAGGATCGAAACAATGCGAAAAGCTTCAGGTTGATCTGGACAAAATGTCTAGCTGAGTCAAAGTAGGATGAAGATAAATACCAATAAGAGTCAGCATGTTAAGTACACAGATAAAATACTAAAGATCGATTATGATTGTAACTTGAGGAAGGAACTGTTTGTTAAAAACTTGAGATGTAAATACCTTGGCACAACATCTGGCCTCGCATTCGGGAGGACGCTAGTTTTAATCCCCGTCCGGATATCCAGATTTGGATTTTCCATGGTTTTCTCAAATCACTCCAGGCGAATGCCGGGATGCTTCCTTATAAAAAAAAGACCATGTCCGAATTCCTTCCCGTTCATAGTCCCCAGTCCCATCCCGCCTCTAATGATCTCGACGTCGACGAGGTATAAAGCCATAAGTAATATATATGACCTAGAAAGCATTTTGAAAGAAGAACGCAAAATTATAAGAAAGATACTTGGCCCAGAAAAAATAGATGACGGATATAGGCTTAAATTTCGAAAAACAACAGAAACACTGTCAAACCTCGCGGCAGACATCAGGAAAAGAAGATTAAGATTTATGGACATATCCACAGAACCCCAGCCATGGGTGCCGGGAGGGGGGTGCAAGGGGGTGCACTTGCACCCCCCTGACATCCCGGGTCGCTGTCTGGGTAGTAGTAAAGCTAAAAAAAAAAGGTAACCCAGCCCGGAAATTTTTGGGCCGATAGGGAGGGGGGGGGGCATCTATGCAGCCCTGGTGCACCCCCCTAGAAGCAATCCTGCCGGCGCCCATGCTCCCAGCAACAAGACTGATTCATAAAATTGTGACGTATATAGAACAGCTAAAAACTAAGCCCTGGGTCCAGCAGATCAAAAAAGACTTGGAAAAAGCCCACATAAACTCATCAGAAATCATAGACAGACAAACGTAAAGAGAAAAAATTATCAAGTGGGAAGCACCGCCAGAGAATGAAGTCATTAAGAGACCGGGGACGAAGTGGACTGAAGAAAGGAAGAGAATCCACGGAGAAAAAATGAGAGCTGTATGTAAACTTAGAAAACTGAATCGTTAAGGCTTTGCGTGATCCGACAGGATCCAATTGCAGATAATAATAAATAATATATATATATATATTGGCACAACATTTGATAATAAATTCAAATGGGCAGGACACATTCGGCAGGTGGTCGGAGAGGGTTTCAAAATCCTTCACTTGTTGGAGAGAGTGATAAGGGGATGTACCAAAGAAGTAAAGTAATTAGGTTGCAAAACTTTGGTCACAGTATGGTGGTGTAGGTTGGTACCCACATGCGTATCAAATATAGGAGCTGGAGGGCGTGCGTAGGAAAGCAGCTATTTTGTTTGTGGAATTTACAACAGTAATTAATATGATACAGGAGCTAGACTGAGAGTCGTTGGGGGACAGGAGGAGGGTGAAGAGGGTGATTACTCTGTGCCTGTAGATTCAGGCCTACTGTTCCGAAAGAGAATTGTTGAACACCTGAAGCGAAAATATCGTGGCTTAAAATTTGAAATTAAACTCAACTGGGCAGGGCACACTGGACAAAAGGATTCAAAAACATTCATTTATAGGGGAGGGTGATGAGTGAATGTATCAGAGAACTGAAGGGATTGCGTTACAAATCTTCATTGCTTGAACGCGTTGGTATAGTATGGGACCCACATTTCTGATATGAAATACAGGAGCTATAGACGGTTCACAGTAGATCTGTTAGATTTGTTTCTGGCACTTACTGCAAAACATTATCCATATCCGATATGAGATTGGGATTCATTGGGAGAAATTTGGAGGGTGAAGAGAGTGCTGGGAGTGTACAAGACATATATTGGTGATGAGGCGTGGAAAGAAATTGATGGAAGAATCAAGAGTGGTGTATGGAAGCAAAAAAATGATAATGACCAGAAGCTGGCATATTAGTTAGTGGGTGCATTTTGTTTTGTAGGTAAGGTAGTTAGGGTTTGGAATAAATTACCGTGGGACGTACTGAACAAATTACCATATCCACTGAAAGAACTTAAAATTCATGAAATTCAGAACTAAGTATGTTGGGAATTAGCCTTCAAAGAATTTAAGATGGGGAAATAGGAGTATAGAGAAATTGCCACCGGAGCATATGCGTCATTGCTTCTGGTCAGACCACTGCTGGAATATAGTGGTGCAGTTTGGGACACAAATTTTGGGTATCAAATACAGGAGCAGAAAAGGGCTGCTGGAAATTACCGCAAAACACAATCAGTATCTAATACGATAAAGGAGCTGGAGTGGGATTCATTGGAGGATAGAAGGAGGGTGAAGAGAGTCATGGGAGTGTACAAAGCCTATACTGCTGATGAGGCGTGGAAAGATATAGGTAGGTAAATTAAGAGATGTGAGTGGAAGGGTAAAGATGACCATGACCACAAGCTGGCACTTGATTTCAGGCATAAGGGTTTGGGAACATTTTCTATCGTAGGAAAGGGTGTAAGGCATGGGCGTATCCAGCGAGGGGCAGGGGGCAGAGGGGGGCTGCTGCCCCCCCCCCCCTAGAAGAAAAATTAAGTTGCCTTCAGTACGCTTCGATGAGTGAAGAACTAGTTCAGGAGCACTTTGGGAGAGAAAGATTGACTGGATTATGTCTGATGAGTGTGCATCGAAATTTCGTGAAAGGACACCATGAGATATTGACAAACAAAATTATTGAAATTGAAAATCCGAGACAATTAATGTTTACATAAAAAAAACTTAGTGACTTACGATCTTAATTAACTACATAGTTGGTCCTTAGATTAAGTAGTTGGGTTACTATATTAATCAATGATAAAAATAGTTTCCTGAATAGGTTTGAGTTTGATTTTGTAATGTCATGTTTCACTCCCCCAACCTACTTCTTCGAAACCGAGTTGCCCCCCCCCCCTAGTTCAAATCCTGCCCCCCTCTAGTTCTGATCCTGGATACGCCCTTGGTGTAAGGGATTGGAATAAATTACCAACAGAAAAGATGAAGAATTTACCAAAAACACTGAAAGAATTTAAAGTAAAAATTAGTAGAGCGCAAAAGTAGGTGGGAAAAGGAAAGGAGAAAGGGGTGTGTAGGGAGATTGCAAGCGGAATGTGCACTCCGTCGCAATTTTATCAATTATTGTTATTATTAAATTAAACCAGAATAGCAGCTAACACTCGCTGAAAGAGCGCGAAGGATTTGAAATATTGCTAATCGCTGACCAGCATATTGCTATTTCCCCGACGTGCGAAGGTGCTTGAGACAACAAAGTAAAAAATTAATGTTTTGTTTAGTGCCAGATAGTGATACAATGTTGCTCAGACTGTGTTTCACAGATAATTTTCTCGTGCAATTGAAGCTATCATGTCCAATTACAATTTAAATTCGCCGTCCACTTATCTCTGGTCACTGCGATGGGTTAGATGGTTCCAGCTGGAAGAAATTCTCACCACTTTGGATCTACCCAGACCTAAATATGGTGACAACTGTTAGGCTGCAATGAAGTCTGGACCAAAAGACGAAGTTGCATATCATCGATTTTTTTTTCTGGTGGACTGTTTATTCATCCTAAAAAATATGTTATAGCACACGAAAAGCTGGGCTATTAATCTATGAAAGCCTATAGGTTAATAAGATGCCTGTGATAGTGATATTTATTCAGTAATTATTTATGCAGATACTAATTTAGCATTGTTTGTAGCCTCTTTTCGTCTTCTAGCTTCGTTGCCGAGGGAATTACAATATTATCTCTGACTCAGGCATTTGGGACGGAGGGATGTAGTTGTAGAAAGGATAACTAGCTGGGTGAGTCAACATGGGATGAAGATAAATGCAAAGAAGAGCCAGCTTATTAGATACATAGATAAAAAGCTAAAGGTTGATTACGATTATAAAATGGGGAAGGAGCTACTTATTGAAGACTCGAAATGTAAATACGCATAACATCTAATAGCAAACTTAACTGGGCAGGACACATTGGACAGGTAATAGGGAAAAGGTTCAAAATCCTTCACGTGTTAGAAAGAGTGATGAGGGGATGCACTAGAGAAGTAAGGGAATTGGGTTACAAAACTTTGGTCAGACCACTGCTGGAATATGGTGGTGTAGTATGGGACCACATTTTGGGTATTAAATACAGGAGTTGGAGGGGGTTCTGAGAAGGGCTGCCTGATTTGACTTTGGAAATTACCGCAAAACACAATCGGTAACTAATATGATAAAGGAGCTGGAGTGGGATTCATTGGATGTTATAAGCAGGGTGAAGAGAGTCATGGGAATGTACAAGGCCTATACTGGTGATGAAGCATGGAAAGATATTGGTGGGAAAATTAAGAGAGGTGTTTGGAAGGGTAAGGTTGACCATGACCACAAGCCGGCACTTGATTTCAGGCATAAGGGTGTGGGAAAATTTTCTTTCGTAGGAAAGGGTGTGAGGGACTGGTATAAATTGCCAAGAGAAATGCCAAGAGAATTTACCGGAAACTCTGAAGGAATTTAAAGTAAAAATTAGTAAAGTGCAAAAGTAGGTTAGAAGAGGAAAGGAGAAAGGGGTGTGTAGGGAGATTGCCACCAGAGCGAGCGCACCATCGCAATTAGTGTATTGTATTTAAAAAAAAAAAAAAAAAAAAAAAAAAAAAAGGCGCGTGTTTGCAATGACTTGACCGCATTGATCAATTATATAATTAGTTACAGGGAATAAAGCAAAATTATCCGTTTTTAATTTTCAGTACACTGACATGGGAAGTCTGTGAGATTGTTAAAACAGCCGTCAGAGCTAGAACAGAGATCAACATATATGTAGTTAAGCATGGCTGCCAACCTCGGTGGTAGAAACACTACAAACCGCTCACCTCGCACAAAATTTTACTTTCATACTCTCATAAAGGTTGCTTTGAGATTTTATTTAAACTCAGCCTGTCCGTGATGCCTAGAAAGTTATATGTGCTATCAAATCCAAGAATTATATACCTGCTGTTTATCTCCGAGAACAAAACAGTACGAAGAATTTAACTTTGTGCACTTTTCTACGTTAATATTGGGGGTAATTGTGATTAGCCACACGCTAAATAAAAATGTACCTACACAGATACGCTTTTGAAATTTAGTAAAAGAATACGTTAATATGACAGCTAAGTTGTGCTGTATACGGAGCATTAGTTAGAATGATCGCCGGACGAATAATTTTTATACAGTAATGCACAGGGAAACGATTGTAACTTTTGCTTTGCGCAGTTGGCTGCCATGTTAACTTAGTCTTAACAATATACTGATATAGAGTATTTCCAATGGGTGATAGAGCAGGGCTAATATCGTTATTTTCGTGGTATTCCAGCTCGCTGGACTTTAAGATTTCCGTTACGACGGATGACAGTTGAAGACGCCCTGGCCGCATCCTGCAAATGGCCGCCCTCGCTTCGCGTCTGTTTCCCGGGGACGCGGGCAGCTTTCTGACGCAGCTTGCCCGGCCTTTGCGTCACCCCGAGCCGGCCAATGGGGTGGCGGCACCCCTCCACACACCCCCTCGGGCGCCGCTTCTTCCTCAGTTTGGCGCCGAACGTGCTGACATGAGGACGTGCATTGCCGCTCTAGCAATGACCTTGGTGTACGCCTGGCCAAATGGAATGGCCGTGAAGGTGAGTTTCCCGCGAGCGGACGAGCTGTAAACAACTGCATTCAGCGCCGAAGCTTTCGTCGTTGTGACGTCATCTGTGAACAAACTGTCCAATGAAACGCATGAGGATGTAAACATTGCCGGCAGACGATGCACTTCCGAAAAGTTCTCATTGTCAGTATCGACCGAACAGTATTCTGTGCTGTGACGAAAAATAGCGTAATGCAATGGCAAAGATCCATTCCTGTGCAGGACTTGATTTCAGGCAGAAATGAGTGGGAACATTTTAGATAATAGAGTCAGGGATTGGAATAAAATATCAAGGGAAATAACGATTAAGAATTTTAAAATAAAGTTTGTAAATGGCAAAAAATAAGGGGGTCGGAATACTGCTTACAGGATGATGCGGGTTTGAATACCCGTCCCGCCATCCAGATTTTGGTTTTCCATGGTTTCCCGAAATCACCCCAAACGAATACCAATATGGTTCCTTCAAAAGACCATGGTCAAATTTCATCCCGTTCCTTGCTCCCAGTCCTTTCCCGCCTCTTGACGACGTTGACTTGGCTGAAGATCTAACGAATAAAACTGTTTAAGTGAACGTTTTATTATTTCACTGGCTATATACATTACACTCGAAATTTTCGAGTGAAAATATCTCGAAAGCTAAACAATATTTTATGGAGCGAGAAAACTTATAATCCGACAGGAGTACACCTCGATAAAGCACTCCGGCCATCCTGATCTGGGTTTTTCATAGTTTTCCCAGATCGCTCCAGGCGAATGCCGGGATGATTCCTCAAAATAGCTCATGGGTGCCTCCTGCCATATCCCTTCCTATGTAAACGGTTACACATTAGGATAGGTGCAATGCACCCCCCGCCACCCACAATTTTTGTGAATCGCGGAGTAATATCAATAGTAAGGTTTCGCCATTTAAGTCGGACAGTACATAGTATTCATTAATAGCAAACAGAATACATCATAATATTTTTTTTTTTTTAAATAAATAGACTTAACACGTTTTATTCGTTGGCTCTTACTACGATAATTTCAACTTTCACACTAAGTGAAACAAGTACTAACAGTGAAAATACATTCAACAGAAGAAAAAACAGCTTATGATGCTTCAGAGCTGCGAAACGCCATCACAGACTAAAAATCATTTGATCTGCCATTATCATTCAGGATATTTATGAACAATTTCAGTTGAAGAACATAATACACATCTCCAGCTTATACGCTTACAATTATTGGGAAAAATTCTTGGAAGTATTTCATTTTTTAATAGTTTGTTGACAGAATTCCTACGGAAGGTACAGTTGGAGAACTTTTCAGACGGCGCTCAGTGTCCTTGACCTTGTCAGAGGTGACGGGAGGGACGCCGTCAGGAAAACGGATGTGACGTCACAGTGCGCTATGTTTACGATAACAGAACGAACAGCTGTAGGGGGCACAGGGGAATGTAAACATCTCTATACGTAATGGGAGTGTGCATAAACCACGTAGCTCCATTTTGGCCTCATGTGAACCCTCCCTTCCCCCCCACGTAGCCTTACGTGGCTTTTGCCTCTACCCCCCCCCCCCCCCCCGCCCCCCCCCCCGCCCCCACGTAGCACGTAGCTTTTTTCCCTTTTCGAATTCAGAAATTTTGTACTGTTTTCTCTTGTGTGTGCGTGGAGACTTACCCGGCGTACTGAAGCAATGTAGTCTTCACGGGTGTGCAGCCGGATTGTGTTTTCAAAACACCATCCGGCTGCACACCCGTGAAGACTACATTGCTGTTTTCTCTTGTCAGACTATTGCAAATTACATACGGAGATAATTAACTGAGGGAAATAAATGTTCGCATGCTGTTGTGAGTTCTATTCCTCATTTTAACTATGAAAAATGTTATGAAAGTAAAGCTACGTGGCCTGGCTCGGAACCCCCCCTGCCCCCACGTAGTCTAGCGTAGCCTTCCAGCCAACCCCTCCCCCCCCTGGACCGAGCCACGTAGTTTGTGCACGGTCCCAATGCGATGGACGCGCCGACATCACACCTCGCCTGTGTTGGGTAGAGCGAAAAGGAAACCCGCCATGGCCTTTTCGAAGGAACTGTCCCGGCTTTCACCTGGAGTAATTTTGGGAAACCATGGAAAACCGAAATCTGGATGGCCAGATGGGGATTCAAACCCGGTCACTGCAACGGATTTACGATCATAAATTATTGTGATTCTATACAAACTTTTTATACCGCCCTCTACGTGACGTCACGTACATCCAGAGATGATATTGAATGCTAATGTTTTTCTTGTAGCAGACTTTTTAATCTTCAGGTTGCAGATTTATCGGAGGTACTACAAACCGAGATGGAATAACAACTGATAACCGATGGTATAGAATAAAACACTCTGTACGTTCGCGGAAATTTGTGAGGTCACTATATGTAGTTGTTATAGCTGTGTCGTATACTCGTAATTATCTCTAGTTCCTATTTATTTCATTGTATGAGATACATTGTTTAGAACATCCCTAGATAAATTGCTTATTCGAGCTCCTTAGTCGCTTATGCGCAGGAAAAACTTTTCCAGTGTTGTTTTTCGTCTGTGATTAAGGGACATGTATATAGACAGTGTAATTTAGTGTAGTAAATGATGTAATAAACAGCAAAATTAAATACACAGGTGAGAACACTGCAGGGAGCAAAGATCATATGGTAGACGAACTAAACTTTGACTCCTCAGTATTGGCGGGAACTCTAGTTAGACTAAGCACTGTTCCAAATTTTGGTTAATTTGGGTTCGCCTAACAAAATGGATATTTGCTTTATCACTGATTTGCTCCGTGCAGGTTTAAGGTCATATTCCCAGAAGAAGTTATTGAAAACGATTAACATCGAAGGACTGATATGGCGTCCGCCATATATCCGCGATAAATTTTCCGCTATCGTATTTTCTTAAAACCGTCGTCTAAAACATTGTAGATAAGGAATGATCGAGAAAATAAGACCTTCACCATACATGAAGGCAGGGCAGCTGCAACGAACACACAGAGACGAACGAACACTCATTACAATATTTAGGTACAGTATAAGGAACGCACAAAACAATTAAATCTACTCATGCCTGAGGAAGGAGTCGAACCGGCGATCCCCCTTGATAAAGATTAGAGCAGGACATATAACAAGGGATTTGGAACGTACCGCATGCACTAGCTACATCACATGACTGATATCTATGGTGAGTTGTGTTATTTTGATTGCGTATCGTCATTTTAACTGTAACTATTGTCGTCTAAAAACATTAATAGTTGTTGCCGTACACTGCGACCAGAACCTGAAACTATATCAATCTTGAAACAGACATTTTCCCTCAGTAGATCGCATGATTTTATGCTATGTTACAATGCGAATACATTTAAACTGTAGCCCTTTCAGCATATTGTTTTTGTAGCTAAACGCCATCTATTGACTTGGCAGCTTACAACTGAAGGCTTTATTTGTGACTAATACAGGAATGTTACACTCATAACTTTTTTCTAGTTTTTGAACAGTAGCGCAAAATGTCGAAAAAGAAGGAATTTTTAAGCGTCGGCTAAATTATGATATTGTGCTGTTAGTACAGAAGAAGGAAGACAGAAAGAAAGTAGTTAATGTATTCAGGTAAGGAATCCTGATTAAATGAAAACAAGAAGTGCAGCAGACCTTAAAACAAAAAGAACAGATTAAATACGAACAGAAATAAGAGAGCTTAAAGACTTGAAATAAAGCTAATGGGAAAGGAGAAATCAGAAACAGATTAGCAAAAGCTTAAAATTCCATCTTTAAAGAAACACCATTTTAGCGTGAATTCTTGGTAGTAAGAAGAAGATTTAAAGCCGAATGCAGTGCTTTCTTTTCTGAAAGTACAGGGAGAATATTGAATATTAAGAGTTCAAATTCAGTTCGAAAGAAACATGTTATAAAAATCTTACGGCAGGGGAAAAAGTAACATCCTATATTGTAGTAAACATGGTATGGCAGACGTATAATGTCGTGGGGGATTGATTACTTCGTTTGTAGAGAGTATATTGAAGGAAAACAATAATTTTAACTTATAAAGATGATTCAGGATGTATAAAATGAAATTGTAGCAGCATAATGATACCTACAAAACACCAGAGACAATAACACACAGTTGATAGTCCTTGACCTTCCCCCACCTCTTCTGCCTCCCACCAAAGCTCATCTGGCGGCCATCTTGCGGCCAAGGTCAACTATCGATTTTATGACTGGTCGATAGTTGAAGCGGCTACGCCGTACGCTCCACTCTTTAACAAACTCTGAAGTTCAAATCATTCTGTAAACAGACTATTTTCTGCCGCTTCGCGAATGAAACTCTTAATCAGACTGGTGCAAAATACGAAGTTCAACTTTTTTTATTTTTTTAGAAAAGGTTGGCTATGCCATGTAAATATTTACGAGGTTAATCTGAATAGTTCCTTGTCTCTACTATTTGTGGGTGATAACGAAAATTTTGTCTTTAAACAACTTAAAACAAAAATCTTTCAAGAGTATGTACACAGCGGAATACAGTTGCCTCTTGTTTTGGTTGAATATGATGTTATTTCTGGAGTGAATTTATAACAACTGATAATAAGGATGATACAGAAAAAAAATTACCACGAGCAAAAATTGTATATTAGAGAGAAAAAACAGGACTCTGGTTAGTAAAAGAACTTTTAAAACTGTATAGTTCGTTAGAACTCACACACACACACACACACACACACACAAACATTCAAACTGAAGAAATACCGGTGATACGAAAAGCAAATTACTTCCGGTAAAAAGAGGCTTTTAGTAAAGCAAAATCTCTCTGATATCAACCAAAAGAGTGTCTATTGATCACTTCTCTCTGGTAAAGTGAAGATTAGATTTACGAATTATTAGGTACAAGAAAAATTAAAGCATTCTAAATGTGGTAGAGGTAGGCTGTTGGTTACTTAGGATTTGAGGAATATATTTAATTTCATATTTAAATGAACAGTCGATAGGTTTAAAAAAAAAAAAAAGTTCAATCAGTGACTTGCAGGTGGAAGCAAAAGATATTTTTTCAGTTGGCTGCACTGGAAAAGAATTGTTTTGACTGTGTCATAGGTAAGCAGTGTAAACATTGTTGTGCATGAAGATGTGAATCACGGTACTTACGTAGAGATCCTGCGACGGGACTGTTGAGTCAGCGACGCATGTCACGTGTGTTTTGTTTTGCGTCGTGCTGTTTGACCTTGACCTTGCCCCGACATCACGCGCGGCTATGTTGTGATGGAGAGGATGGCGTCTGCCCGCCAGACTAACCCAAAATAACTTCCTCGACAGCTGGCGTGTAAACAAACGACCCGGCCGCAGATAAAGGAAGCCAGCCACAGACGATAGAATCCTGTTCCGCTTCGCTTTGAGTACCCGAGGTCTGAGAGCACGAAATAACACGAACGTAGCTCGGAATGCTTTTATCTTTGTCCGTTTCAGCGGGAATACTGCACGTCGCGATACAGATGGAACTAATTACATGAGGCTGTATTTATGGAGTCATTCATGCGGCAACAATGAAAGCAATTAAACCTACAGGAATACCAATACTGTAAATGTGAAGGCAACTCTGCCTGTTTGTTATGTTCTCACGAGTAAACTACTAAACCGATCTTAATTATATTTGACAAGGAAATACCATATATCATTTAGAAGAACAAAGGATACTTTTTTCTGGATAAATAACATATTTTGTTATGAAATTTTGAAATCTAACCGAACGGTGACAGACGTAATGTTACATCGGTCACTAGGCTTTGTTTGTCTCGCACTCAGTTTTTGTTCTCTTGATGAAACAGGTTCAGTGGTGGAATGGTATGGTCATAGCTTCCCGTCATACTATCCCTACTCCGTCCTTTTTGGGACACCTTTTATGTCATCATCATCGTCATCAGTTTTCTGTCCTCGGGCAGGTTTTCACTTGGCTGCTCTCCATGCTCTTCTATCTTCTGTCTTTCTCTTAAGGACCATGTAGTTGCCGTCCAAATTCATCTCGCGTACCATCTGGATAAGCTTCGAGTGCTGTACTTTCTTCTTGTATTAAACTTCTTCCAGTTTCATTATTCCATAATATTGGTTACTTCTGCCTTCCTCCATGATCCTTTGTTCCTGTTGTTTATACTCAGCGCACGTGTATTTTCTCCAAGTAATTCTGCAATGGCTTTAATTTAATTACGATGGACCGTATGTTTCGGTTAAAATATCCCTTCACATCTCTTTGCCGATTTCTTCTTCTTCTTTTTATTCTCTTAAATCCTTTGAGTACAAAGTCACCCACCTACCTACTGTTGCAATTTACAAATTTTAAATTCTTTTAAATTTTTTGATAAATCATACATCACTTTCCTTGGCTAAATCGAGGTCCAGCTTGTGGTCAATGTCATCTTTTCCCTTCCACGCACCTATCCTAATTCTTCCAACACTATCTTTCCACGCCTCATCATCAGTATACACTCCCAGCACTCTCTCCCGTCTTTCAGTGAATCTCGCTCCAGCTTCTTTATCATATCACTCACTGCTTGTATTCTGCGCAAATGTTTATAGATAAATCTAGCAGCCCTCCTTTGCACCCCTTCCGACTCCTGTATTTGATACCAAAAATGTGAGTCCCGTACTTTTTTTTTTTTTTTACTGTCATCGGTCTTTCGACTGGTTTGACGTAATCCTCCATCCCTTCCTATCTTGTGGTAACCTCTTCATCTCAACATACCCCTTACAACCCACGTCCTCAATTATGTGCTTCATATATTCTAATCTCTGTCTTCCTCTACAGTTCTTACCTTCGACTGATCCCTCCACCAGCACATTAACCAATCCTGCATGTCTCAAAATATGACCTACCAGCCTTCTCTTCTTTCTGTAAGCTTCTTCCACAAACTTCTTTCCTCATCCATCATTTCCAAAACTCGTTCATTTCTTACTTTGTCTGCCCACTTAATTTTCAGCATTCTTCTGTAGCACCACATTTCAAATGCTTCAATTTTCCTTCTTTCCGGTATTCCTAAAGTCCATGTTTCGCTACCGTAAAGTGCAGTGCTCCACACATAGAGTTTTAAAAAGTTCATTCTAATTCCTAGATCAATATTTGAAACTAAAAGATTTCTCTTTTTCATGAAGGATCTTTTTTCTAGTGCTTTTCTGCTTTTAACATCATTCCTGCTTCGGCCATCGGTTGTAGTTTTGCTTCCCAAGTAACAGAATACTTCTGATCCTATTGCGTTCGATCCTATTTTTGTATTTAATCTACTAGTATTGGTGTAATTTCTGCTGCTATTCATACTTTAGTCTTGCTTTGATTTATATTCAGTCCAAAATCTTTGTTCAGTAGTTTGCTCATGCCATTCAGTAATTTCTCAATATTCCAGCCCTGTTCTGCTAACAAGACAATGTCATCAGCAAACTGTAGCATACTGATTTTTTTTCTCCCTGAATACTTATGCCACATGGAAATTTTTCTTTTACTTTCTTTATTGCTTCCTCTACATACAAGTTGAATATTAACGGGGATAGACAACAACCTTGTCTCACACCCTTTTAACTGATGCTTGTCTCTCATGGTTCTCTACTTTTATCACACCTACGTGATTCTTATATAGTTTATAAAGTATTCTTCTATTCGATATTTTAGACCTGACGTCTTTAAAATTTTGAACATCTTGTCCCACTTAACATTATCGAAAGCTTTTTCCAAATCAACACATGCCATAAAAGTATCTTTGTTTTTCTTGATCCGCCCTTCAAATATTAATCTTAAAGCCTGAATTGCTTCCCTTGTACCGCGATTTTTCCTAAACCCAAACTGATCTTCACCTACCATGTCTTCTACTACCCTTTCCATTCTTCTGTATATTATTCTGGTCAGTAATTTTGAAGCATGTGATGTTAGACTTATGGTACGATAATTCTCACATTTGTCGACTTGTGCTTTTTTCTGAATACTACACCACGAAATTTAAACAATGGTCTGTTCAAAGTTTTGTATCCCAATTCTCTCACTTCTCTGATACATCACTCTTTTCAACAAGTGAAGCATTTTGAAATCTTTTCCTATTACCTGTCCAGTTGAGTTTGTTATCAAATGTTATGCCAAGTTATTTACGATCTGGTCTCCAACAACCAATTCCTTTCCCATTGTATAATCATAAGCAATCTTTTGTTTTTTCCTGTGTTCCTAATAAGCTGTAAAAGGTCGCGAAGACTATACTATTCGTCTGTTTCCATGTTTTGTATTCTTTTCAGTTGTCGCCCGCGGCGTTCCTCATTGAATTGCAGAGGCGATGTGGAGTGTCTTCTAAATATAGCCGCTTCCTTGGAATTTTCCGTCCCCTTTGCCTATTTCGGGCGCTCTGCTTACGTTGTCCAAACACGTTATCTCTGCACTATCCAAGCCATTAACTCTGTGTCTGTTCTTACCTAAACAAAGCGGAAGGTCATGCATCATGTGAGCTTGTAACTCTATCCGGCATCGATTACTTCACTCGTGTGCACTAGCATTGTCTCTGCCTGCTACGATTTTACGATTACACGACTTAACGGACATTGATGAGTTTAGACAAGAAACTACTATGTGTCATGATGAAGGACATAAGATACTTTTTACGGAATAGATAACATATTTTACGAGGGAGGTCTGAAAAGTTTCCGACCTAACAAAGATACAAGACATTTTTTCTGAATTTTTTATTTTATTTTTCAACATAGTCTCCTTGTAACTAACTCTATACACTTCTCCCAGCGATGCTCCCATCTCTGTAACCCGTCCAAATAGTATTCAGCGTTTCTCTCTGCAAAATAATTGCTCACGAAGGTGACTGCCTCTTCATTTGACAAAAATCTCTGTCCTCCGAGCGCAATTTTTAGATGAGGGAACAAAAAGAAGTCGCTTGGGGCTAGATCTGGTGAGTAAGGCGGATGGTCAAGCAGTTCAAACCGTAATTCGTGAATCTTCGCCATGGCAACCGCTGAGGTGTGAGACGGTGCGTTGTCTTGGTAAAACAGGATTTTCTTTTTCTGCAAATGTGGCCGTTTTTCTGCAAGTTCTGCCTTCAGCTTGTCGAGTAATGATGCGTAGTATGCTCCTTTAATTGTTTTTTCGGTGATCGATCAAAATAACTCGATTACTATCCCAAAAAACAGTCGCCAGCACTTTCCCAGCCGAAAAAAACAGTTTTTGCTTTTTTTGGAGCCGGTTCCCCCTTTGCAGTCCACTGTTTGGACTGTATTTTTGTTTCGGGCGTATAATGGTGTATCCAAGTTTCATCTACAGTAATTAATCGGCGCCAAAACTCCGATTTGTTGCACCTAAACTGCGCCAACAGAGCGTTGGAAATGTTAATTCCAACACGTTTTTGGTCTAATGCGAGCAAACGCGGCACCCAACGCGCGGACAGCTTTCTCATACCTATTGATTTAATATGTAACAAACACGTTCTTTTGAAATGTTCATAACCTCTGCTATCTCTCTCACTTTAATTCGGCGGTCGTCTAGCACCAGTTGATGAACTTTGGCGATGCTTTCGTCGGTAGTTACAGGTTTTTGACGTCCCGAACGTTCATCGTCTCCAAAGTTCTTACGGCCACGTTTAAATTCAGCTGTCCAAAATTTCACAGTGGTAAGTGATGGTGCAGAGTCCCCATACACAGAATCCAAGTCATCTTTGATTTGCGTAGGCGTATTGCCTTTCAAAAACAAATATTTAATGACAGCTCGATACTCGGTTTTGTCCATTTTCACAAAAACACTCACATCAACTCACTCAAACGACTGTTACATAACAACTGCGCGTCCAAAATGGCTGAAACTTTGGTGAGTAACTCTCAACAGATAAACTACGAAATTCACTATCTTTTATTTACGAGTGCTGCCATCTTCACGTTGAGGTCGGAAACTTTTCAGACCACCCTCGTATTACGAAATGTTGAAAATTAACCGATGATAGACAGACACAACGTGTGTAGTGTTATAACGGTCCCTCAGGCTTTGTTTATCTCGCAGTCAGTTTGTGTTTGATCTGTTCATTATTTTCATGAAGAGATACAACTTATTATATAGTTTAGGTGTGAGTATGCGCTGCACAAGACTATTATTTTGTGTTTATATGTAGCTCACCGGTCTCAAACCCCCCAAAGGCTATTCACCTTAGCAAAGGACACCAAAACTAAAAACGTTGGGTACAAAACCGTATCGACATAAGATGCCCCCCGAAAATGACATAATTTTAAACCACAGACAGAAATCTGCCGGAGGGACCATGCTAACTAAACTCCCACATTTAACCCCTTCCCCCTTCCAGTTTGTTTCTGTTTTAAACATGTTGCTAATTGGTTTTCTTGATTAGACAGGTTCAGTGGTGGAATGGTATGGAGATGGCTTCCCCGTAACATTATCCTTAATCCATGCTTTCTGGGACATCTTTTACGTAATTTATAGTTTTGTATAATATATATATTATTTCTATAAGGTGTTTTTTGTCACAAGCCGTTACCTCCCTTGGTACCTAACCGAAATCTATAAATGAGGTATCATTTTAAAGATTAACGTATCCGCTTTGACCATACAATATTTTAAGAAAGTCAATATTTCTAAAATGCTGTTTTTGTGTCACGAGCCATTTATCTCCCTGGATACCCAGTTGAATCGTTAAATGAAGTATCATTTTAAAGATTATGATCTACGCTTTGGTGAAATCATATATCAAGACAGGAATTATTAGGAATCCTACCCTTAAAGGGCAAAAGTAACAGTATTTATGCAACACGTTTTTGTGTCACGAGCCATTTATCTCCGTTGAAATAGATAAAATAATGAGGTATAATTTTACAGGTTAAGGACTTCGCTGTGGTCACATCATATTTTAAGAAAAGTATTTTTTCGGAATTTCACCCGTAAAGGGCAAAAGTATCAATATTTCCATAATGTATATTTTTTATCACGAGCCATTTATCTCCCTTGATAACTAAGCGAAATCGATAAGTGACGTATCATTTAAAAAATTTACTTTTTTTAACTGCTTAGCGTCTCTAAACAGCAGGGTCTAGAGACGGGAAAGGATGGGGAGCAAGGAATGGGAAGGAATTCGGCCATGGCCTATTAAAGGAAGCATCCCGGCATTTGCCTGGAGTGATTTGGGAAACCATGGAAAACCCAAATCTGGATGCCCGGTCGGGGATTCGAACCGCCGTCCTCCCGAATGCGAGGCCAGAACGCTAACCGTTACACCACCACTGTCGGTCTAAAAAGATTAAGGTCTTCACTCAGACAACATTATAAATTAGGAAATAATTATTTTGGAATGAGACCCTTGAAGGACAAAAGTAATAACCGTGAAAGTTGCGCGTATGAGACAGTTCAGAGGCAAGCCGGTAGATAGCAGCAGCGCATATCACAGAGATATTAATAAACTGCTTCACTGGCGTCGACTTTTGTGACGTACCTATTTATTTATTATTTATTATTGCAGCTATATCAATCCTTTTTTCAGGATGTAGCCTCTTTAAGCCTAATGAGCTATATATTAGAATTTAATTCTACATAGTGTTGCTGTAGTTCTTTCCAGGCCGATCGATCCTGAGCCGCCCTCTTCCAGTTCACGCCTGTAACTCGACGTATATCCTTATCCCAGCGATCCGGGGGTCTTCCTCTTGCTCTTTTCAGGTTTCTCGGTATCCAGTCCAGCACTACCGTAGTCCATCTTTCATCTCTTTTGCGAGCAACATGACCGGCCCATTGCCATTTTTGGGTCATGACTCTTTTTAAGATGTCTGTTACTTTAGTTATTGAACGGATGTGCACAGCCCTTTTCCTGTCTCTTCTTGTAAACCCTAGCATTGCTCTTTCCATACTTCGCTGGGCAGTTCTCAGTTTTTGCTTCGTGTGACTATTTAGGGTCCAAGTCTGGCAGGCATATGTGAGGACCGGTAATACACATTGTTCAAATACCTGTTTTTTAAGATGTATTGGCATGTTCGATTTAAAAACTATGGAATTTCTTCCATATGCTCTCCAGCCCAGCTTTATCCGTCTGTAGATCTCAGGCTTTGAGTCACCATTCATATTGATCAGTTGGCCAAGATAGATGTACTGATCTACGAACTCAATACCAGAATCTTTCATGTCCGCCTTGTCTTTATCTTTTTCTGCCCATTTGTTTTGCATGATTTTGCTTTTTGATATATTTATTTTAAGGCCCACTTCACTGCACGCTGTCTCTAGTTCATTTATCAGTTCTTTGAGCTCTTCCAGACTGTTTGAGAGTAAAACTATATCATCAGCGAATCTTAAGTTGTTGAGATTTCTTCCATTTATTCTCAAACCTCGGTTTTGCCATTGGATTTTTGACATTGCCAACTCTAGGACTGATGTGAATAGCTTGGGGGATATAGAGTCACCTTGTTTTACCCCTCTTTCTACTGGGAACTCTTTGGTGACTTCAGCGATGTTGACAAAAGCAGTGGAAGTGGTGTAGATGTTGTACAGTAAGTCAATATAGCCGGGATTCACTCCTTGTTCTAAAAGGGCTTGCATGATTGCAGAGTGATGGACTGAATCAAAAGCTTTTTCAAAATCGATAAAGGCCAAACAGAGGGGCATCTGGTATTCATTTGCTCGACTTATTACTTCGTTGATGACTTGGATGTGATCTACTGTGCTGAATCCTGACTTAAAACCAGCCTGTTCAATTGGTTGCGCTGTGTCCAAGGTGGAACTGATGCGGTTATTGATGACCTTTGTAAACGTACCTATTACACTAAACAAATAAACAATTGGTACAAATGAGGCGGTTCTTGTTTCGTCCCATTACAAACCACCAACCTTACTATTAATCGAATTCGCGAAATTTTCGTACGGGCCATCTAGTATATTCTAAGTCCACGCGTACGAAGTTCTGGGTAAGAGCTAGGATATTTTTTATCTTTTTTAAAATCTTTGTATGCTGAGTCATGTGATATCACAGCGGTCTGGTGGCTCAATGGTTAAGGTGTCTGACTGGAGATCCGAAGGTCCCTGGTTCGAATCCCTGTCTCGGAGGGGATTTTCATAGGCCCTTAACCCGACCTTCACCTCTGGCACAGCTTGCTGTGTAATGTGAAGTACGCCAGAACGCTTCCGTGGTTCAGATTCCACGTTAAACTGTAGACCTTTGTTTAATGTAATGCGAGTGTGTAGTTGTGAGTTTCTGCGATGGCGCATTTCAAGACACCTTCAAAACGAAAACTCCATAAGGTTTTCTTATATATAGCAGAAACAAACACAAGCGCATTGCATATTAAAATGCATTAAAATTAATTTTATATTGCATTTGAAAATGAGAATTTGTTCTTGAAACGCGTAACGCATAATGTAAATAAAACATCATTAAAGGTAACGGTGATGGAGTGGATTATTTGCTTATACTTTTTATTTTAGCCTCCAATTTTAGGGCATTAAAACAAAAGTGGAAAATTCTGGAACTCTTATAGTTTCATCTTGAACCTCCATACTCTACAGCCTCCTAATTCTGCCGCCTTTTTTATTGTTGGAGTCTTTGGAGATGATATTTCACAGTAAGGATTGTTTCGCTGACAGATAAACAATTCAAAATAATATTAAAATAAAATTGGTCTTCCCGTTACAAGCAACAAAGGGACTAATTGTTCTTTTTCTTCTCGCACACTTCGTCGAGTGTGAAATCATTTAATAGGTATTCATTCGGAATTTTTATTTACTTACGCATTTCACGAGATCCCAAAGTATCTCCAAGTCCTTCTGTTTTCGAACCGTATGACTGAAGAATCTGAAGAAATTTCTATTTTCTGTCTTATTGTGTAGCAATGTTTTCTGTGACCACGAAACATTTTCGTCATCCAGCGTTGAACTGCCCTTTGGTCGTAGAAAATAAATATCGATCGTGACGTGACGTCAGCCACGCACGGTTGGGAGTGAGGCGTGACTCAGGCCAAGTATCGACCTATCGCAACAGCGCTCGGCAGCTGTTTACAAGGTCACAGCCAGCAAACGTCATCGGTCGAACAGCAGAGAAACGCCGGGCGCGCGGGGCAGTCGGGATCATGGAGGAAGGAATAATATGGAGACGACGCAAGAGACCTTTGCCACGCATGGAAGTGAAGCAGGCCGGCGGAGGAGTGGGGGGGCATGGCCGGAGTGGTGGGGACTTGACCGCTTCCCAACAAACACGGGGAGTATGGTTAAACACCTCAAGGGGACTCTAGGATAAACGTGACGCCGCAATCTGGTGATGGATTATTATGTAACTCGATGAGACAAATAAAAAATGAAGAATAAAATTTTTTGATATCCTGCTTAGTTTTCGAGATATTCTGTCTCAAATGTGAAATGGTTTTGGTTGAAATTCAGAAGAAAAAATTATTCAAAGTCAAATTTTATGATGAATTTTTATTTAAAAAGACGAGACAAATAAAAAATAAAGAGTAAAATTTTTCGATATTTCACCTAGTTCTCGAGATATACTGTCTCAAAAGTGAGGTGTCTTGAGTTGAAATGCAGAAGAAAAATTTCGCAAAAGTCAAATTTAATGATGGATTCTTATGTAACACGACGAAAAAACTCGATAATAAGGAATAAATGTTTTCGATATCTTGCTTAGTTTGGGGGATATACAACAACCAAATTGAGGGGTTTAGGTTTGGATGCAGGCTGGACCAAAAATTAATTCTGTCAAAGCCACAATGATTACATGGTTGACATGCAGAATGGATATTTCAGTTTTATTACTACCACTTGTGGTTAGTCTGAAATGTGTCCTAGACCAGAAAAAAGTAAGAGGACCCACTCTAGGGATGAGCAACCCAGACATTTTGTAGGCTGGTACCAGAAATAAAATGTTTCCGCATAATTTATAGTTAATATAAAGTGTATCAACAAAAAGTAAAGAGTGATACTTTACTATAATGTATGGTTGGCATCATGCGGTGTTCTTTTAAGTAACTTCAAGCAAGTGTGCTCCAATCATAAATGCGATGATGAGTCACTGTCTGAACAAGCCTATACTTTTTTCAACAAAATAACTTATCACGCTAGAAGAACTCTACTTCAACTTCTGTTTAAAAGGGCAGAGGCTTTATTATTACCTTTAAAAATAAAAGAGCCGTTTCACAATTGTTGCTATTACAGGAATGTACAAGTAACTTTATGACACAGAATTTGATTCATTATTTTCCTTTACTTCACATTATTAATAATGAATTAACATGTGGTTAAAGGTAGGGACCGTGCACAAACTACACGGCCTGGTCCGGGGGGGGGGGGTGCTGGAAGGCTACGTTGAGCTATGTAGGGAGAGGGGGGGGGGGATTCCAAGCCAGGCCACGTAGCTATCCTTTCATAAAATTTGTCACAGTTAAAATGAGGAATGGAATTCACAACAGCATGTGAATATTTATTGGTTTAATTCTAGATGGCGATACCGCTATAGCACCTTTCTGCCACACGCAGCTATCAAAGAATTATCCGTACCACTTTTATGACATTTTTCTTCTGGTCCAGGCTGTATTTCAACCTAACCTCAACTGCTAGGAATAATTTTAAAAAAAGCTAGATCCCTGTACTGGTAGTAGGCCTAAAGTAGTTGTAGCAGTATCATGATCTAGAATTAAACCTATTTATTTCCCTCAGCTAATTATCTCCTTATGTAATTTATAATAGTCTGACAAGAGAAAACAGTGCAAAATGTCTTCTGGAATCAAAAGGGGGAAAAAAACCTACTTGCTAGGTGAGGGGGGGGGGGGGAAGGGGGGTGGAGGCAAAAGCCAAGTTGGTCTACATGGGGAGGGATAGTGGTTCACAGGAGGCCAAATTGGAGCTATGTGGTTTATGCACGCTCTCTTATGTATGTATCTCAATTGATGCTATCTATAAACATTAGAAATTAAGGAAAAAAAGTCTGTTAAAAATTATTTTAATAGAATTTTATTTGCCAAAACATCTACAGCCACAAAAAAAGACTAAGGGTATTATTATTTTATTTAATTTCAATGGAGCACACGCTCCATAATATCCAAGTGTAATTAGGAAACAGTGATACAAGATTGATTGAAACAGAAAGTTATATATGTAATTTGAAAGTGTCACCATATGGCAAGATAATACTTGACAGCAGTAGGAGCACTGGATTCTTAGGTTTTCTGATTCATGTTTGAAGTATTTCTTTAATTCCTTAGTTATTGATCAAAAAATCTTAAAATATATATTAGCATATAAATTTAGTCAGGATCACTTTGAAATATTTTTACAATGTATCAGATCTTTGGGGGGTGGAGGGGGGGGAGGAATTCAAACAATCCCACTGCCCATACAATTTAAAGCAGCTTATAAAAAAAAAAACCTACTCTTGAAATGTGAAGTGAAATATGCAAACACTGGTAATTGTATACTCCTGGAAAAATTGTTAATCATGCTCCAGAACATATTATAAATTTTACATCAAGACATCATCGAATTATTGAAGAGGAAAAAGAATTACAGTTTCCTCCCAAGTCCGACCACGAATGTATGTTTGATGCAGGTGCACTAACTGTTTTAATAGATCATATTGTACACTACATTTCAGGATTTGTGGTACACAAACATCTAAAAATATTAAAAAGTGAAGAGTGTGTTAGTATATTGTGATCTCCATTTCTATTATTTTGGGGATCTCTCAAAACGTACAAAAGTAGAGATGGTCTTATTCATCGTTCACTTGATATAAGTAACATTTGTGAAACGTTTTAAAAAGTATTTAGCAGAAATGTGCATTCAAATTTTGGTTTATTTTTTTAAAAAGAAGTTAAACATTTTGCAAACTGAAACACAAGTTGTTCAATTGATAATCTGTGAAAATTTATTCAGTCACCTTAATTTGCGAACAAAGTCATCCCATTGAGAGCTATGACTAAATATTTATAGACGTGCTGCAAAGTTTGCTGTGTCTACCGCTCACTTCAACAACGATAATTACAATTCAACTTACTTATGAAATGATATTCCAGGTTCATTCCTGTCTGGCCTATTTGTGCAACCGTACGCAACACAAGCTGGCATTTTTAAACACTTATACACAATACTAAATGAAATAATCACTGCCTCTACCACAATGTGAACACCTTAATTGTTGGGAAGCGCCATATGGTCGCTGCCGGTGCTGCCACCATGCGGGAGAGTTTAGTGCTTGCTTCACCGATTTAAGCTCACTTCTTCTCCATATAATTCCTTCCTCCATGGTCGGGATTGCTACATATCGATCTATCGCAAGCGCGCTGGCCAGCTGTTTACAAGGTCTCGGCCAATGGGCGTCGTCGGAATAACAACAGCGCAACGCAGCGCGCGTTCCAGTGAGGCGACATTACGATGCGTATCAGTAATTCTCGAACGAACTACACGTCTTGTTTATTTCGTTTATGTTCTTACTCTCCCAATACAGGAGGCAGAACGCGAAATGCTGCGATCTTAGTGTTTCTGTATATCTCCTTTTTCTGAAGTCCCTGCTTCAGTTCGCCATACTATTACTATAAATGCGAGTGGCAGATTTTGGTAATACGAGATAGTAGGACAGGAAACGAAACTGATATATGTAATTCCTCTGTATACCCAATCTCGCAGATGAAAATAAACTGCCATATTTGTATCCCCGTTAATTGACGAATGAACATTCGTGATCCAGAGTGTGAGTGTACCACTTATTTATTACGCTGTGAATTTCCCCTTCACGGTTTCTTAATATAAATAAGTTGTATTTATTTTCCCGGTATCGGATTTTTTCAAATGGTTCACATCAATTACCTGTTTTTTTCCGTTTACGTCCTTTTCTAGATTTACACCAACGCTGTAAATTAACTAAAAGTAGTAATATTAACATTTTCGTTTACCATTAACGAAACAATAATATACTCTACACGCCTTTGTTTTCTCAATAAACCGCAATGCTTTTATAAACTTCAACTCTAATGGTTTATTCAAGTTTTACACTTCGACATCTATTATAGATTACTGATGTTTTGTTTGATCTCAATGGATATGTCTTCGTCAAAGCATTAACAACAATTTATTACTACTGGCCTCAGGCTTGTACTTCCAAATACTGCAGCAGGGTACTCCAGTGCACCAAAATCGATATTACGACATTCTTCCTACATTCGAACGTCTTTTTTCTCTTTCTATGAGTACCCAGGGCCGGCGCTAGGATTCTCGGACCCCAGGTAAGGGTTCTCGGGCCCCCACCTTGATTTTTTTTTACTTTACACTTTGATTTTTTTGGATAAAATCAGAAAATTTTAATCAAAAAAATCAAATAACCTTCTTTGGAAAAGTTTTTTTGTTGTTTAATTTCTATTTAGCTAGACACCCTGGCCGGAGGGCCTCCTTCTGGGGCCTTGGCCCCGGGTACTTTTGCCCCGCTTACCCCTCCCTAACGCCGGCCACCACCACCTTGACATTAAGAAAACAATATGGCCACCGTAAACAAGTGAGTACTGATTTACGCAATGTTTACATCCAGTATGCAGCAGCCAAGACAAATGGCTTTAGCGGAAACATGCTTTGGAGAGAAAGCAGAGATGTGTGGTTACGAACCTGGAAACCACTAATGTAAATAGTAAGTTGGAAATAAACAGAAAATGTTTCAATTTAGAATTATGTTAAACATCATGATAAGTTTGTAAACTCAAATTTCAAAATAGATTCGTCGCTGATGTTGCCTGGATGAGAGGCGAAACGCTTATGACATTAAAGCATAGAAAAATAGCTGCATTGGTGTTATTTTATCATTTAATTTAGTAAAACGGTCACGATTAAAACGGAAACTGACTTTCCCGAGAGTGATGTTACAGAAGTTGAACTTGTGTAATATGAAAACGAGAACAGGCTGTGGTCGCACAAGAGCCGAGCGACGGTTTGAGGAGCTGGTCTACCCCAGCTGCGTGTTGAGTGCTGTCTCTATTGATTTCCTTGCTGCCCCCTCCTCCTTGAGGCAGGTCGGCGGGTTTCCTTTCACCTCTGCGTAGGGCATTTTTTGTAACCTGCTCCAACGGCTGCCAACCCCTACCACTTCCGCCGGAAGACCGTTGAGTCAAAATGTTTACCATACCCGGTATCAGTGCTTAAGCGTTCATTCTGGAACATCCCGGGAGATGAACTAGAGCTGTTTCCCAGTCAAACAGCGCCTGTCAGTGTGAACGACTGATTGTGTGTGTGTGTGCAGTGCAGGGTTGCCAACTCATTTGGAAAAAATAAAGTATATTTATCTTTGGAAGAGGAAAATAAAAATTATAAAAAAAAGGAAAAATTACAGGGTGTTTCAAAAAGGACTTTACAACTTTGAAAATTCATATAAATTTTATGAAACATGGTACAGAGCTGGATTTGGTGTTGTTTTAAAGGAAATTCGTGTGACGTAATTTGTGGATGGCCCCTAACCCCGTGTCTTAATGTCACGATAGTTGTGGTTGTTTCTGCAGGAATCGTGGCCGGTCGAGCTTCTACCTACCCGGCAGCTGTACCGACACCAATGGCGGACAGATGGCGTTGGTATGTTCAACATCTGCTCTATACTGGACTGACCTTCATGGCTGAGGCCCCGTAAAGCGCTAACTAAAATACAGTAACCAACACTTTCTGGTGGTGAACGTAACGTTGATTCACACAATGTGGGGTTGTCAATACGCCCACCTTGAATGCAAACAGCTAAATCCCTGCCTCGGGCACCACAATATCTTCAAGTATCTGAACTTAAAATTCAGTTCTTTGTGGTCGCTGAAGTTATTGTTGCAGTAGTACTTCCCCTTCAGGGGCGGATCCAGGAGGGGGGGTCTCGGGGGCCCAAGCTCCCCCCCCCCAAAAAAGTATCTAGGTCCATCACCGATATTGCAATTTTGGAGACTTTTTTTTAGTTAAAAGGATTTGAGGCCCGAGGAGACTATAAATACTACCTTTTGCCAAACTCAAGCCCCCCAAAGTCCACTAAAGGCAAACCCCCCCAACCAAAATCCACTCAAGCCAAGCCCCCCCCCCCCAAACCAAAGTCTGCTCAAGCCCTTCCCAAACCAAAATCGTGGATCCACCCTTGTTCCCCTTCATCGAAACCAAGTTTATGGAAACAGATCTTCTACATCAGAAAGCACCAATGTAAAAGCAATAAATGCTTGCCAAAGTTTACGCGAAGCAAAAGATATTCACTAAAGGAGTTTTTTATGGGTCTTGCTGAATGAAGAGGCGGTAAGATGGGTCAGATTTTATAGATGCGGGATTGGTTGATTTGCTAGCGGAGGTAACCGTCGAAAGGAAGTGGGTAATGGTTTCGTTTCCTACTAAATCCGTTTCGCCGGCTCTAAATCATCTCTTTGTTTGGCATCGTGAATATTTTTCACTTAATTTCAATCAAGACTTGTAAATAATGTTAGTGCGTAATAAGCATTTGGCTTTGAAGACAGTGGGGTTTGTTTGACAAGTAGATTTTGGTTGTATTAGGAGTAGCGCGAGACGCAACCCGCCTGACAAAACAGTCAAGTTGGTAGCGGCGACGACAGGCGTCAGCAGGAGCCGAGAAACAAGCGCGCGTTTAAAATTTAAGTTAAAAGAAAAGGCCATCATGAGTTCCCACTGAAAGTTGCCTTTGCAGTGACTATCAATATGACTCAGGAAAAAACGCTTCGAATAGCTGGATTACACTTAGAACGCTGTATTAACTAACTGACAATTCTGCGCAACCTTTTCAAGATTCACTAAATTAACAGTGTTTATGTATCAGTTATTGGGATTGGCAAACAAAAAGCTTGATGATGATTGCATTCTGTCATCAAATATTTTATAAATATAGGTATTGTACATACGCTCATGTTATTAATCTGTGTTTCAGATTTTGTGTAAATCTCGCTCGTGCTGAATTTCAACCAAACAAAAAACTTGTTTAGGGGAAAAGGGTGGATTAAATGTGTCGCTCTGGTTTATTGCGGACCTTGGTGTGCATATTAAGGCATTTATCTCCCCCCCCCCCCCCCCCCTGTTTAGTAGCATGACACAAATGTTTGTTACGTAGTATGTTTGTAACCTGTACGGAAAAATAAATTCCGCAATTTCGTAAGTGTTAATTATTGGTGTATTGCTTTGATATATATGTTGGGCTCAAAGACCGAAAACGCTCATTGGGTGAAAAAAAAAAGACCACAGCGCGTTGTGGTATCTCAGTATGTAACCCTTTGTGTTCACGATGAATGGGTCCAGGCTGCATTTAATAAACATATGTGATTCTTCGTACCCGACGCGTTACAAGGAACTAAAAAAAAAAAAATGTGAATAGTCATGTGTGGAGAGAATGCTACCTGGACCAGACACGAATTTCGCGTTGTGTTAATTTTTTTTTATTATTATTTATATAATGACATACAGACAACGCATACACTAAACACCCATGCCCTCGGCCAGTAACGTGTTGTGGTCGATTTTTTTGCTCAGTGAGCGTTTTCAGTCTATATATCTATACTAATATTAGAAATGCGAAAGTAACTCTGTCTGTCTGTCTGTTTGTTACGTTTCTTGGGCTAAACGGCTAATCCGATCGTGAAATTTGACAAGGAGATGCTATTCGACATTAGGATGGACATGGGGTACTATTTTCTGTATATATAATACATATTGTCATTGAATTATGAAGAACTCTCTGAACTGTGCTTCTCTGTATTGTATAAGGAGGCGTCCATAAATTACGTGGGGTGAAATAGGGGGAGGGGAGGGTCAACGGAAACCTCACGTGAAAAAAAGTCTATAAATGATGCGAAAGTCGGTTCTAGGGGGATTTCGTCGAAAAGTAGGGATGTGGGTATGTAACCGGCTTCGGAAAGGTGAGACCTAAAATAAAAAGAGGTCTAAAAAATTTGAGAGGGAGATTTCTAGGAGGGTCTCACGGACCAGATCTCACTTGGGGGGGGGGGGGGGGCAGATCTCACGGAGTCTCACCAGAGTGGAAGTGGACAGTGATTGGCCGTGAAAAATTCTGTGGACAGACGAAGGCCATTTCCATCTGACGGGATATGTTTCACGATTTGTCATTTGTAGACGAAATTCTGATGCTTACAGCGCCATCTGTCGCTAAAATTTGGAACTATTTTTTTAATTTTTTTCGTTCATGTTCTTTCCCCCTTCTTCAATAATATTCCGTTCAATTTTGGCGTCATTCTAATCAGTGGTTCATTTTTTAGAGCGTTTTGAAACTTAAACTTATAATCACCCTATATTATTATTATTATTCCGAATAACCCATTTGGAGGATACGATAAATCAACTTTGGCTATGTTTCTTTGTATTTAATTTTCTTTGCTTCCAAACTTCCTTCATTCTTTGAGAGTGTTGTTCCTTTTGTTCCTGGGTCCATTTTCTTCCCTTTATGTATTTCTGTCTCTCCTGAAAACCTGCCTTGTGAATTACTTCTCTAAAAAGTGTTCTGTTGTCTATTATATCTGCTTTCACTCCAGCATTTTTCATGTCCTTTTCAGTTTTAGCGTACCATGTGGGTTTGGATTTGTATTTGTTCAGTAGGGTGAAGATCTATTTTGTTAGTCTATTACTATCCATTCTGTATATGTGCCCGTAAAATTTCAGTCTTCTTTTCCTCATTATAACTGTTAATTTTTCTATTTTCGAATATAGTTCTCGGTTTGGTCTTAATTTGTATTCAGCATTACTATTAGGTTTGGGCCCCAGTATTTTTCTCAAGATTCTTCTTTCTACTTTTTACAGTTTTTCAAGATCCCCATATGTTGTTAGCTTAAGCGTTTCTGCCGAATACAGCGTTTCTGGTCTAACCACTACTTGATAGTGCCTTACTTTTGTGTTCCATGACAAGGATTTTTTGTTATATACGTTCTTTGTCATATGAAATGGTCTTTCCATTTTATGTATTCTAGTTTCTATCGCAGTCTTTTCTTTTGTGTCACTCGTTATCCATTTTCCTAAATATTTAAAACAATTTTTTTAGCTATTGTTCCATTGCGAAGTTTAAGATTTTTAGGAGCATCATTGATGTTTGTCATGAACTGTGTTTTTTCATAAGATATATGTAATCCTACTATGGCTGCCTGTTTCTCTAGTTATTCGATTTGTTCTTTTGCACTATCCAGGGAATCAGTAATTACCGCCATGTCATCTGCAAAAGCTAGAAAATCTATGGTGATTTTATTTAATAATCACCCTATATATATATGTGTGTGTGTGTGTGTGTCTAATGGTGAAGATATTGCGAGAGACTGGACCATCTCTTTGTTACTACTTGACGTCTGTGGCGAGGACCGAAAAAATAAACATAAGCCAGGAAGAAACTCGTTTCGCGGTAAGGAAGGAAATCTGAGCGGAGAGTTCCTGGAACCGGTTGCGGAGCTCTGCTACTGGGAATGGCCCGCATCACGTGACCGGGCGCCGGGCGGAATACGAAGTGGCCGATTATAAAGCAAATTACAGACCACCTGTCGTGATTAGAGGAGAATGGGAGGTCCTTAGAGTGGAGCAAAGCTGACTCGAGGTAGCGCGACGGGTGGGACTCCAGTAACACTCTGTACCAGTCACGAGCGCTAAATAAAAAAACCACTGGTCCTGTATCAGTGTTACCACGCCCAAGAAATCAAACTTCCAAGTGTTTTTCTGAATACTTTACATGTGAATTTTTTTTAATTAAATGTTTTTAATATTTCTTTCACACTCGAATGGATGAACGATACAATCTTTATTCAATTTTTTGCAACAAATAGAAACTTTGATGAAGCTATTCTCGTTGGCGAATGAAAATTATTGAAAAGTTAAATCATACTTCGCTATATTATAGAGCAACCTTTCCCAACCCTTAGAGATTAGCCACCGACCCCTTAGGGGGCGTCCATTAATTACGCGAGATGAAATTAGGGGGGGCGGGTCAACGGAAATCTCACATGAAGTTTTAAAATTCTTGAAGGATGGTAAATATTTTTTAAAAAAAGTCTACAAATGACGCGAAAGTCGACTTTAGGGACAGTATATGGTCTATAAACGAGGCGGAAACCGACCTTAAGAGGTGGGGGGGGGGTTATAACCGCTCTCACAAACATGAGAGCTAAAAAAAAAGTAAAAAAAAACTACGAGGTCGATTAACAGGGAGGGGGGCCTTCTAGCAGATCTCACAAAGTCTCAGGGGGCGTCCATAAATTACGTGAGGCGACGACATAGGTGGGTGGTGGAGGTGGGGGGGGGGGGGGTCCGGCGAAATCTCACGAAGGGGGATGGGGCGTCAACTGAAAATCTCACGTGAGGTTTTGGAAATTTTTGTTGGACTGTAGAGCTAAATAAAACAAACAAAAAATGGTCTACACATGACACGAGAGTCGATTTGAGGGGGGTATTTCATCGAAAAATGGTCTCAAAAAGTTCCGAGGGCAATTTCTAGGGGGGGGGGGTCGGACCAGATCTCACGAAGTCTCACCAGAAAGGGGGGGGGGTCCGGAAAAAACACCTCACGTAATTAATGGACGTCCCTTTAATAATAAAAATAATAATAATTGGGAACTGCCATTTGATAGCTCGACTCCTGTCTCACACATTATGTTCCCACGTTCTGGGGTCTTCATTTATGTTTTCGTAATTATTAATTCCATTTTTGTCTTGTCCGCGGGCCCCTTAGGATAGGGCCGAGGAGCACCGATTGGGGAACCACGTTATCGTGTATTGTATCAGCTTTAGTCCTCTTCTTCTCTTCGGTATCGGCCATCTAAGGACCAAAAGTAATCCCGTGCATTCATTTCGATGCTTCTTTTCTTGACTTCCAACAGTTCTTCATCCTCTCACTTTGCTGTTTCCTCCTTTCTTGTGTCCATATGTTACTACATTTCCTCTTCTCCTTCTCCTGGAAACCCTTGACATTTTGGATCAATCTTCTGAAAGTTGCTCTATCTTGTATTAAATTTTCTGTTATTCCGATCTCAGTCATATCTTTCTTTACTCCTTGGATCCACTGGTTGCCCTTCTTACTCTTGTAAACATGGCTGAAAATTCTTTTTGTAAGTCTATTGTTATCCATTCTCATTATGTGACCAAAGAAACTGATTCTCCTCTTTCTGATCGTGTCTGGCATCCTTTCTATTTCTTCTTCTTTGTATATATCTTTATTCCTCCAGTGTCTAAACTCTCCTTTCTCAATTTTTAGTGGTCCCCAAATTATTCTCAAGATTTTCCTGTCCCTTTTCTCTATCTCTTCTGTTTTTCCAGTTTTCATAGAGAACAAACATTCTGAGGCGTACAGACCTTCTGGTTTGATTACTGTGTTGTAGTGTTTGATTTTAGTTTTCTTCTTATTGTATGTATCTTTAGTCAGTTGGTATGCTAGTTCTAGTTTTCTTGCTCTTGATCTGTTTGCTTCCTTATCAAGCCCATTAATCTGAATTACTTCACCTAGCTATTTAAATTTATTCACCTAGTTAATTTTTCCATTATATGTGTTTATATTGTGGGTGAATCCGTAATAATGGTCATGAATTCTCAAAAGAGATCTGAAGTCCAACTTTTCCTGCTATTTCTTTCAGAAGATTGATTTGTTCTAGTGCGGTTTCTATACTTCCAGAGGGAACTGCTATGTAATCAGCGAATGCCAAACAGTTTACCCCAACCCCTTTGTGCTTCGAACCTAATCTTATCTCATGGTGAATTCCCCTTTCCTTGAGTTTCTCTGCCCATACTCTCATTACCTTCTCCAAAACGCAATTGAAAAGAATTGGGGGAAAGCCCATCTCCCTGTCTGACACCAGTTTTTATTTTAAATTCCTCTGAGATCTCTCCCATAAATTTCTATCTTTACTCTATATTTTGTATTTAGTTCTTTTATATCGGAGAACATCTTAGACAGAATTGTCTGATCACCGTTCTTACAAACAATTTTCGTTAGTAACTGGCTTCTAACCCGACAGAAATAACGAAAAAACAGCAAGTAAAAATACTGATGCATGTATCACTATGCAAAAATTTCGTTAATAATTTGCTTCCAAGCTCGTGAAAATAATGGGTTGAACGCACATTTGTGGCTCACAACTTAAATAATTTTTGAAAGCCTAAATAACTTATTCAACACACTTTCACATCACTGTTCAGCTGGAACTGCAATGAACAGTGATGTGAAATGTGTGAACTGCTGTACCAGACTGCATATATATATATATATATATAAAAGAGTTGTACTGTAGATAATTATTGTAACAACACATGTAAAAACATTTTACAGCAACTGAAGATTCCCTACACCACAAGGTCGAAACGCATCTGGGGAATCAAATAAAAACAAAATTCACCAAAACAGTTGTTTTTGACAGAATTAGTTATAAAATTATTGTCCAACAACTGCGGAAACATGGCCTATTACCAGATTAAAGAGTAATAAAATAATAAATGTGCCTCTTGGACGAGGACTGGTGGAAATATCAAGGTCATAGATGGTGCGTGTACGCCTGTTGCAGTGGTGCCACCTCACACACGAAAAATCAGTCTCATTGCCATATTGTCGCGCCTCGTATATTCGCGTCCGCGTAAAAGTCGACTCTGGGAACTCGGCTAGTCGGTATCTCTCGATTTTGTTGGCGATTGTGCAAGAGACGCTCGGAGCATTGCGTAAATTGTTTCCATGCATCTTGCGTCGGTGTTGGTATTTAGGAAGCGTTGATATCAGTTACACAACGCACAGAGAGGATTACATGTCGGGCTGATAACACAGACTCATTCAGTTTGTTGCCAGGAGGTTCCGAACTTCTCGTACAAGGCAATGTTAGCCCTTCCATCGCAGTATGCCTCATTTCGGAGGCCGTCGATAACGACATGGCAATGTTGTCGACAATACTTTTGTTTCTGAAATTTTGTATAGGGCCTATATTCGACAATAGCGAGAACAAAATATGCAACAAGAATTTTGGTCTAAATATAAAACAAAGCACGACAGCCAGAAGTCATAACAATTACGATGAACAAAATATAAATTGCGGAAGATGTAAGAGAATTCAGTTATCTACGAAGTAAAATTGCAAATGGCGGTCAAATTTCACAATAAAACTTTTGGGATTCGCTGCCCGTTTGTTAACAGCAGGAGCTTAGTCTCAAAACTACATGAAAGTGTTTGAAGCGTTTTAACAGTGTAATTATAGTTCAGAATTATGGATGATTTTCTCTTTTAGGTTTTTACATTTCGTCGATGTTGAGCTTATTAGAGCTGCGAGTATTTTGGGAGAAAGGAACTCGGTCACGGCCTTTTGAAGAAATCATTCCGTCATCCGCCTGGTATGGGAAATTATGGAAAACCGGAATCCGAGTAAACGGACCGGGATTTGAAACCCACCCTTCAGAATGCGAGGCTCAACCGTGCAAAATAGAGTGAAACAGTAACTACAACTCGAAAGTAGAATGTCATATGCGGAGTTGTGAGGAACTAAAGATTGTAGAAGAGTTCAGTTATTCGGAAAGTGTAATAGAATAGGAGAAATAGGTAATAAAGATGTAGAAAGAACAAGAAATCTGCTGTTTATCGTAGGTCTGATTTGGAGTATTGTTGTGCCACGAAAGTGCATCAAGATTGTTTACGGAGCATATTTTGGCCATGCTAATATATGTTTCTGAAGCACGGATGATTAAAGAAAGCAATATTAGCAGAATTCAGGTTACAGAGATGAGATTTAAAAGCAGTGTAATTGGAGTAATAATTTTTGTGCTACAGAAAAATCAGCCGACACACAATAACGGGTCTTATCGGCCCGTGCCATTAGACATATCGAATATAGCGGATAGCGGCCTTCAGCTGTCAGTCTGTGATCACGTGACTCGTCTCTTCCGTTATCAACGGCTGCCATATTGCGCTCTTCTCTCTCTCTCTCTGTCTGTGTGTTTATTCGTTTACTCAGCTCTCCTCTAGAAATAGTTCCACCCGTGTGTCCTGCTGACGTCATCTTCCTCTTGGTGCGTATTGAATCTCTTCAAGCTGCGCCTCTATACATAGCCTCGTTTACACAATTATTTTTTGCAAATACCAGAGACATTATTATATCTCGAATCTGTTATACCGTCTCTTTCGAGAAACTTTCAGGCTCAAAAATAATATGCAATGTGAATGACGTGTTTCAATCTTAATGGAGCGTCCATTGATTACGTGAGGTGAAATAGGGAGGGCGAAATCTCACGAAACCCCACCAAGGGGGAGAGGGGGTCAACGGAAATCTCACCTGAGGTTCGACGCGGAAACCGACCTTAGGGGGGAGGAGGTAAAAAAATCTCAAAAAACTGTGAGGTCGATTAGCAGAGGGAGGTTGTTTCCGATCAGATCTCACCAAATCTCTGCAGAAGGGGGGGGGGGGGGGGGACGGTCCGGAATTCCGCGCTCAAACAGCGTTTGTATGGAGGAACCATCACTGATCGAAGTTTATATCGAAAAACTGCCTACAATGTGTGCCTCAGTTTTGAAAATAGGTAAGCTCCGTTGCTTCATCTTGTAGGAGTTTTTTCCTTCTTTTTTTCGCGTGACCTTTTTTGGAAATCGTGACAGATGAATTCGTAACTGTTTGTGTAACATAGCAGTTTATAGTATTGCTAAATTAAAAGTTTAAAGAATTTATAAAAAAAAGAATAGCAAGTCCAATAAGTATTGTTTACTTCCAGATGTTTGAACACATAGGATCTCTGGAAAAAAAAAAGACGAAGTGAGTTGTGAGAGAATTGTTAAGTAGAACGAACGATTAAGACAAGATTGATCTAGCAGCACATTTAGTTTGGAAATAATAAGAGTTGTATAATGAGAAATTTTGAGCATCATATTAGCGTAAAAAAATAAATGGACTAAATCTTGAGTAGAAACGAACCTGCGAATCTTTGGATATCACGATTCTCACAAACACGGTCGTTGTTGGTATGAGAGAACTTTTAGGCGAACAAACGAAATAAATAAATAAATTTACCAAGATTATAATCAAAATCCAGTCTACAAAATTCATTCTTTTTTTGTGATAACGACCAAGATATTTTATGCGACATTTGGAAACTAGAAATTGGTATAAGAAAAGAGCTGAAATTGGATTGGTGTGGTGCATATCCTTTCAGAATCGAATATTCATTGTACTGTAATTAACTGTACTAATTTTTGTGAATGTTCTTGATGTACATACTTAGTTACACAAAATTATTTACTGTCAGTATTTCTTTAATGATATCGTTTACTCATCAGTATTTCCAAGACTGTTCAAAGTTGGGGTCCAAAACAGTTACAATATTAAAAAATCAAAAGCTTCGAATTACTAAAGGCATGGTATAAAATGTGATCATAAACAATAACATAGAAATAGATGGATTGTTAGGTAATCTATTAAGAAAATGAATATTGTGTGTGATAATACGAAAGAGGGGGAATTTTCGCTTGAAGGATGTATAAATACCTTTCCGTGTCATTTGACAGTAATCACAGTTTTTCACCTCATGAACCTCAAGGAACTGTAATAGGACCACTTCTTTTCTTAATTTTTATAAACGATCTCGGAGACAAAATGAAAAGCATTTTTAGATTGTTTGCTGATGATCCGGTTATTTATAAGGAAGTAAGGAATTTAGCCGATTGCTTAGAAATTCAGCGTGATCTGGATATTATTTTGGCTTGGTGCGCTGAGTGGCAACTTAACTAAATTGTAAAAAGTGCAAGACAATGAGCGTAACTAACAAAAAGAATCCAATTGTTCAGAAGTATGTGGTAAACAGTTCAGTTATTGATATGGTTGATTCTATGAAATATTTGGGAGTAACAGTAGAAAGGAACATGAAATGGGACTTACACATTAATTCGTTAGTAGGGAGAGCTAATTCTAGGCTGCGATTCATATGTCGAATCTTGAAAATTTGTAATGAACAAACAGAGGAGATAGCGTACAAATCTCTTGTGCTTCCCCATTCGGACTATTTTTGTGCTATTTGGGATCCGTTTCGTAAGGGGTTGATCGAAAGTATAGAGAAAGTACAGAGAAGAGCCGCTCGATTCGTGACCGCTTGCTACAGTCCTTATGAAAGCGTCACAGAACTGATTAGTAGACTAGGCTGGAAGTCTCTGGTAAAGGGTGTTTTTTTAAGCCCGATAGAACTTTAAATTGTAAAAAATAACACACAAAATTAAATTGTAATCAAAATTTTTTTTTATTCAAAAGATCAATACGTGACATTAACATTTGAAAATGATTTCGGGCATATGGGCACCGCGGCTGTTCTTGACGAAGTGCATTCTGGACGTCCAATTTGGGCCACTTTTTCGAGCACTGCTGGCCGTATGTCACGAATAACACGAACAATGCTGGCCTCCAAGGCGTCAATTGTTGCTGGTTTATCAGCATAAACCAGTGACTTCACGTAGCCCCACAGGAAATAATCGAGAGGTGTCAAATCGCACGACCTTGGAGGCCAATTGACAGGTCCATTTCTCGAAATCAACTTATCGCCAAATTTTGATTTCAATAAGTCGATGGTTGCGTTCGCCGTATGGCACGTAGCGCCATCCTGTTGAAACCACATCTCCTCCGGATCAATGTCATCCATATTTTCAAACAAAAAATCATTGATCATGGTGCGGTAACGATCTCCATTGACCGTAACGCGAGCTCCGGCCTCATTTTTGAAGAAATAAGGTCCGATGATGCCACCAGCGTGAAAACCGCACTATACGGTGCATTTTTCTGGATGTAATGGAGTCTGTAGGGTCTGTTGTGGATTGGTCTCACTCCATATGCGGCAATTTTGCTTATTAACAAACCCGTTAAGCCAAAAATGCGCCTCATCGCTGAACACAATTTTGCGATAAAACAACGGGTCAGTTTCCAACTGCTCTAGAGCCCAATCGGCGAAAGAACGACGCATATAATGGTCTCGTGGCTTCAATTCCTGCACCAGCTGGATCTTATACGGGTGTAGGCCGAGATCTTTGCGCAAAATTTTCCACGTAGTGGATGGACAGAGCCCCAATTCCTGCGACCGACGACGAATCGATAAATTTGGATCTTCTTCCACACTTTCGTTTACAGCGGCGATATTGTCTTCAGTACGCACATTCCTTCGACGTGCTGGTGTTCTTGCATCCTCTAGAGAGTATGTGGTACGAAATCTATCCACAGTTCGACGAATGGCTTGTTCAGATGGACGATTATGTACGCCATACAAATGACGAAGTCGTCTATAAGTTGCGCGAATCGACGACTGATTTTCAAAGTAAATTTGGATAATTTCGTAGCGTTGTTCCAGCGTGAATCTATTCATGATGATTTGTCAGAGTATACTGAAACAAATAAAACAAACAGTTTCGTCAAAATTTAATTTTTTTGTGTTATTTTTTACAATTTAAAGTTCTATCTAGCTTAAAAAAACACATGGTAGATAGACGACGCATGTTTCGTTTAAACTTATTGGTAAACATGCGTACTCCCACTTTCACTTACGAGTGTAGTGAAATACTTCTTCCACCAACCTATTTGAGCCGGAAGGACAGGAAAGATAAGATTAGAGAAATAAGGTGCCTCACTGATTCTTATATGAATTCTTTTTTACCTCGTACCATTAGGGATTGGAACGCACAGCAAAGAGATTAGGTTTGGTGCTAAGCACCCTCTGCCACCCACAATTTTGTGAATTGCAGGGTATATATGTAGATGTAATAGACGCCCCCTTACGGATATCGGATATAAAGAGTTGGAGGAGGAGCAAAGGAGAGCAACTAGAGTAGTTTCTGGAAATCATCACAGAATTTGCATGAAATAGGGGTTTGGTTGGAGGTCATTGGAAGACAGGAGGAGGGTGAAGAGAGTGCTGGGAGTGTACATGGCGTATGTTGGTGATGAAGGGGCAAAGATATTGGTGAAAGAATTAAGAGAAGTGCATGGAAGGGAAAAGATGACCATGACCACAAGCTAGCACTCGATTCCAGGCATAAAAGTGTGGGAAAGTTTTCATTTGAAGGTAAACGATACAGAAAGCGTTGACGAAATATTGCATCTCGTTCTTTAAGGAACGTCCATAAACTACGTAGCTCCATTTTGGCCTCCTACGAACCACTCCTCCCCCCCTTTCCACGTAGCCCGTAGGGGGCATCCATAAATTACGTGAGGTGAAATAGGGGAGGGGGGTCCGGCGAAATCTCACCAGATCTCACCAGGGGGGGGGGTCAACGGAAATCTCACGTGAGATTTTTTAAAATTGGGCAGGACTGTAGAGCTAAGAAAAAAAAGGTCTAAAAAAGTTGCAAAGACGTAATTTATGGATGGCCCCTTTGCAGTGTATAGTCGGATTGCATCAGGCTACTAACAGGCTGATGAAATAAAAATGTAAACACCAATTCTACTCTGCTCTATCTGGCGACTGAATCTGTTACATATTCGCGTAGTTATAGACGTATTTTAGAATAACATACTTTAGCAGGTAGCACTTTCTTTGAGGATGACGTCATTGTGTGTGAGAGGACGGGGGAGTACAGGGAACCATGACGAGGCGCCATGACGTCACCGCTTAGAGCGCAAGTCACTGCCCGCAGAAAACCAAAGAGACTAACGCCAAGTCAGAATAGAAGTTCGATACTTTCATTCAAATTAGAGGGGTGGGTTAGTAGAAACAGTAATGGAGTTATTACCCTAAGGAAACTCAGACATAGGACTTTTTTTCTTTTTCTTTACGTCTTAGACGTCATTAAGGCTAGCAGAGGTCTGTGCAGAAGGAGTGGGAACGAATTCGGGCTTGGCTTTCCTTAAGAAACCATTCCGGCATTCGTTTGGAGACATTTCAGGAAACCATGGAATACACACTGTCTCCTGAATACCAAACCCTAACGACAACAGATCACTCTACAGCAGTGTTTCCCAAGCTTTTTTGGGTCATCTCCCACTTTCAACATTTTTTTCCCCCCATACATAATTTTTAATTAAAAAAATTATTTGTTATTAAAGAAACACATATAGGATAGTTTTAGAAAGAAAACACTTTAATATTGTCATAAAACACAGTAAGTAAAATTAAAAAACATATAATGAAATAATAAAATTCAAATTCAAAAGATTTTTAATAAAGATTTATTATGGCAATTTAGTGTGATTCTTGCGCTTGATGCTTGCTTCATAGAGATTTTATATTAGTCTCCAATTTAGTAAGCTTTAATCTCAAGTCTCCACGTTGTGTTATATCAAGTCGATTTCTTTTTTTTTTTTTTTATCAGTAAATCATTTACTGCACTAAATCCAGATTCGGCTAAATATGAAGATGGAAAAGGTAATAGAAGTTTTCTTGCACATTCTGTTGCATTTGGGTATTTGATTTTAGTTTCTTCACAAAGCCATGCCATTGCACCTATATCTAGAATTGCATTTAAATAACCCGAAAAGAAAGCGGTTAAGTCGTATCAAGTCAATTTCTAAATTGCCCCCCTAAAAAAACCAAATTGCCCCCCTGTGGGGCGTGGGCCCCACGTTGGGAAACACTGCTCTACAGGCTTTGAACAAAGTTTATGGTGACGTTATGTGGTATAAAGTAACTACCTTAGTCCACAACCGGAAGATTGATTGGTTCCTACCGATGGAGGCATACTAAGCCATTGTGTCAGAGGTAGGACGGCCAGATCCTTTCATCTGGGACCAGCAGTTTAACTCTGAATCTGAACCAGGGAACGTCCTGCCGTAGCTTAAACTCTTAAAAATTCCCACACAAACTGCGATTTGAACTAGAGGCCAGTATGGTAAGTGCCTTAACCACTGAGCTGTTAGACCGCCCTAACTGGTACAAGATTATCATATCTCTGAATAAGTCAGTTAGCTCCCTGGGAGTTTCACAAAAGTGATCGTCATATGTTCGTGCTTAAAATAATTTTTCTACTTACAACGATTGATAGAGGAATTGTTGAAAAATGGAAACATTGAAATACTCTATCTTTTATTTTATTTTATTTTTGAAACCAGGATTTCTTCATTTGTCACACTTACTGAATATTGAAGTACCGAATTGGAAATATTACATGAAACCCAAGACATCATTGGTACCAAAAATTTTATTTGTCGACATAGAAAAGTGGTGAAAAGTTTTCATTTTATTACTTTTCAGCTGGGAAAAAGAGAAGAAATAAAAAGCAGCTAATTTCATAATCAGGTGAGCGTGATGTTAACTTGAGGTCACCACGTCATGCCGAATATGTTATCTGTGGCCGCGCCAGGGGTCTAGCAGAGATGACATTTATTAGAGCTTACGCGTCAGCAATATTGCGTCAGTTAAAACTCTGTACCTACCGCTGCACCGTGACTATACAAAGTGGCAGAACGCTGACCTAAGCATTTTTAACGAAACCTTATGCCTCGTCTTCGCCATTGCATGAGACTAGTATCATAGGTTAGCAAAATTTCTTGATACGTTCTACCTCTCATGACGACATTTGCGACTGAATGTCTCTGCGTTGAGGGTAGAGGTATTTTAAAAATGTCTTGCCTTGGGAACACTTATTTGGTTCATAGTTCTTCTTCTTGGATAGAGAAGAGTAAATCTACTCTGATCTCTGAATACAGACCATCGTTTCATACTGTACCATCTCTATTCTTTCAGTTTTTACTATTATGATTTAATATTCTGTTATTAACTATTCTTAGAACTTATATTTTCAATACTTTCAGATTCTGTCATTTATGGAAAGTATATTTAACTGCTGTTTTAATATTTTTTTATTATTTCTATTTCTTGGAGTATAGTTTCCGTAATGTAAAGATTCTGCAATTTGCTCATTTTGTATATTTTCTGTAACTTTCTAATTTGTCCACCTGTCATCTCCGTAAATGATAGTTATAGCAGCCATGATTTTAAAACGTTGTAACAGTGTGTCTGCTTCTACTATTTCTTTGCCTCCTTAGAGTTCCTGGAACCACGTGCAAAGGTCGCTGCTTAGAATCTCTGTCCCATAACCCGACCTTCACCTCTGGCACAGCTTGCTGTGTAATGTGAAGTACGCCAGAACACTTCCGTCGTTCGGATTCCACGTTAAGCTGAAGGTCCACTCTACGACCAATAACTCATCAGTATTTTCAACACTGTTTTAATTGGGCTCCAGAACAATTACAGTATTGGAAAAGAAGAAAACTTCGAAATACCAAAGACATAGCATAAATTCTTTTATCTTTAAACGAGCAATTCTTGTATATATATATTTGGTATCTCGGAAACGATTTGGATGAATTTTAATATTTAGATAAAGTTTTGATTTTCAAGTTTATCAACATAAGTGTCTTCCCTGCAAAACGCGATTTTACAAAACACGAGCAATTCTTGTATTCGGCATCTTGCAAACTGCTATAACGCCATTTCGTAGAGGTTTCAGGTACCAGTAAGCCTACTGATGTTAGTTAAGTTTCTCTTTGGTTACAGCAAGCAACTCTTATATCTTTACACCTGCTGACCCCTGCGATCATTTCGCACAGTATCGTGGCCAGTCATCGAACGGTAATATAGTAATGTGGAAATAATTAAATACAATTATTATTATTAATGGGAGGTATTTTATTTTGATGATTACTAATAAATATAAATTTTACTGTAAAAATTCGTTATCATTAAATACTACATGTTTAATTGTAATACATTTAATAAGTAAATATTTAAAAAAAAATTGATATTGGCCTTGTCAGACGTGATTTTTATATACTTCTTTACTTTACAAATCTTGTTTGAGAACAATTATATCAGTGATAATGCCATCATCCTTTACTTTTAGACCTATGTGTCTTTAACACAAACATAAATGTTACTGAATCTACGAACTCGTTAAAAAGCCACGAACAGGTGTCCATACGAAAAAAACAACTTCCGGTTAATACAATCCTGCGCTTTGAAGCATCTCATGTTGTGCTTTATTATCGGTCATACCGAAAAACATTTCACTTTGATTAAACTTTACTCAAAATCTTTCATATTGGATAGAATATGTAAATGGGTAGGTCAGCATGGAATGAAGATAAATGCCAAGAAGTCAGCTTATTAGGTACACAGATAAAAAATTTAAGATTGTTTATGAGTATAGGGTAGGGTCAGAATTGCTTATTGAAGGCTTGAAGAGTAAAACTCTTGGCATAACGTTTGATAATAAATTCAACTGTGCAGAGCACGTTGGGCAGGTGGTAGGAAAAGGTTACGAAATCCTACATTTACTGGAGAGGGTGATGAGAGACTATACCAAAGATTTAGGGAATTGGGTTACTAAACTTTGGTCAGAATATTGGTTGAATATGTTGGTGTTGTTTGGGACCCACATGTTGGATATGAAACACAGGAATTGGAGGGAAGGCAAAGAAGAGGAGCTAGATTTGTTTGTGGAAATTATCGCAGGACCCAGTCAGTAACTGATATGATAAAGGAGCTGGATCGGGAGTCATTGGAGGAAAGGAGGAGGGTGAAGAGAGTGCTGGGAATGTACAGGGCATATGTTGGTGATGGGGCTTGGAGGGATATGGGTCAAAGAAGTAGGAATAGTGCATGGAAGGGGAAAGGCAACCATGACCACAAGCTGGCGCTCGATTTCATACATAAGGGAGTGGGAAAATTCTCTTTTGTAGGTCAGGGTGTCAGGGATTGTTACAAATTACCAAGTGGAGTGATCAATAATTTACCAAAAACGCTTAAGGAATTTAAAACTAAAATTTGTAAATCGGAAAAGTGAAAAGGGGACTAATTTAACACTCTAATTATAAAAGAAATTTTTTAAAAATAAAATAAAAAGGGGTGATTAGATGACTAGATTAATTGCCACCGTAGCTTTAGCTCCATCGCAATTAAATTAAATTTATAACAATCGAAATTCTGTCAATCTGCCGAAGACATCCCTGCCAATAATGCCATACGAAATTATTATTATTATAACAGTAAGAATACAGTCAAATCTGGAAATACCAGACTTCTGCCTGGTTGTTGAAATATTCATGGCAGCTAGAAATACTGGCTTACGAAGCCAGTCCATTAATAACGTGAGATGTTTTTGCGGAATTTTGGACCCCCACTCTGTAAAATGATGCGAGATTTTGACGGAGACCCCCCCCCCCGTTCTACTAATCGACCTCGTAACTTTTTAAGAAACTTTTTTTTGGGGGGGGGGTCTCATGCTTCCAAGGGCGGTCATACCACCCCCCCTCCCCTAAAGTCGACTTTCGCGTCGTTTGTAGACACTTTTTTTAGCTCTAGAGTCCGACAAGATTTTCAAAACCTCACGTGAGATTTTGCCTCTCCCCCCCTCCCCCCCATTTCATCTCACGTAATTAATGACCTCCACCTTTAGAGCTCATACTCACTCATAACTTTATACCATTGTGGTTTCCATTTCATGTTAACGATTTTACTAACTTCTTACTTATTATGATATCTTTGATTCAATTAATTCTATGTACTGTATATATATATATATATATATATATATATATATATATATGTATTCTGGCTGCAACCAACCTCCTGCCACGTCTTCGTTGACTACAGGCTGACGTGGGGACCAGGACTCGAGCACGGTCCCGTTGTAGTTCCCCGACCCATTGAGGTGACGCCATAGCTGTGGCTTTCACGTCTGAGAAAAGCGGCAGTATGACGGCCGAAACGTTAGGATTTAATAAATAGACGCGGCTCTACCTGAACCTAGATGATACTAATGAACTTATTTAGTGTGTGATATAAATCGCGTTTATTGCTTCACAATTTTCCTCATTTAAAAGAAGTTGATAATGCTAGAACCATCGTATTTAATTATAATTATTTCATTTGGTTTGATACAAACTTCATAGGCTATGGCAATCTCTTACGGTTCCAATCAACTTTCTCAGTTGGCTATTTAATTGATCCTAAACTTTTTTTTTGTTAAGGTGTAGCAGTTCCACTAACAGACTGACCATTACACCTCAAAAACAGAACTATCTCTTGTTCTTATTCAAAATTTCTCATAAATTTCTTCTTTCACTCACCATTTCCAGGATCCTTCATTCCGAATTAATCATTTGATCTAATACATAAAGCCATTTCATCTTGTCACATTTCAGTTTTTAAAGTTCTTTTTCTTTCTCTGAATCTCCCAATCTCCAAACTTCGCTTCAAAATATTTTTAAATCCAATATTCCCTTTTTAAAATAGTTCTTCCAGCTGTAATTAATTTTTGATTTAGTTTAAGAGCACATGCTCTTGTGGCAATTTCCTTCATTCCATATTTTCCTTTCTTTGCCCGTCGGTTATTGTTTTCCTGAATCTTTTAAGTTTTATACTGTGTGTATATGTTTTTACATTTGATTTTTTGTTTGAAATTTCTGCTGCCCTTCATCACTGTTGCTTTGGATTCATTCATGTTAGTACAAACTCCTCTCTTTCTGTTTTAAATCCTTTTTTTTCCGGAATAAGTTTTGTAGCTTTTTCCTTATTAGAAACTTCCTTCACCCGTTTCCCAATTCTTCGACCCTTCCGGTACTATATCTACACAAAAGTAAACCCAGTATTAGAATCTAATATCAATATTTACGAAACAAACTACATCCAGCTTACACCACATGTCGTATAGCTCCAGTATACTAGATACTTCTGGATGCTTCTACTTCTGAAGAACGTATCTATGCACACAGATCATACGTAATCTGACAGAGCGACCAAAGAGCTTACCCAACAAGCAAGGTCAGGGAGATAACGCCAGAGATAACACACTACTCCTTACTGTCGTGTGGATTGCATTGCACTGCCCAGCAGGCGTAATCGCTCAACGCTTATTCCCTATTAGATCGTTGAAACGATTAATTTTTCGCCTTTGCTATAAATCACATATTTTTTATTGTCTCATTAATTAAAATACTATTTTCTTCGCTTTATCGGTTTATTGACAGATGAATGTTGTTTGTTTAGTATTTAAAAGAATATGGCGTTATTTTCCACAATTACCGTTTCAGCCGCAGCGAAAAATTTTATGAGAGGACAACGAAAATAAAAGCTACCGAAAGAAGCGTTCTTTACGAAATATTCTGGCTTGTGGTCAAACGTTTGCAGCCATTTCCGCTGAATTTTATCAGCATAGCAATACCCCACCTACGTTATCTACTTTATTTAGCATTAACCTTTGGCCATTTGATAACTAGATCAGAAACTTGTAACAGTTTTTAAGTTTGATTTCCACGTCTTGTTATAAGAGCATTACGAAAATTAATGCGAAGTACGTAAACATATTTCTGAATCACAGGCAATTGTCTAAAAGGGATTTTTTTTGACAGCATGCTATGACTTTAATATATCATTTTTGCGGGAAATTTTAAAATCGGCACTGAGCCTAAATCATTCACACTCACTCCCCAATTCTTATATAAGTGAATCGCGTAGTAATATCACTATTCGGCCTTTCGATTCCCGCGATTCTTAGTTGGAAGAAAGTCATGTGTATCCCTAAGTTCTAGCATATGTGGCAGAAGAACATTATTTTATGTGTAGATAAGAAACATGGATGGTATTTTATGTATTGTGGTTCGCCAATAGAGGCGTATAGACGTATTTTTGACACCAATCTCTGTTTACTAAATAGCAACGACCCGGTAGGCACAATCGAAGCTGTTTGCGACGTTATTTCCCACGCTATTGTTTTCGTTTAGAAATGAGAAGTATTCTGTGAGGACAAACAAGCTGATGCTAATCGGGTTTTTTGTACAATCATGTGGAGTATTGCGTGAGTGTTTGTTTATAAATTCGTTGTCGGTTTCGTAACGCGTAAACAACCACATTATTTTATCTTCAGTGGAAGATGCCTGTTAACTTAATAATATGCTAACATGTGTTCCAACTCGATCCCATCCATTGCGATATCTGCTTCCTCACGTTTTCCGAAATTTAGTCAACGTAAATTCCGTTTGGTTCCGCAATTCAACAACCATGGATGTCTTTCCCTATTTTCTCTCCTGAGTTTAGGACATTTTTTTTTAAATTTAGTGTAATTGCTATTATTTTAGAACATTTTTATTTATTTGTGTATTTTACAATATAAGAGCTCCCAAATTCATTATACATCGTAACAAAACTTTGGTCAGATCATAGCTTCAATGTGGGGTGTAGTAGGGCACCCACATTTTCGGTATCAAATACTGGAAGGCAGCTATATTTGTTTGTGGAAATTACCGCAGGACCCAGTCAGTAACTGATATGATAAAGGAGCTGGGTTGGGATTCGTTGGGGATACAGGAGGAGGGTGAAGAGACTGCTGGGAGTGTACAAGGCGTATATTGGTGATGAAGCTTCGAAAAATATTGGTCGAAGAATTAAGAGTAATGCATGGAAGGGGAAAGAAGACAATGACCACAAGCTGGAACTCGATTTCAGGCATAAAGGGTGTGGGAAAATTTTCTTTCGTAGGGTGTCATGGATTGAAATAAATTACCAAGAGAAATGATAATTAATTTACCAAAAACACTGAAAGTTCAAATTAGTAGCGGGCGAAAGTAGATGGGAAGAGGAAAGGAGAGTGATGGGTGTGTAGCGTGGTTACCAACATTTTTTTGGGCTGAGTATAGTATTTTTTATAATAATCTATAAAAATATAGTGCACTTAAAAATATGGTATTTTATGGAAACAGTAAGAAAGGGCATTTCTAGTTCATAATTGAGAATCGAGAATATCCTTTCCGTAAATGCCGCAGTGCCGAGAATAGGGAGAAGGAATGAAATAATCTTAAATAATTTTATAAATTATTTGGAGTATATTTTAAATTATGCTGACATTTTTGGCCTCTGGTTCTATCGGTAAACTCGTTACAGGTCTTTTATTTTTGTCTAGATTTCGTTTAATATTTTTATTTCAGCTTAAAGTTAGATCATTTTGATATTATTTTTTTCTTATAAATTTAGAACTTCTAATCTTGTTTCCCAGCCATCAAATGTAACCTCATGTTTTAAATTTAATTTTTCGATTTTTCCATAGCCAATTGCCTTCACCAAAATTAAATAATTTATTAACATATTCCAGACAGTTATAAACGATTACCAGAAAATCGTTTTTAATATCATCGCTTTCTGCGGAGAATATGGGTTCTAAGGACATTTTTTTGTTTTTTGTTTCTTAACCAGTATTCAGTCTTCTTTACATTGTTCTAGCGCTGATTATAAAGTTTAAATAATGTTCTATACATCTATATTATTACCTTCAGGTTGTTTGGCAGCTTTGTGAAAGTTATGTAAAGCTGGCTCGCGAAATTCAAAAAGATTTTAGCTCAGTGTCTCAATCAGTTTCATTCATCGTCAAAATATTTTAAATGTTTGTAGGAAAATCCTCCCCTAAACTAATGAAATAATCGCTCAAAGGTTTTTAATAAACTTGAAACTGGCGCACTTTCGTTATTTCTACCACTTTCCATAGCTAATTTAATTAAATTTCAAAAGGAGGAGCAACCTCCAAGCGAAGATAATTAACAAAACAAAAACGAAGCAAAGACAATTACACGAACAAACATTCGTTTGAAGTTGTCAGTTTCGGTATTTTAGAACGCAGAAGACAGAGGCGCGTTCGGATACCCGCACATCACTCAAAAGATAAAATCATAATGTGCGTTCACAGATTTCACAAAGTGAGGGATTTGTTTGTTATTAGTTCCAGTGCTGCAAAAAAAAAAAAAAAAAATAATAAAAAAAATGAAAAAATCTGAAATATAGTATTTTTGCGTATTATTATTATTATTATTATTTGTTTTTTTTTTGCAATAGTATGTAGTACACAGACCTGAAATACAGTACAGTGCTATATATCACAGTATGGTTGGCAACCCTAGTGTGTAGGGAGATTGCCACCGGAGCATGCGCTCCATCACAATTATATCAAATTAAATTAAAGTAGTTTTTGAGATAGCGGATTGGTGGCGAAGTTGGTATGGCGCAATCAGGGAACCGGAAGTGAACACTCCATCACAATTATATCAAACTAGCTCGTACCCGTGACTTCGCACGCGTGGATTAAGAATTTTTTTGTCAGAATTAAATATAGAAAGTTGTTTGTAACGAAGGATTGGTCCCAAACAATATCGAGTCGGAATAATATGACAGGAAACCTATCACTATATCATTCTACCGTCGAACCTGTCTCTTGAAGAGAATCAGTTTCCAACATATTTCTGTCACCATTCGATAAGGTCTCAAAATTTCGTGACTACAACTGTTAATCATACTGAAAAAAATATCCTGCGCCCTTCATACACATTTCCTTATAAAATTACATCACAACAATATAGCCATTTAGTCGTCAAAACGTAATCAAAAAGACAGAGACTTACTTCCGTATTTATAAATAATATTACTGTGGTTCAAACTCACACACTGACTGCGAACAACACCTGAGGGATCATTATAACGTAAAAAAGTGTACACCTACAACATTGCAAGACTACCTACGATTTGCCTCGCATTGCACCCGTAAGTTTCTAATATCTACAGTTTAACATTCAATCCGAATAACCTACGGCCCAGGCCTGACTCTTACGATGAAAAACAATTTTTAAAAATCTTAGCCTCCACGGAGATTTGAATCGGAGACCACGACGTTCGTAAGCAAGCTCTTTAGCCACTGAGCTACCAGCCCACTTCACGGAAGCACGGTACGGAGACGTCCATATCCAACGTGTCTGTCTATCGCCGTATTTCGAAGTTATGAGACAAAATGTGTTATTTGTACATATAATTTTTCAACCAAATGTAGACAGTATTTTTCTCCTTGTTTGAAAGGATAAGTGTGCAAAGTTTCATCGAGATCGGATGAAAACTGTGGATTTTTATGAAGAACAAACAAACTAACAAACAAACAAACAAACATACATTCATCTTTATATATAAAGATTAAATTAAATTAGACTGAAGTTTTTGAGATATTGGAGTGGTGGCGGAGTCGTTGGTATGGTGCAATCAGGGAACCGGAAGTGAGCAGGCTTTCAGACACCTGCGCGCCTAACGCAAGGTGACACGGGCCTTTTTAGACGGCAGCCGGAAATTTCCGAGCGTGACTACAACGGGTCCTACGTGGCGCAACGGACACGTGGGCCAACAGAAACAACGCCACGTGGCAGAGAGCACTTCCGGCGCGAGGGACGTTGGAAGCCACGTGGCTAGCGTGGAGCCAAAACACCTGCCATGGGAGGGAGACCAAGAATACAAGAGACGCGCCAACAGCAAAACAATAACATCACATGAGACTGACCTTCACCTTATCCAAAACAATTTATTTTGTCAACATTCTCTCCTTTGCCTCGATGTTGTCATTCATTTCTTCCTAGCTACAGTTTGTCATTCCATCTCCAAATCCATTACAACCTATATTTCCACTGTGTACGAATTATGGATTCTTATTCATATTGTAAGGTTGGTACAGTAGTATCAGAGGTGATTCTAGCTGTGTCGATAGGGTTAACCAATTGTATTGATTAGTGATTTTTTTCTACCTAGTTTGGTGGGTGAGCGGTAAAACTCTGATCTCGCATTCGGGATGACGTGGGTTCGATTCCCCATCCGGCTATCCGATTTGGGTTTTCCATGGTTCCCCCAAATCACTTCAGGCGAAAGCCGGCATGGTTCCTTCAAAAGGCCATGGCCAAGTTTCTTCTTATTGTTTGACCCCAGACCTTTACCGTCTCTAAAGACCAGAGGAGAGCCGCTCGATTCGTGACCGCTAGTTACAGTCCTTACGTAAGTGTCACAGAGCTGATACGTGGGTTGGGCTGGATTGTTTGGCGGACAGACGACGTCGTTTTCGTTTGAATTTGTCGGAGAATATGCGGAAATCATTAATTTACGAGTGCAACGAAATACTTCTTCCGCCAACCTATTTAGGTCGCAATGGCAGCAGGGATAAGATTCGAGAAATAAGATGCCGTACTGATTCATTTATGTATTCCTTCTTTCCTCGTTCTGTTCGGGATTGGGATGCACTGGAGTAGGATTGGTGCTTAGCACCCTCTGCCACCCGCAGTAATTGTGAATTGCGGAGTGTAGATGTAGATGTAGACTTAGCACGCGTATAGGGGCTACTTAAAAACAATGCGTTGTGATTAAGGTGGTGAGCAGGAATTTTTAGGAGTTGTATCTGATTATATGAGCTACGCCGGGACGTTCCGTGGTTCTGATTCCGCGTTAAACTGTAGGCCCCTGAGGGAATGAACTGTCTTTCCTGCCTCTGACACAATAGCTCGGTACATCTCTTTCGAGAAGATTCAACCAACCCTTAGGTTGGGCGCTAAGTTTTTGAAGTGAAAACTTCTTTAGATGTGTAGGGCGATTTTTGGATGGGTAAATTCTTATGAGGTCGCGTCACCGACATGCTAATGTTGAAGTCTTTCTGGAGCGGTCTCGTACCTCAGTGATTAACGTGTCTGACTGGAGAGCGAAAGGTCCCCGGTTCGAATCCCTGTCTCAGCGGGGATTTTCATAGACCCTTAACCCGACCTTCACCTCTGGCACAGCTTGCTGTGTAATGTGAAGTACGCCAGAACGCTTCCGTGGTTCGGATTCCACGTTAAACTGTAGGTCGTCTGTACCTGGTAGCACTACCGGGTTAGGTTAATGCGGCTAAGACAGGGACGGAATGTGCAGCCAGTAGAAACCCTGTCACCAGGTCATTACGACCACACGGAATTATTATTATTTAGTATATCTGTAGGTCCCCTGTACCTGGTAGCACTACCGGGTTAGGTTAAGGCGGCTAAGACGGGGACGGAATGTGCAGCCAGTAGAAACCCTGTCACCAGGTCATTACGACCACACGGAATTATTATTATTTAGTATATCTGTAGGTCCCCTGTACCTGGTAGCACTACCGGGTTAGGTTAAGGCGGCTAAGACGGGGGCGGAATGCGCAACCAATAGAAACCCTGTCACCAGGTCATTACGACCACACGGAATTATTATTATTTAGTATATCTGTAGGTCCCCTGTACCTGGTAGCACTACCGGGTTAGGTTAATGCGGCTAAGACAGGGACGGAATGTGCAGCCAGTAGAAACCCTGTCACCAGGTCATTACGACCACACGGAATTATTACTATTTAGTATATCTGTAGGTCCCCTGTACCTGGTAGCACTACCGCATTGGGTTAAGGCGGCTAAGACGGGGGCGGAATGCGCAGCCAATAGAAACCCTGTCACCAGGTCATTACGACCACACGGAATTATTATTATTTAGTATATCTGTAGGTCCCCTGTACCTGGTAGCACTACCGGGTTAGGTTAAGGTGGCTAAGACAGGGGCCGAATACGCAGCCAATAGAAACCCTGTCACCAGGTCATTACGACCACACGGAATTATTATTATTTAGTATATCTCTTGACGTGTTGCGCGTATGATATTCATAGTTCTAAGTTTTCACTTCTGTCCCCAATGACTGCCAATTGTTTTTTCTTCTTCTTCGCATTTGTCCATCTACCGGCTTTCCGGGATGCGACGTGTTGAGAGATTTGGGCGGTTTTTTTATATATATATTTTTTAACTGCTTTATGTCTCTCAACAGCGAGGTCTTTAGAGACGGGAAAGGATTGGGGCAAGGAATGGGAAGGAATTCGGCCATGGCCTTTTTTAAGGAAGCATCCCGGCATTCGCCTGGAGTGATTTGGGGAAACCATGGAAAATCCAAATCTAGATGCCCGGACGGGGATTCGAACCGCCGTCCTCCCGAATGCGAAGCCAGAACGCTATCCGTTACACCACCACGCTCGGTGGGCGGTTTGTTGTTCAGCTGCCGCCTCACAGGGAGGAAAACTGTTTGGCCACCTGTCAGCGGGAGGTGTAACTATTCTGTGTGTGCGCTAAGTGTATTTTTGTTTGTGAAATGTTTAATTTCACATGCATGTATACTTATAACATCCAGTTATTATTATAGTGTAACTTCGCTTAATTTTAAACATATTTTTACACCACCAGGTCTCAAATACATCAGTTGCTTATTTCTCCAAGCTCTGCAGTTTTCTAGTTTGACTTCTATAAATTATTGCGCAATATTCTTGAGTCTCCAAGGCAGATATTTGATACTAAACCGCCCGACAAATAAAAATTCTGATAAGGCTTATCTTTTATTTTTTTTATCTTGCTCACTTTGGCCTTCAGACCGATCGTTAATGCGCCTTACTTGATTCAAATATTCCTGCCTAAAGTGTCTCTCGAGTGATCTCCCACGGGTACTTCGAGGAGTTAAAAATCTCTCTCCAATGGCACCTTAAGGTTTCATGTGACACCTGTAAGATATTTCGTTAACCTTGCAAGCTTACGACCGTCATCAATCATTTGCTGATACGAGAATATTGGATGTGCAAAGATAACAGCGCAAATTATACTGCTTGAAATGAAAGCAATCAAACGTTACCTTGACACAAATTTAAACCGCGACGCAAAAACATTTGAGTTGGTAATAAGAAAAAAAATCGGCCAAGTGCGAGTCTATACATTCAGTGCTATGGATGTGTTAGGCGATACGGCAGTTGCTTGACCCAAAATTCAACACTTTAACTCTCTGGCCTCGCATTCGGGAGGACATGGGTTTGAATCCCCGTCCGGGCATCAGATTTGGGTTTTAGATAGAGTACTCAAATCACTCCAGACCAATGCCGGGATGATTTCTTCAAGAGGCCATGACCGAATTTCTTTTCATTCACTGCGCCCTCTTCTTTCCCGCCTCTAATAAACTCGACGTCAACGACGCCTAAAGCAAAAAAAAAAAACAAAAAAAACAATGAATTATTTTAATTGCAATAAAACGATCACGAATAGTACTCATCCAATCCTGTGTGACCTCAAAATATTTCGATAGACTTTAGTATCTTCACCTTTCAACTCTCTCCTTATAGTACTGGATGCATTACAGTTATCTTTTTCTTTACCATATTTCCTGGCCACGAACGACATACCCCTGTTGATTTTTTTTAACTCACTGAAGTATTTAAATCTCGCAGCGATTTTACTACTTTGCTGTATGACATACGGCGGGTTTACTAAAACGCTAATGAAAACTTCAGTCTTATTATCCAACTGAGTTGGGTGTTTACAAAGGCAACCATGCAATACACAGCGAATTTAATTCTTCTTATAAACTCTTTGCACGGGTTCGGTTCATGGAGGAAAGAAATATATGGAGAGGGAATACCGCTTATTCTGTGACGCCGCCTCTAAACTCTCGGCTGATACTGCGCATGCGCGGTGGCGGCGGCGGCCATATTACGTATCCACACAATTGCTATTTGGAGACAGTATATCCCGAAAACTAAGCAAGATATCGAAAAATTGTATTCTTTATTTTCGATTTTTTTCGTCGTGTTACATAAGAATCCATCATCAAATCTGAGTTTTTGTGAAATTTTTCTTCTGCATTTTAACTCACTTTTAAGAGAGTATTTCTCGAGAACTAGGCAAGATATCGAAAAATTTTATTCTTTATTTTTTATTTGTCTCGTCTTTTTAAATAAGAATCCATCATCAAATCTGACTTTGACGAATTGTTTATTCTGAATTTCAACCAAAAACATCTCACAGAATATGTGGAAAATTAAGCAAGATATCAAAAAAAATTATTCTTAATTTTTTATTTGTCTCATCGAGTTACATAATAATCCATCACCAGATTGCGGCGTCACGTTTATCCTAGAATACCCTTGAGGTTTTGTACATATTCCCCGTGTCTGTATGGATAGGTATTATGGCGGCCACGCCTCCCCACTCCTCCTCCGCCCGGCGTCACTTCAATGCTTGGTGAAGGTCCCTTGCGTCGTCTCCATATATTTCTTTCCTCCATGGTTCGGTTATCGTAGCAGATGTTTGCCCTCCATGGCAGCGTCCTCTGAGATGAGCTGGGGTGATTTCCCGTTGCCTTCTGCTTCGTGACAGTGTTCCTGTGTGTGTGTGTGTGTGTGTGTGTGTGTGTGTGTGTGTGTGTGTGTGTGTGTGTGTGGTGCGGAGTGTTTTTTGTATCGTGGATGAGGGATGAGAGAAGGGAGAGGGTGAAACCCCGTGCCTGCCTGTTCAGGCCTACTCTTCCAAACGACGTCTGAGGAGCCGCCAATCTTAACGTCCCAATCCTACCGTCAACAGTGTGGTATGCCGTCAATCCATACGCACTGCGGAGAGGTTTAACCCAGGACTCTGAGTCTCAAAAAGTTGCGAGGGCGATTTCCAGGGGGGGGGGGGGGGGGAGGAGGTCTCACGAACCAGAACTCACCAGAAAGTAGATTAGGTTGGGAGTCTCTGGTAGATAGACGACACACGTTTCGTTTAAACTTATTGGAAAACATGCGTACTCCAACTTTCACTCATGAGTGTAGTGAAATACTTCTTCCACCAACCTATTTGAGTCGGAAGGACAGGAAAGATAAAATTAGAGAAATAAGGTGCCGGACTGATTCTTATATGAATTCTTTTTTCCCTCGTACCATTAGGGATTGGAATGCACAGCAAAGAGATTAGCTTTGGTGCTGAGCACCCTCTGCCACCCACAAGTTTGTGAATTGCAGAGTATATATGTAGATGTAGATGTAGATGTAGAAAGGGGGGGGTTGTCCGGAAATCCGGAAAAAACACCTCACGTAATTTATGGATGTCCCCTAACTCCGGTCACCATCACGGCTGGTGTTGCCAAATCCCGTTTGTTAAAAATTGGGACAAAAGTTAAAAAAAAAAAATCGGGATTCAGGGTTACAAATCGGAACAGTCAAAAAAAAATAATAATTAAATTACGTTTATTTATATAAAGTAGGCAGCACAGGGGTAATTTATATAGGTATCTGTCTGTCGTATGATAGGAGTTTGTGAGTGATAGTCAGGCTTGTTGGCTAGAAGAAGTGACAAAATATTATTAAAAAAAGTGAATTTTGATGTTGAATTTTAAGAATTTATTGACGCTGTTAATAAGCATAAAGTATTTTTTTTACTAAAATTGTATTTTATATTAGATTTTTATTGCTTTTATCATAGCTTTGGGTTTTTTTTAATAACAGTTTTAAAATTAGCTACAATTTTTTTTTCTTATTGCTTTACGGCTCGTCAACGGTTAAGGTCATTAGAGGCGGGACGGGACAGGGAACGGGAAGGAATTCGGACATGGCTTTTTTTATTTTTGAATGAAGTATTCCTGCATTCCCCTGGAGTAATTTGGGGAAAACATGGAAAACCCAAATCTGGATACCCGGACGGGGATTGGAACCGCCGTCCTCCCGAATGCGAGGCCAGAACGTTACCGCTCACGCACGACGCTCGATTTGAGCAACAAACACAAGTCCTCGTGGATTTGGAACGTGATCAACAGTGAAGGCCGCTTGGCAACTATGCTGTGTCGCGCGCCGGGTTTATTACGACTGCGTAACTGATGACATGTGGAAGACGTGACGTAACGATCACCTCTAGGCAGACACTGCCAACTTATGAACAGTTAAACCTTGCAGCGATGAGAAACAAATCTGCAACATCATCTGAATCCGTATTGCTTGCCACTACAGTCAGCTGGGTAGGGGAGGTGACGGAGTCCATTCAGCACCACAGTGCGTATGGGGTGACACGATATGACACTGTTGATGGTGATTCGTTGATCCAGGGAACCCCTTTTTCTTCAGAAAATCAGGACTGAATGTGCCAACACCGGCTCCAATCATCAGTCCCATCTGTAATGCACAATGTTTTTTTTTGCTGTCATCAGTCTTTAGACTGGCTTGACGCAATCCTCCATCCCTTCCTATCATGTACTAACCTCTTCATCTCTACATACCCCTTACAACCCACGTCCTCAATTATCTGCTTCATATATTCTAATTTCTGTCTTCCTCTGCAGTTCTTACTTTCGACTGTTCCCTCCACTAACAAATTAACCAATCCAGCATTTCTCAAAATATGACCTACCAGCCTGTCTCTTCTTTCCGTAAGCTTCTTCCACAAACTTCTTTCCTCGCCCATCATTTCCAAAACTCGTTCATTTCTTACTTTGTCTGTCCACTTAATTTTCAGCATTCTTCTGTAGCACCACATTTCAAATGCTTCAATTTTTGTTCTTTCCTGTATTCCTAAAGTCCATGTTTCGCTACCGTGAAGTGCTGTGCTCCACACATAGAGTTTTAAGAAGTTCTTTCTAATTCCTAGATCAATATTTGAAACTAAAAGGTTTCTCTTTTTCATGAAGGCTCTTTTTGCTAGTGTTATTCTGCTTTAACATCATTCCTGCTTCGGCCATCGGTTGTAATTTTGCTTCCCAAGTAACAGAATTCACTTACTTATCGAATTACATTCGATCCTATTTTTATATTAAATCTATTGGTATCATTTCTGCTACATTTCATCTGTTTAGTCTTGCTTTGATTTATATTCAGTCCAAAATCTTCCTTCAGTATTTTGTTCATGCCATTCAGTAATTTCTCAATATTCTCAGCCTTTTCTGCTTACAAGATAATGCACAATGTACAACACTAATACACGAACATCATACAGTGATCAGCGAAAACATTATGACCACCTGCTTATTAGTGTGTTGGTCCATCTTTGGAGCGTAATACAGCAGTGATTCGGCGTGGCATGGATTCCAAAAGTCCTTGTTAGGTTTCCGGAGTTGTCTGGCACCAGATTTCTAGGCACAGGTCACGAAATTCCCTTAAATTACGGGCCAGTGGTTCGTGGACAGGCTGCTAAGAGAACAGAGTCTATTTTCATAGAAACACCGTGATAGGTTAGGGGGTATCCACAAATTACGTGATGTGTTTTTCCGGATTTCTGGACCCCCCCCCCTCCCCCATGGTGAGATTTCGTGAGATCTGGCCGCCCCCCCCCCCCTCTGGTGAGATCCCCCCCCTAGAAATCGCCCTGGAAACTTTTGTAGACTTTTTTTTTTAGGTCACACCCTAACTTTTTTGACGAAATACCCTCCTAAAATCAACTTGGCCCAAATTGTAGACCTTTTTTGGCTCTACTGTCCCCAAATTTTTCGCAAAATCTCACGTGAGATTTCCGTAGACCCCCCCCTCCCCCCTGGTGAGATCTGGTGAGATTTCGCCGGACCCCCCCCCCTATTTCACCTCACGTAATTAATGGATGTCCCCTTACTAGGATGTAACGAAATCCCTATAAAATCCAATCCGTTGGGTCGGCCTAGAAAATCTATCGATGATTTTACTGATAGCAAATGATATTCTCAGAGATTACAGGTATTAGCAAAACATTCATTGACAGGTTTTCTACTATTCTGTGAATATCATCTAGAGGGATCAAGATAGAAAATAAAAAAAAAAAATAAAAAAAAAAAAAAATTGCTCTCCACTGCCACGAAATGGATAAGATGTACATTGCACTGTACTCGTGGCATCTAATGTCACCTGTACTACACGAAGTATTGACTGAGGGCCCAATTATTATAGAGCATGCACTTTTACCGGTATGCACTCTGTCCGAAGCAGCAGCAGAAGCTAGAACCAAACAATTTCGACAATTTAGGGAGAGATTAGAAAATTAGCCGTGTTCAGTGCAACTAAGATGCCATTAATGGGCTTTTACTGACTTCGGATCCGTGTATTTGAGCTTCATCAAGTAAAAAAAAGAGTAAATCATGCAAACGAGAAACTATTAAAATATTACTTTGATGGGAACCGAGTACTGAAGAAGAGAACGAGCCGTAAGGTGAAGCTTCCGACGAAGATCGATGGGACGGTTCGTCAGAATGATATTTTAGTGTACGTGTATGATTATTGTTTAGGTATTTTCTAAATATTCGCTTAATATATAATAAAGTGTGTATTCAAAGTATGTGTTCTTTATGATTACTCCTACTTCATAGTTGTAAGTTCTAATACACAAAAGAAACGAAATAAAAATACAAATTAGACAGAAATAATTTTGATCGACTTTTTGTATCAAATACCCCTGTGTGCGGTGGCTGGGAACGAGCATCTCTGAAACGGCGAGGCTGATCGACTGTTGGCGTGCTACTGTAGTGAGCATCTATGCAGAGTGGTTGAAGGACGGTCAAACATGGTGAACATCTTCCCGTTTACAGTTTTATTAATTTTACAGGTGTAGTTTATAACAGGGCATACCCGAGTTAAGTCGTCTCTGCGTTTTGTATCGCCACTCCGTCTCCTGCGGTGAATCAGTGTCGGCGGAGCGAATGAATCGCTCGCTGAGAGGTGTTGCACAATATTGCAGAGGTTTATGAGTCACAGGAACCGGCGCCGCTTGCGTTAGGTAACCTCCGCTGGAGGCGGCGATATCTGAGGGTCAAAGTCGCTGTCCGCATCAATCGCGTATCACTCCACAGCTCCAAGGATACACAGCCATAACTCTTAACTGCCTCCACACGTCTCGCAACCTGCAGCGAAATTTACTACTTCACAATATTGTTACTATAATGAAGTCTTCACGGGTGTACCGCCGGATTGTGTTGTGGAAACACGATATTTCGACGACTAGCTCCGCCGTCTTCCAGTATCTGTGGGTCGGCCGACCTGTGCTGACGTCTCCACACCTGAAGAAGACGGCGGAGCTAGTCTTCGAAACATCGTATTTCCACAATACACCCGTGAAGACTTCATTGCAGTCGTACTCCGGGAAAGGGGCGATCCACAAATTACGTCACACGAATTTCATGATTTTTGGACCCCTCCCCCCTCCGACGACACAGGTCGTCACATTTGTGGTGTGACGTCACATATTTTGCAATTTTAAATTTATTAATTATAACAGCACTTCCAAAATGATTTATGTATTTCTACTTAAAAAATAATATCAACAATAAATCAAACATTTAAGAAAATATAAAAAACATAAAAGATCGAATTAATTATACAAAATTGAGTCATCACGTGTCCATGGATTTTGAACCCATTCCTTGATACTGTTTGTTATTGGCATAATAGTTACTTCATTCTTGATTTCGGTAGTGTTGCGAACATTCGATGTGTCAACATCATCTTCATCCAACCATAAAGCATAGTCATCGTTTAATAAGCAGAGAACTTCCCTGTTTCGTCTAGCGGCAATGCTTTGTGGACGAATCTTCATGATGGGGAAAACCTCTAGTGGCCTCTTACGTGATTGCTTGTGTTGGTTACTGACTTTGTATGATGAAAAATATAGTCCACAGATGCCACGTGATCGTTTAAATAAGTTTGACTCGACACTGGGGCAATGCGAGCCAAAAAGTGATACAAATTATGCATGTGATGTCACAAAGTTTATGACACGTCCCCCCCCCCCCCCCTTGTCACACGATGTCATACTTTGTTGACCCCCTCCCCTCCCCCCTCAAGGTGTGACGTAATTTATGGATGACCCCAAAATCTTCGTTCTTACATTGTTATTACAGTTTTGGAAATACGCTGAATTCCATATTTTTAATACATTTCTATTCATTATTTTGCTGACAAGCTGTTTCACAAGAAAAGGGTTAAAAAGTTATATATTAAGTTTTTTTTTTAATGCTAAAATTAACTATGGGCGTAGGAGACCCCGTGGTACGTAATATTTTATAACGACACTAATTGAGGCATCAGAAAGGGATGAAAGCCACAGGCTTCATGTTCCGAGTGTCCTTAATGACGTTTCACACTGCCGCGTTTTCCACCTGTCTTGTCGTGGCTGTGGTTAACACTCGAGGTCGGACGTTCGAACCTCGGTCCAGTCAACCTTATTTCGATTTTACATAGTTTCCAATAATCAACCCTGGATACTGACTTGGTCGGCTGTCCGGGGGTTCATTGGTTAAGCCGTCTGACTGGAAACGGAAAGGTCGCCGGTTCGAATCCCTGTCTTGGCGGGGATTTTGAAAAGGCCCTTAAATCTCTCACCTCTGGCACAGCTTGCTGAGTAATGTGAAGTACGCCGGAACGCTTCCGTGGTTCTGATTCCACGTTGAACTGTAGGTCCCCTGTACCTGATTAGATTAATTTTTTCTTTAACTAAAAAAATAAAAAAATGGACAAATTCTTTCCCTTTCGTTGCACCCTACTTGCTAATTATCTCGACATTTACCAGCCCCATATATATATATATATATATATAAATATACCACAAAGGAACCCATAAACACTGGCACGCTTTATAATATTTCGGTAAAAAAAAATGTCCATTTACTTTTAGGGGCGAGATATGTGGCAATGTGAAATGATGTGTCCGCACAACATGCCGAAAAGCATTTGGTTTTCTATTGTTACCGTTTATAAATTACTATAATTCCACTTTTGTAGTGGCTGATTTAATGTAGAATCAATACTTATAGAAGCCCAGTTTGTTCACGATGTGACGTCATGCAGTCGGCCTAACAACAACCGGAGATGGTACTAAAATAAAAATAAAACTATTTAATAACAATTGTACTCAGTTATAAGCAACTGAACTGCCATGAAAGAAAACTATTCGTTTAAATCTCATTAATTAATTGCTTTTTGTTTATTTATATTTGCTAAGTGTAGATGTTTACTTATACACCCTGTCAAGTGATATCGCTGTTTTACTAAACTAAGAAATATTTACAACAATACATCATTTCTAAGGTTATGACAATCATTTATATAACACTGCGTAACCAAAAAAGTTATGGACTCCGAAATAGAAACGACATGAATCTTCACGGCTGAGAGGGTATGCGATGTTATTTCAATGATTACAAAAGTGGGTAAAGTTTACAAAGAACTTGGCAGTATGAGCCGACTTATCAGTATGACGTTGCACCCACTCTGTCCTGGATGCATTCACTGATTCGATTGTGAAGGCTGTCATGAAGCCGTTGTGTCCTCTCCTGAGGCAAGCTGTCCACAACTGTTGTAACTGGTCCTTGATATCCTGGATACTGGCACTGGGACGGAGTTGACGTGCAGAGCTGGTGCCACACATGTTCTATCGGGGACAGATCTGGTGATCTTGCTGGTCACGGGAGTACCTCAATATCACGCAGACAGAGACACGTGCCGTGTGTGGACGAGCATTGTCCTGTCGGTACTGTCGCGTGAGAGGTAACATATGAGGACGCAGGATGTCCGTGACGTACCGTTGTGCCGTTAGAGTTCCCTCAATCACTACCAGCCGTGACCTGGAGTCACACCCGATGGCTCCCCACACCATGACGCCAGGAGTAACACCACTGAGCCTCTACAGAACACTGGAAGAGTGGGACCTCTCCCCAGGTCACCGTCATATCGCCTACGATGGTCATCCGAGGGTAGTGCAGCATCACTGGACACAGTGAATGACATCGCATTGTGTTCAGCGATGAACAGGCAGTTCTGCACTACCTCGGATCACCATCGTAGGCTAGTATGGTGGTGTTCAGCTGACATAGCTAGTATTTACTGTGTTGCTATGACAACTAAGACCCGCAGCAAAAAAATAATAATAATAATAATAATGATAATAAAGAAACAAAGAAGCCATAAACCTATAGCTCAGGCTATACTACCCTATAACATATACATTAATCATCGAAATGCATGTCTGGTGATCCCCTTCATAGAGTACGAAATTGTTCTTTATTACAGCCACTTAATTGTGGCGTCAAGAGATATTTTTCGCTGATTTTTTATTCTTTTTTTTAGTTACTGCTTTACGCCTCTCCAACAGGCGGGATTGGACGGGGGACAAGGAACGGGAAGGAATTCGACCTTGGCCTTTATGAAGGAAGCATCCCGGCATTCGCCTGGAGTGATTTTGGGGAAACCCAAATCTGGATGCCCGGACGGGGATTCGAACCCGCGTCCTCCCGAATGCGAGGCCAGAATTTTCGCTGAATTCATTAGTGCTAACTGAAGTCTATCGGTTGACTCAGCGCAGTTCCGTGATTGGCCGAAGTGGCCTTTTTGTCAGCCAATGAGAGCCGCGGCCTCGGGTCCCGCTTATCTCAGTAACTGTTACCCCCATGATAACTGTTATCGCATTGCACACACTTGAGTCTATGTAATGCCTTTCTAATCTCGCTTTCCGGGCGCTGATACAGCTCGACAAGACCAGCGGCCTTGTCAGACGGATTTCATGTGACAAGTGTGAGGCAAAACGTGTTTATAGACTTGATGAATCAACTCTTACTTACCTTTTAAGGGAATCGAAACGCTTGCTCTGACTGTCTGAATGTCTTTCCAATCGAGCAGTAAGTTCTCTTAGAGTCTGTACATCGCCAAAGGAAACACTGTGGTAACTCTCTGGCCTCGCATTCAATAGGACGCGGGTTCAAATCGCACCCATATTTCGATTTCCAAAAATTACTCTCCAGGGGATTGTGAGAATGGTTCCTTCAAAAGGCCATGGCTAAATTTCTTCACGTTCCTTGCCCCCAGTCCCTCAACGCTGATGAGGCGTACATCAGTGGTAACACTCTGGTCACGCATTCGCGAGGATGCGGGTTTGAATCCCCGTCCGGGCATCAAGATTTGGGTTTTCCATAGTTTCCCCAAATCACTCCAGCCGAATTGAGGGATGCATCCTTCAAAAGGCCGTTGCCGAATTCCTGCCCGTTCCTTGCTCCCATCCTTTCCTGCCTCTAATGACCCCGACGTTGACAAGGCGTAAATCCATAAGCAAAAAAAAAAAAGTCATAACCAACGAAATAAGAAAGATACAGATCCCCTACCTTCCAGAAGCGATTCAGTGCTGTCCTCTTCCAAATTGTCTGTATCCACATACTTATTGCTTTTTTTAGTTTGAAGAGGAAAGGAGCAGATTGGAAGTAGAGAAGGTTGGTACAGAACCTATGTTTACAAGTTCAACAGAAAGAAAGAATAAAGATTGGAAACGAGTTGTCGGGACAAAGCAGCATTGCATAAGGCAAGGGTGTTTCCTTTTCTCATTATTATTCAGTTTATATCTAGAAGAAATTGTTGTAAAATGCGTACATGGGAAGAGAGGAGTGCGAATTGGAGGCAAGAGAATAGAGTGCATACGATTTGCTGATGATATGGTCGTGTTGGCAGAAAGCGAGCAAACAAAATACTGAAAGGTCTAGATAAACTTTTTAACCGGTCGACCCCTTCATAGGATATTCGCCTTCTTATCGACCCCCAGATTAAGCATTTAATAAAAAAAATTAAATCATTTTTTGCATTTCTAATGCTAAGCAATAAGGAGACATGCATAACGACTCAACGAAATAATTTACAGTTCCCAAATGTTACAAAATCCACCCACTAACGGTAACAGAAAAAGGGGATATTTTCCACTGTCATTATAATCTCAAAAAAAATAATAACAAAATTATGGATAGATGGAGTAAACTTCGAATAAAGATCTGCCAAGTAGAACGGGTGCAAAAGTAACTGGTTGAAAGTTTCATCATTTACTTCACAAAACTTCGCAAACAGGCGGGAATTGAGAGGACGAGCTTTAATTTTATTTATTGACCTGATTTTTATTGGAACGTTCTTATTTTTCCCTAGACATTTTAATTGATCCTCTTCAGTATTAATCGACCCGCTTTCGACCGCCCTGTACTAATCGATCCCTGGAGATCTGTTATCGACCCCAAGGGGTCAATATCGACCACTTTGGGGACCCCTGATCTAGATGAAGCTTGTGAAGAGTTTGGAATGAAAATCAATACAGAAAAAAAACTAAGATTATGGTGATTGGCAAAGGCAGAAAACTAATAAATATTAAGATAGGAAAAGCTGATATCAGCTAAGTAAGATCCTTCACATATCTTGGAAGTACAGTCACTGAAGACTTGAGATGACACCAAGAGGTAAAAACTCGCATAGCCGTAGCGAAGGGAGCGTTTAATAGGAAGAGGCGACTATTAACAGGAAAAGCAGACAAAGCGCTCAGGAAAAGACTCGGCAGATGTTTTGTATGGAGTGTGGCTCTTTATGGGGTGGAGACATGGACACTGAGGCGAGAAGATGAAAAAAGGATAGAAGTGTTTGAGATGTGGATGTGGAGGAGAATGGAGATCATAAGCTGGGTAGATAAAGTAAGTAATGCTGAAGTGCTGGAAAAGGGGAAAGTACTTCAAGTCATAAGAGAAATAAAGAAGGACTGGGGTGGACAATTACTGAGAAGGGAGTACTTGTTAAGAGAGGTCTTAAGGCGCGTTCCCACGATCCCTTGTAACGAAGGCGAGACGGGACGGGACGAATACTCGACCACACGCCATGGGAACAGGGCCACCTCTGCTAGCGGAGACGAGACGCAGCTACCCACTCTGAGTCGGTAAACATCACAGGCGTGTGTAGCGGTGCGCTGTTGCCATCGGTTTGCAGCAGCGGTGCGCACCCCTTCTGTTGCTGTAAAGTGCTCTGTGCCAAACGACACTAGGCAACGTGGTGGGGAGGTGGCGGCGAGGTAAGCTAGGACTAACCTGCGGCCCGCGGTCGTCCCTACACTTCGGCTAATGAGGTCCCGTCCCGTCTCGCCTTCGTTACAAGGGATCGTGGGAACGCGCCTTTAGAAGGACTAGGAAAGTGAAAGGAAGAAGGAGGCACAAGATTACAGGCAACATCAGAGAAAACGGTGACTACATGCACATGAAGAGATGGTGCCGCATAACGGAAATATTTTTTTATTGTTGTATAGTAATGTGATGTTAAGCTAGAATTTTATTCATTGCTGTATGTATGTTTGCATTGTGAAATATTTCAAGACACTACCGCGACAGGACTTGCATTGGTGTGTATTCTCTGCAATGTTTTTAGTTTGTTTTGTTATGTTATGTTGTTAGTATTAAGAAGAGAATGTCTATTGTAAAATGTTTGTAAAAATCCTACTAGGAATACGAAAAATGGGGATCACGAGATGCAAGGGTTATTTTATAAGTTTACCAGTGTCTTCATAAAAAAAATCCATGGTAAACTAGAGGAGGCATGTGATATAACGGAAATTATTTTTTTTAAAAAAAAAAAAAAAAGAACACAATATTTAGCTCCTTGAGCAAGGATGAAAATGAATAATATATACTCTTAGAGAAAAGCAAGATGACATACAGTGCACTGTTTGTGTATATATGTAAATATTATGTAGTGACGAAGTGCACGTGGGAAATTCTGTGAATCATAGCTTGGAGAAACCTTCGTAAAATGAAATACAAAGTAAAACCGGATAACATCAAACAGAAGATGACACGAGCACTCGTCACACCAAAAATGTAATAAAATAGCGTTCGAAAATGAGAATAATTTCTCGAAACGCGTCACGCATATCTTAATAAAATAAATAATAATTTATTAAAGTAACTGTGTCGCAGAAAATTATTTGCAAACCTTATTATATTAAAACAGTTACAGACTTTCACAAAGTCCGTATATCATGGATAAAGTAAAAAAAAAAAAGTTTGCTCTGTCAATATGAAGACGTCAGGACGCTCCGTGGTTCGGATTCTTACATTAATCAGTAGGTCCCCTATACCCGGTAGGATTACCAGTTTAGGTTAGCCGGCTACGATAGAGGTAGGTACATTGCGCAGCCAGTAAGAAAACATCGACATATCTTCGAGAGCACAAGAAATTATTGCTTCCATTCTTTGCTCTGCCTGTTCGCTTCAAATCAATGCCTCATACTAGAGTTGTGAGGTACGAGATATTATTGCGCAATGAGAGGTTCTATAGGCAGATTAAGTTTTAAATTTATTTCAGTAAAAAAAATTAAAAAGTCTTAAACGTCAATAATAAGTCATTTTTAATAAAGTTAATTATAAGTCTTTTGAAATTGTCTTTTTAATGTATATATGAATCAAGCATAAGGCCGTGGCTGAATTCCTTCCCGTTCCTTGCTTCAATCCTTTCCTGTTTCTAATGACCTCGATGTCGACGAGGCGTAAGGCATAATAGAAAAAATTGTGCTAGCAGAGGTTTTACTCTTCGCAGTTTGCTCACCAGTATCACGTACTCACTTTTCTCTCGACGATTATCTCCCTTCTCAGCTTTTAGTGAGTCACGCCTTACCGGTTCATTAAAGTCGATCCTAATCAGCAGGTTTAATGAGGTTTTGGAGGCCGAGTGTCATGGATTGTGGTGTGCTCGAGCAGATTTCAGATTTCGGCGATTGCAAAAGGTCTTCAGATTTATCTTATTCCACTGTTTGCTTTGCGGGATCTGTTGCTCCGTGAGTGTTTCTTGTCAACGCGATAACTGAATAAGCGAACAAAATCTCGAAATTACTTACAAGAATTGTATTTTTTTTAAATATTATTAACAAGGTTGCTACAATTTTGCTAAATATCTGCATACCATATGTTCAGTGAGTCCTGATCAGTTGAGTATTCCATCAGTTGATATGCTGAATTTATTGCACTTAACGGTTAACACTAGCATTTCCTCTTCCACCTTATAATTCTGTCACCCTACAGCTGTTCACAATCTTCTGCGGTTTTGATCTCGTTTTGTAGCATAATGTCATATGCAAAAAACCTAGTTTCTGACTGTAAACCATTAACACAATCAATAGAACAAGTAAAAGAAGCTCCAATGCACTATCCTTCAGTTCCGTCTGTATTTCATACTCTAAAGCTTTGATTTCTACCTTTCAAGAATCCTTCTATGCATTGACCCCAATGGTTTTTATCTTATTTTACATCATTTTATAGCTCGCTCTGCCGAATGCCTTTGGAAGATGTAGTGCTACCTTTCAACTTGGTCTCCCTTGTCCAATCCATCCGAAATATCTTGCAGATAGCCCACTAACCGAAATTCACATGAATATCCCTGTTTAAAGCCATCTTGTCGATTTGAAAACCAGTTTATTTATTCACAGACATTTATGATGTTATTACACATCAATCTGTACAATAATTTGCCTGTCACTGATGTCAAAATAACCGATCTCCCATCATTTCTGGACAAACCGAGCGAGGTGGATGAGCAGTAACCTCACATTCAGGAGGACGCGGGTTCGAATCCCCGTCCGGGCATCCAGATTTGGGTTTTCCATGGTCTCCCCAAATCACTCCAGGCGAATGCCGGCATGGTTCCTTCACAAGGCCAAGGCAGAATTCCTTCCCGTTTCTTGCCTCCAGTCTTTTACGGCCTCTAATGACCTCGACGTCGACAAGGCGTAAAGCCATAATCAAATAAATAAATAAACTGGACCGGTAAAACTACAGTTTTTTACCAGTAAGCACATCTTCTACCTAGTCAGTTTAAATAACATTTTAATGTAAGGTACAATGTCACATCCTGCTATATTTAATACATCACCAGCCATTTTACCCTTCGGCTTTCTTAGTTCCCTCATATCTTCGGGTCTTTCCCCAATTTTTTAGTCTGCTCACTTACGTTAAGTGCGTCATTCTCTGAATTTCCCTCTCCCATCCCTGAATGACGGTCCATAGAGACCTCATCAGACCTGTCACTTAATATCTCTGCCTTTTTTATATCTTAAGTCGAGAATCGATGATCCAGTCTTAGTTGTTATATTCGCCTTCTTGTCAGGTTTTACTAGTTTCTGTTTTGAGAACGTTAGCTTAAGTAGTGTTGTGTCCAACATGGTAAAGATTTTTTCGGGATTCGCTGATTAAATTTTTTGAGAGACGTATATAACAAATTAATATAAGCAATTAAATCTCACCTAGACTGTAGATCTCGCCTAACAAAATGCTTAAGGCTCGGTTACACGGGACGATTTTTATCGCTGCGACTAGAATAGCAGCGATTAATCGCTTCGTGTGACAATGTAATCGCTGCGATTGACCCTTCTCGCAGCGATAAAAAATCGCAGCGATGAGAATTAAACATGTTCAATTCTCATCGCTACTAGCGCGCGATTGTGGCGGTCACGTGACCCAGTAGGCGCTACACAGCAGAGTTGTCATGGAGGAAGGACCTTCCTCCATGGTTGTTGTCGCCTCGTCTGACAGCTCAATCGCTACTCATTTCATTGTTGTCTGACGTTCGCCGTTTTTTTTTTTTTTCATTTAAATCCAATTTTTAATTTTTTTTGTCATTATGGAAAACGGGGAATGAAATGTGGCCAAAAGGTTGATTTTTATGTTTATCGGAAGGAGTGTTGCACACCAATAACAATAAATAAATTAACAATAATGCGCGAATAAAATCCTTTGAGTAGGTTTTTTAATGAATTTAATTGCACTAGACTGATCATTCCATCTGGCGAAAATCTCAGAAAAAATTAAGAACATTAAGGATGCATACAGAAAATAATTTAGCTATGAATAAACAGTGGCGTAGCTAGGTCAACAAGGGCCGCGGTGCAAAAAATTTATTTTGGGCTCTCAGGCCTGACGGGTCACCTTTTTTTTGCTTTGTGTGATGGTAGGTGCCCCCTGAACTGAGGATGGGGGTCCTTGAATTGTTCTTTAGGGGCACCTGAGCAGTGGTTAGCCCCCCCCCCTGAGCAGCGAGGGCCCTTAGTGAGGGGCTCCCGTGTTCTCAGGGGCCCCTCCCTTAGACGACGGTAGAGCTAAAAAAAAAAAAAAAAAAAAAAAAAAAAAAAAAAAAAAAAAAAAAAAAAAAGTCGCCAGTTTGCCGTGAAGGCTCCTGGAGCCTCTAAACTGTGCTTCAGGGGCCCTAGAGGTGCGCTTAGGGGCCCCTTGAGGTATGCTTGGGGGCCCCCTGAGCGTGAGGGCCCCGGTGCACTGCACTGCACCGCCTAGCCCCATAGTAGCTACGCCCCTGTGAATAAATACTCCACAGACTTCAGGCTATCACCACTTGCCATGTAACATTAGTTAATTTCTAGTTTGCTCTTACATATAATCGCACCTCTTGTCAGTGTATATGTTTCATAAGTTGAGGAGCAACTACTTCAAGGATTTTATGAAAATTTCCTTCAGTTAATCGTTGAATATTTCTGTAGGCTTGTGGATCCTAGTTCTATCAGAAGAAACGCAGAAGCCTCAACTTTTTCTATTCGTCTAATCCAGTAGCGGATCCATTTTCTTTTCTTTTTAAAATTTAATTTAACAAATGTTTACTCAACTCAGCATTAGCCGAAAGAATCAATCGTCTCAGAACTATACGACACGGTTTGCACGATATCATAACCAACGAATGAGGTTGATACATTACTTCTCTAGCCACAACCTAATCGCTCAAACTAATCGCTCGGTGTGACTGGCTTATAGCTGCTACTAATCGCGGCGAATGATCGCCGCGATTAGTAGCAGCGACAAAAATCGCCCCGTGTGACCGAGCCTTTAGATTTAAGCTTTCTGTAACCTGGGTAAGTGACAACAATGTTTGTACTGCGAGCCAACTTCTTTGTTGAATGTAAATATGTATCTTAATAGTAAATTCACTTGGGGTTGTGGTAAGAAGAGCTTTAAAAATACTTTAATTATTAAAATTTCTCAGTGTTGCCACCTTACGAAAACAAAAGTCACTAGGCCGTGTCTCAAAACTCACTAGATTGGGGGATATTTAGAGCTAAAGGATTCGCTAGAAATCGCTAAATAAAATAAAGGGAAGTGGTAAGGTAAGTGATATAAAAGTATCGTAATAATTAGTATTTTCATTACATTCAACATAAAATTGTATTAAAAATCTTCAAATTTCTTCAATCGGTATTTTTTCTTCATCGTTGGAGTTTCAGAACTTGCAGATGTGGAAGGATGAGATGAATGGTCAGTCTTAGATTTAAAATTTTGCATCTTTACCAACTGCAGCAATCACATCAGCAGGAAGCTCGTAACTGTAGCCGTTTTTTCACAACTTTTAACTGATTCCTTATAAAAAGAATTAGCTATTTACAGCTTTCTTATTTGTCAAATTGTTCTTAAGAATGTTCATTGTGCTGAAAAGCCTTTCTACTACGGCATTCGAGTGAGAAGGTGATAGGATATGGCTAAATCAGATAACACCAAAAAGGTATTTATTCCTGCAGCATTCTTGTATTGGGTAAGCCGTATTCCGTTTTCAATATATTGTGTACGCCATTATTTATCCGAGTCATGACAGAGGCGTTACTTACCCCAATTCCAATCAAGTTTATCGAAACGCTGCAACGTTGAATATCACTAAAAATCACCAAATATTTTTTTTTAGCGATAATATATTTAAGAATATCGCTTTCAGCTTCAAAATTCACTAAATCTAGCGACAAAATCGCTAAGGTGGCAATATTGGATTTTCTCCTGCTTTCGTCGATGTCGAGGTCATTAGAGGCGGAAAAGGACGTGAGGCAAGAAACGGGAAGTAATTCTGCAGTGGGCTTGAGAAGGAAGCATCCCGGCATTCGCCTGGAATTATTTGGGGAAACCATGGAAGATCGAAACCTGGATGCCCGGACGGGGATTCAAACTCACGTTATCGCGAATGCGAGGCCAGAGCTTTAACGCTAACCCACTACGCTCGGTTTCATTATTGGAGGGGATGACCATTTTTCCGTTTCATAAATTAAAAAAATGGGATGGTAGTTATCCTTTTAATTTTTTTATAATTGTAGTTTAATATCTGCATATTTTAGTTTATTTGGAAATACGCACTGGATTAAGGATTCATTACAAATATGGGAAAGTATGCAACTAATACAATCTGAACATCTTTTCAATATTTACTTGAAATGTTGTCATAGCAATAGGAAGTTTTAGGTTTCAATTGTTTCATGAGTTTGTTTATTTCTGTGACTATTACCATAAATCTATTTGGTAAAACTACCTGAAGAAACCTTAGCACACTATCTGGAGATTCTTTTTTCTGTACGTAATTTATCTACGGCTGTAATAAAATAGTTATTAAATATTTTACAAATTTCTCATACTTCAATATGCACAAATCAATTTTTTGTTGTTGTATTTTTATCTCCTTTGAGTGCTTTGCATATTTTCATGTTTCTCATTTTATCGTAGTCTATTCTATATAATTTCCGTTTTATTACCCGAATTATTATTTTCTCTGACACATACATGTTCCTGGTCTTCATGATCACGTTTGGTAGTATTTTAGAATAAAGTTTAATTTATAGTGAATTGATTTTCTTGCCTTTAAATAAGAAAATCAGATAATGGTGTGAAGTTTCTCGCCTGCTCTTCAGTTGCATTGTTCGTGTCAATGAGTTCAATAAAAGACATATCCTGCCATTAAAAACTGATTTTAACTCAGTACCGGAATCTCCTGAGACTAACAACATCGAACTAAAAAACAGTGGGATCGATCCAGAAACCCTTGGGCTGCGAGGCCAGCGCGGAAAATAGAGAATACAACACCGGAAGTAACGACGGAAGTCGCATCTAACTTCCGTGCGTGTCTGCGGAAGTTTGACGTCACCCTGTTACTAATACATTAGCTGCTTCCGAATGCAGAATCTTGAAAGTGAATACGCTTCATCTATGAGAGAAACAGACTGTACATTGAAGATGTTGTTCTTAATAACGTTAAAAGAAGGAATCAGTCGTTTTTTGTAATTTCTGTCTGTCTTTCAAAAATGTTTGTAAGGCGCACAGCACTATACAGTAGCGAAGTATGAAATTTAGGAACACAAGAAATGTAGTGTTGTAGGATGTTGAAAATTGACAAATAAAGGACGAACTGAACGAGTTTTGCGAATGATGTGCAACGAAAGAAGTTTTTGGAAGAGAGAGAGGATGGTTGATAATTTTTTAAGACATTCGGGGTTGATTAATTTGCTAGTGGAGGGAACAGTTGAGGGAAGGAACTGAGAAGGACAAAGATAGTAATATATGAAGCAGGCAACTGAGGTTTTAATGCGTTTGGTGAGATGAAGACGTTAGCGCAAGATAGGAAGTGTTGGATGATTCCATCAAACCAGTCGATAGACTGATAAGAAAGAAAAGAGAAGTATAGTTACGAATGATTCTTACAGACTCACCAAGTAAAACGAATTTTATACATTTAAAAAATATTATAATTATACAGAAAATATATAATCATTGTATTTAAAATATTGGATAATAGAGCTAATAGAGCCAAATTTCATCGACTCACACAAATACATTTAAAATAAAAACTATAAAATCCTTGACCGGTTGAGGCGAGTCTTTCTAGGAATCTCTGGTTGGAACCTGTTTAAGTGCAGAGCATGACGAAGCTTGAAGAATGTGAGAAGACCAACCCAGAGGTCCTCAACCTTGCTGACGTCAGCGCCACGTTCAAGGGCAGGTGGTGGGGGAAAGTAGGACAACAGGATACAAGACGAATGGCGGTACAAGAGAGTTGTGCAGCGTCTAATGTAAAACTACAATAAGACAACAAAATTATACTTCTTCAGTATGAGGAAACTTTCAACATTATATATTGCCCTAGGACTCAAAACAGATAGACAGGTCATTAAATACAAACTAGTGATCGCTCAGGGGTCGAAATTCGACCGTAATTCATTATTAAGTTTTTTTTGTGAAAGAGTAATGATCATTATTATAATTAATTTTTTACTTTCTATTTACCGATGGTTCATTTGAATTTAGTCCATCATACAATGATTTCAAATATTAATTTTGACTCATGGCCCGTAAAACTGCTTTAGCTTTATGATAACATGAAGTAAATGTATTCCTTCCCCCTGAAGAAACTTCTGATTCGAAATGTTTTGCATTTCAAAACCTGCATTGTAAATTCGAAACTATCCAAATTTCTTGGAATAACATTTAGTGCGAATTTAAATGAATCCATCAAAATAATTTCATCATTTTGTGTGTTCACTATTTAAATTTGGTCTATTATCATTTTGAATTTCACGCAAATAGGTACTCCTTCTTTTTTGTCTCTCTCTTTCTCCGACTTGGAATGGAAGGAGGTGCAAATATCTGAATTAAAAAAAAATCGTAATGAAATTACTGAAATTCAAAAATTAAAAGTCGCTTAACCAAAGTTTAACCTGTTAAATAATAAAAAGACGATATAGTATCTGGCAGTGGCGGATCCAGGATTTTGGTTTGGGGGGAGGCTCACCAAAGGCCATAGAGTATCTCAATGCTGGGAATACACATCAGATAGATGGCTCCGATCCAATTTCACGCACACACACGTTCATGAATTTAATTTTTATTTAATAATGTATTTTTAACATGTAAAAATATGCTTATTATATTTTTTTCTTTACTGTTGACCAAAGATCAGAGACATTGGCAGAATCACTAAGTATCGTTGCAGCTAAAAAAACAATTGAATGTAAACAACGAATGTTTTATTTTATTTATTTTAATCTGTTTGTAACACATATTATATATACATTTAGGCTTTCTGCACTTCTTCTCCATATAAACTTACCTGTGCCAAATCTCATACACCTCCGTTTGCGCAATATTCTTAAAAAGGGATCAGAAGTTTTCGCTTAGCGTATTAATATATAGAAGATAGATGGGTTGATTTTGATGACGTGGGAAATGAAACTAAAAGACATGAAATGAATCGCTTCTCGAGATAACTAATTTCGGAGTGATAGCAGATTTCTCGGTGGAAATTGCAGTAATAAAGAAGAAGTCGGGGGTCATTCGAAAACAAAAAGCGACTGAAGGATGTGCCGGACGTATTTTGGCGATCAGACCTGATTGGATATTGAGAAGAGAATTAAGTGCTGGAAAAATAATTTCATATCCCCATCATCTGAATACAAATATTCTGGTTTTCTTCAGCTTTCTTAAATCTGTAAGCTATGTCTATATCAATTACTGAAATGTGTTATAAGAAGTGCTACTATTCCCTCCCCCCCCCTCCCCGAAGCCTTTAGTTTGCTGGCAATTATCGTGATTCGGTGATTGGTTCAGACTCCAATTAGCGTTGATAATTGGTCTGTTATTGATCGCGTGACTCGTAACCTTTAGTCGAAAAGCCTTGACTCCAACAGAACTCAGACGCTCCAGTCAAAGTTCCAACAGGAGTTTAAGAAGCTAAATTAACGAAACTTTTTGCGTCAGGTTTGTGTATTCTGTAATACAGTTAGCAATTTGCAGCTACTATTATATTGCTCAGTGCTGGCTTTTGGCATATCCTAGTTCAGTTCCCGGTGTCGTAGTGTATCTATGATTTTACGTTTTATTCCTGTTTCTGATAGAAACTTGCTAACGCATAAAATCTCTAAGGGAGCTTCCATTAATTACGTGAGGTGAAATAGTGAGGGGGGGCGGTCCGGCAAAATCTCACGTCACCTATTTTAATTCTTGGTGGACAGTAGGGCTAAAAAAAGGTCCAAAAACTATGCATATATCGGCTTTAGGGGGGGGGGGGCGGAGTATAACCACTCTCTGAAGCAGGGGGGGGACTAAAAAAATCTAAAAAAAAAACTATGAGGTCGGTCAGCAGAGAGGGGGGGAGGGTCCTACTAGATTTCACCAAATCACACCAGAGGATTGGGGGGGGGAGGGGTTCCGGAATTACGGAAAAACACCTCACGTAATTAATTGACACCCCTTTACATAGATGTAAACCCTATACTCTGTAGAATAGCCATTTTATCCCCCACCCGGTATGGTTTGTAATCCCTGAAGCCCTTCAAAGATGAAATAACAAGCGTGGTGGTCTCGCATTGAGGACGCGGGTTCGAATCCTTGTCCAGATTTCTGCTTTCGATGGTTTCCCAAAATTACTTCAGGTGGATGCCAGGATAGTTCTTTCAAAAGCAAATGGCCGAATTCCTTCCCGTTCCTTATCCAACGTCTTCTCTTTAGTCTCCGAACGGTAAAGCCCAAATAATAAATAAAAAAATTATTCGTCGGTTTTAGGAAGATATCTTAGTCGAAGAGCGTAAGATACGTTTTGCTGAAAATAATTGTGTTTTGGCGAAAATAACTTTTTTTTCTCGTTACTAAGGAATATTCGGATTAAAACAAAATACAAAATCAAATGGACTTCCAGATGTGAGAGGAAATAATCCTGGCTTTATCACTATTAGTTTCCCTATAAAATATTGTTAATCTGCAACTTTACAATATACTGAATCGATTGTCACCACATATTTTCGTGTGAGAGAAACAATGAAACCACCGGTACCTAAAAGTAAATACTATATACATAAAAATGGATCTGTTTGTATATTTTTATGTTCTTTATACAAATCCACAGTTTTTATCCTATCTCGATGAAACTTTGCACATGTATACTTTAAAACAAAGGTGAAAAATACTGTCCCCCTTTAATGCATTGAACAAAATTTAAACGTGAAACTATTAAGTTTTTGCAAATATGTATAAAATGGTTACGAAGTCGCCTACAGTGGATAGTGATATTGTGAAAGCCTATAAAATTTCCTGTTTATTCGAGTTGGAGCGGTTCCGGTCGGACAATTAGTGAACCGAGAAATTCAAACTCGAAATTTAAAAATTGTTTTAAAGTTGATTTTTGCGACACGCAAACCCAAAGTTCTTAGCCGATCTTGATGAATCTTTGTTCACGTGTACTCTAAACCAAAGAGAAAAATACTGTTTACATTTGATTTACAAAAACCGATTCCGATCGGACAATTGCTGACCGAAAAATTCGAATTTGAAATTTAAAAATTGTTTTAGTGTGGCGACACTCAAATTTAATTTTTATCGGATCTCCAAGGAACTTTTTCACACGTATTCTTTAAATAAGTAGAAAATAAGTAGAAAAATGATGTTTATATTTGTTTTACAGACCTGCATTAATGTTACGGAGAATGTTATGACAATCCAATCAAACGGGATAAAACATCAGAAATTTCATATTCAGCCCCCGAGTAACGCCGTGTTTTCTGCAAGTACTTCATAATATCTCTACCTTTAACATAATAAAAACAAGCAGCTTTTCCAATCACTTGTTATGAGTCTGCAACGGAACTAACTGGAACTCTCCCCCCCACCCCTTCGTCCGCTAACGGTCGATTCCTCCCAGAAGCACCTGTTGATTCTCTAGTGACGTCACTGCTACCCCTTCCCCTTGGCAGCCCGAGCTTTCTCTGGAAAATTCCACCGCCCCGCCCTGGGAGACAGAGAGGTTAGTTCATCAAAGTGCTGCCAGTGCCTTCCCTACCAGTTCATATCTCTTCACCGTAAACATGTTGGGTATTCTGATAACGGATTTTTTGTCATGTCTTTCCTGGCTTGATGCCGGATCTAATGACAACATAAATTCTTCCACTTCACGAAATAAGGTTTCGGGAGTTTTGTACATCGCCTTAAAAGACTTGTCCTCAACGTAGTCAATAGTTGAACGTCGAACAAATGTTTGCGTTGTCTGAATATGAATTGAACGCCTGATAAAGCAAATGCTGCAATTTAATTTAACCTAATGTTGGTTGTTTTCTCCGTCTAGTTAGCTGCACTATATAGAAGGAGAAGAAAACCCAACATTAGGATAGCAGCTAAGGATATTGACCTAAGTATTCAAAATGTTAATTTAACCTAATTGCAACTGGCATTTTACTTACACACCTATTTTCCCATTTATTGTTTTTTTTTTATCTTTAATTATTTTGCTTTTAGCTTTTACGAATTTTAATTAAAATTCTTTCAGTATTTTGACAAAGCGCTCATCATTTTATTTAGTAATTTATTCCCTGACTTCCTGATCTACAAAAAAAGTTTTTCGACTCCCTAATGCTACAAATAGCTTGTGGTCATAATCATCTCTTTCCTTTCATTTATTATTTCTAATTCATCTACCACTATCTTTCCAAGCCCCATGACTAATATATGCCTCGCACACTATCAGCAGTTTCTTCTTCCTCCTCCTGTCTTCTCCAGCTCCCTTATTAGATCAGTTACTGTTTTGCATTAATTTCTAGAGACAAATTTAGTTACTCTCCTTTACACGCCCTCCAACTCGTGTATTTGATACCCAAATGGTTGGCCCATACTACACCACTATATTCAAGCAATGGTCTGACCAAATTTTGAAACCCAATTCTGTCACTTCACTGTATATCCCCTCTTCACCCTCTCCAATTTAATGTTGTTAATAAAGTACAGAATAAAGATGAATGTAAAAATAGTTTTTTCAAAGAATCTAAAAAATGAAGAAGTATATAGATGTTTTACACTGCCAGAAATAGTGGTTTCGTTAGTTTCTAAGTCAAGTTAAAAACCGAAGGAAAGAAGTTGTAAATGAAGACAAATTACTGTAAATGATGTAGATAATAAGAGGAAATGCATTACAGTGGGCGTGACAGAATGGAATAAGAAGAGATGAAGAACATATTACATGGAACCAGTTGAGACCCAGAAGACAGAAAAAACATTTGTGACCTTCGCTTCTGCAAAAGCTTGCTTTATGTTTCTGCAGCAAGCCGTGAATGCTGCATGGTTCGTATTACACGCAAAGCTCTGAAACAAGATGCAGGAAGCGCAACATCTTGAAGCTGTTGTAAAAAACACAGGGAATAATCATCATTTTTGTTACGGTTCCCTCTGAAGCTTAAACTTAAACATTTGTAACTCTTCATTACTTTAGTTCTTACTAGCCTTAACACAACAATGATGTAAAATTTCAAAAGCATCTTGGGATGTTAAAATAATCTTTGGTGTTTTGTGGCGGCTTGTAAAAACTTAATCTTCCTATGAATCAAACGATCTGGCGAGTCCAAAATGTTTCGATTTTGTTTTTTATTTCAAGATTTTTAAACTTTTTCGGAAAAACCATTTTGTTTCCGAAACTACAGATACGTAAATTGTTTCAAACTTTTTAGTGATATGTAGAAGTTTACAGGAAAAATATAGCGATCTTTTTTGGTGGTTATGGTTTCCTAAAAATAACTAAATGGGTAATTGTAGCAAAATTCTATAGTTTAGCAGGGTTTTTTTTCCTATAGAAAATCATATGTATCATGCGATAAAGAATTGTATCAATCGAATAGGAAATATGTAGTAAGAAATCCTTTTTTTGAAAATTTTTTCAATTTTCTCCAAACTAATAATCATTTTCGATTTAAATTTTTCTTAGTTTGATTTGTATATTACATTTGAAAGATAATTTCGCAAAAGCATTTTTAAATACAGTTTTTACTATCTTTTTTTTTTAAAAAAAAAGTTTCACCTTTTTTAAGTGAATTCAAGCATGGAGGAAATTCAAGGCGCATTTAACAATACTATCTTTTTTTCTGTGGTAGGGCTGCGTGTTAGCAATCACTCTCATTTCTTGCATCTACCGACTTTAATAATCTGTCACTATTTCTTCTCTGTATAGTTCCAATTTTATTATATGTCTTGATACCGTCAATCAGTGTTTATCCTTTTAAAGAGAACCATTATTATTGTAATACTATAACAACTAGAGCACTTCTTCACTGTTGATATAATAAGAGAGAAATTCATGTGATCTGGATCGATGTTGCGACATGTTGAGGTCTAGTCGATTGTTCACTTTGCGTGGTATCGATTAAGCTTGCATCTTACTGAGGTCTCTTTCCCAATAAACTCATTGAAAGAGATCACATGCGAGGGATGACGCAATCTCGGGAAGGGCTGTCAACAGTCACGTGAGACAAGAAGTTGGAATATTCCCAGAGTGGATAGCTGTGACAACGAGGTAGGTAAACATATTTATAATGCTGACATGTAACTAGAATTAAACTTTATTCAATTACTTCTGAAAAATTGGATTTTATCACAAAGCCGTTCAGCCTTAAATGTTTTGAAGAGATGTGTACAAAGTTCATGAATTTTTAAAAATTAATTGCTATAAATCTGAATGGATCTTGGACTGGTCTCAGATGCTGTCTGTATGAAGAAATCGTTTTCCATTTCCCGCGGATTGTTTGTGAGTTGTTTGTTCGTGTTTGTTGTACCCAGTGATTTTGTCACAGTTGTTGAACAAAGAGTTATTCCGGTAACTTCGCGTCTATTTCTATACTCCCACTGGTTTCTATCCGTTTCCCAAACTAAGCTTTATCCTGAAAGGCTTGAATCCGTTTTATGGCATTGTATAGGGTGTGGATAATACTGTGGTATTCATTTTAGGGTTGCCAATTCGAGTTCACCCTAGGGCTTTGCTAGTTTTAGTTCCATTCGCCTTAATTGTTAATAACGCGCTCTCGCAATTGAACGAAAGTTCAACATTCTATTAATTGCGGTAAAACAAGTTCCTCAATTCCCCAAGCTGTGCTTGTTCGTCGTAACTTCATTCTATTTTTTACTTATACCGTTCTTCTTTCGAGAATACAATTCCCGTCCCCATTCTCTTTTCGGGCTAATCTTTTCTATTTTCATTATAATAATTCCATCATCTGCGCTGAACTCTGATTTTTTAGACATTGGTATAAGTCATAAAAAACAGATAATTGAATTGCAGTTATAGTGAGATGGGTAACATTGGGATCTCTTTTTTGAGGTTCAGATTTCACGAGTATGGTGGAGTGGTTCGCTACCGTCCATTATAAAGAGTCGTCATCCGTCGGGGAAAACTAGGTTAAAAAATCAGTGACACCAAATTAATAAAAAGCCCGGTGAGTAACCGAAACTGACTACCGGTCGGTATTTCAAATAGATCTTAAGAGGAGTTCAAAATAGTTTCTAGATGGATGAATCGCTGATGACATTCTGGTCCAACATTTCCATGGATAGGCAGCAGGTATGTCCTCCAGTCAGAGATGTTGTAATTTCAGATCTCGCATACCGCGTTGTGATAATTCAATTTTTGCTGCCGCATCTACCAGAGTATTAGCTGAAAAATAATATTTTCCCTGTTTTGAGTAATAAGGAATTGTTAGAGATTTCTTAAATTAATTCGTTCCTTTCTTTTAAAAAATCGATAATTTCGTCTAAATTTTCAGCTTCCAAAAATACCGAAACGTGAAAAGATTTTGGATTGAACTGTACTGTCGAAAATCATGTTAAAGCTTCACAAAATTTGATGCTTCAAAAATTTAGTCATAATTCGGTGACAAAATTATATTCCATAAAATTGGTATCTGGGTACGGTTAACGTTCTGGCCTCGCATTCGGGAGGACACCGGTTCGAACCCCGTCCGGGCATCCAGATTTGGGTTTTCCATAGTTTCCCAAATCACTCTAGGCAAATGCCGGGATGCTTCCTTCAAAAGGCCACGGCCGAATTCCTTCCCATTCATTGCCTCCCATCCTTTCCCGTCTCTAAAGACCTTTATTTATTATTTATTTATTTATCAATCTTGTTCCATGGATCCCTGCTGAGGAAGTACCTCTGGGATGTGAAACATGTTGCTGTTAAGAGACGTTAAGCAGTTTAAAAAAAGGGTATCTGGGTGTAATATTATACTGATAAGAGCGCCAGACCCATGTTATCATTATAATACCATCTAAAATATTAACGTTGGCGATACTGTCATGAATCAGACGATAAGGACCCCTGTCGGTTTACCGACAGTTAGGAAGATGATAAAATTTTATCCGCAACTTATTCAGTGGAGAACGGAAATATTACATTTGTCTGGAATCGTGTAATTTGAGTTCTGTGTGCTAAGTATATTTTTGTTTCTGTGGTTTATGTAGGGGGGATTAAGGAACCGTCCTAGCATTTACCGGGCCTAGGACTCTAATCTAATCCACTGTAGTGGTGCTTTAAAGTCAGCAATGGTCCCAATACACTTTCCTATGATGCTCCTATCTTTCCCGTCTTGTGATACCTTATTTCCTGCCATACTCTTTGCTTACCACCTGCTAAACAATTCATCCACCCATGGAGAAACATTAATCGATCGGTCGAATCTCTTTTTTTGCTGTAATAATTGAAACCTGTTCTTCATCATTGTATGGCTCTCTGTCTTTCAAACCAAGCACAGTCTCCTAAATATTGATTAAATCTCCAAGATTAATTTATGTCATGATGGTTCTCATGCTTTCGTTAGATAGTATTACTGGAGCAGCTTATGATCTTTTCTGGGAAAAGATAACAGCGCTGTAACATTTGCGCACTTAACGATAAGATAAGCCGATAATATACCCAGCGTAAAACTAAATGCTCCAACAAATATCATATTTGGTGGCACTTTTGAAGACTCAAAAAGCACTCGATTTCTATATCTAGAATATGCGTATGTCATAGTTTATTACTGCTTTTCTGTCCAAACTTACGTTAATCTTTACTATTAATTTGGACTCGCAAATCAGCCGTTTTCCTTTAATATTTTCTGGACGAAGTGTAGTTATAAAAAGTTTTAGGATGAGCTGCATTTTTCAATCTCTATTAAAGCTGAAAAGAAGTTTGTTGCCGATATCAAGGAACCGCCAAGAATAATCTCACAAAAATCGTACGAAACAAAAACCTGATTTTTTTCCACCTGATTTTATAGCTGACTCAAAGGGGGCATCCATTAATGACGTGACGTGTTTTTCCGGAATTCCGGACCCCCTCCACCTCTGGTGAGACTTCGTGAGATCTGGTCGGACTTCCCCCCCCCTTTTCCAAGGGCGGTTATACCCCCCCCCTCCCCCCTAAGGTCGGTTAAGTCGACTTTCGGGTCATTTGTAGACCTTTTTTTTTTTGGCTCTACCATGCTACAAGAATTTCAAAACCTCACGTGAGATTTTCCGTTTACCACCCCCCCTCCCTTGGAGAGGTTTCGTGGATTTCGCCGGACCCCCCCCCCCCCTCTTATTTCACCTTACGTCATTAATGGCGCCCCCTAATCTCTCCGCTAAAATCAATATTTCGTTGTAGAACGCTTCGTTGGTATCTACAACATATTTGTACTCATTTCCCGAACTATTTTTCGAAGTATGAACGGACGGGAAATTAATGTAATGGGTATAACACATGGCATGCATATCAACCTCAGTCAACTTGTTTGCGAAAAAACCCATAAAAACAGAAAGGCGAAATAAGTCTATTATCTTCTTATTTAAAACACCACTGACCACAGGAATATTAACGGTTGAATTTCGTATGTTACCAGAAGGCCTCAAATGTACTCGCTGGTAGTTGTTCGGCTATCACTAATCATAGGCCGTAGCAGGATAGCCAACTTCCACTACACAAGAGCCATTTTGTCAGCAGTACAGCGACTCAGTGGTGGCACCTCTGTGGTGCTTAATGATTCAGTCATTTGTGTCATCGTTAATATTATTATTGTTTGAATAAAATTATGTTCAGAGTTTTTTTAAAACTGGAATATTTCAGGTAGCGATATGAAATTGGTACTCGGAAGAAGTATGCACTGTTACTTGAAAAATGTCGATAAAATAGATTTAAGACATTACAGCATTGCTTTTTTTCAACGAGAGAAGTGAGATAATTTCGATTCGTAAAAGATTCGCTTTCATTCATCAGCTTTCTAGCAGTGATGAGATAGTATCAATCGAATATACGTTTACAACATTAATATTAATTAGACTTTTTAATATCCTTTTTGCAGCCCACTTACTCTGTTATTAATTATTTTTTAATTGCGATGTAGCAGATGCTCCAGTGGCAATTACCCTAGTCAACTAATTACCCCATTTTTTTTATCTTATATACTTTGAGTGTTAAATTCACTCACATTCATTCATGCATTCAAAAATAATTATTCTGATATTTACTTGATTGATATTGTGGTTTTAATTAGAAAGTAAATAATTATATTCATGTACAGTTTTTTTTCTTGTTATATTTTGTCAAGAAACATGAAGTTTAAAAAGAAAATGAAAAAGTATTTTCTGTAGAATTTTTTCCTTCTTTGCTTTGCTATCGCGTAAAAAGAAGTTTAAAACTTAAAAATAATTTTGTAGCTATCTTTAATATTTAATGTGTTCCTTATACAGTTTAAAATTTACTAAAGTATCAGTATTACTTGGAGTTTGCTCGCTGTTATTTTCAGGTTGAGAGAAATCCATTAATATCGGTGTCTGCCCAACAAGGCCGAATTTATGAGCGATGCGGCCCTCGCCCCGAAAGTCATTAACTGCGCTGAATTCGTGGGCGATTGTTTCATCAGCGACCCAACTCGATTCTTCTTGAATTTTTTCCAGATTCTGTATATCTTACGTTAATGATGCTTTTTCGAGTATTTTTCGTAGTTTATTTTGAATAGCTTTTCCCGAAAATGTAGGTGTGGATATCATTGGATAAGAAAGGGTGGGGTGCTTTGATCTAAATCGAGAAACATATGCATTTCCTTGAGAAGATTTCTGGAATCGAGATTCTTTGCGAAAGATGGGAAAGAACTTTAATGTTCAGCTAACACGCTAACGGATTCCTTACCAAATAGGCTCAGTTTAGTTATAACGTTCAGCTTATATGTTCCACTGTCTGCACAGGGCTCTAGCCCGTTTACGAAACAAGTTTCAGAATTGAAATTTGCACATGATATGTGTTTTGCAGACTCAAAGCCGAAAATCGTATTTAATATTTTCTAAAATTATATTCTATAGCAGCGATTTTCAACCTGTGGACAGGTATCCGCAAGCAGAATATTAAAAGTTTAATAGAACTGAAAATATGACAAAAATAATAATAATAATAGTCTTCGTTACGTATTTTACTTCCTCATGTTCATAACATTATAATTAAATTTTAAGAGTTCAAATTTCATAAGTGTATTTCTGTAGGAATTCAAAACACACTTTTAGATTTATTGTATTTTTACGATATTGAAAATATAAAAAGATTCTCTTCTATTTGTTGATTGCTTCAATACAAAATGTAAATTTATGCCTGAAAATCCAGTTAATTGTTACCGTACATTAAAAATTTCAGAATAATGGTAAAGTTATGACTTCTTCCCTCGTTCAGTAATTTATTTTTTCTACACTAATACCTCTGATTTCACTGATAAACGTATCTTTGCAGTAGACATTTGGTTTGACGATAAGTTTCTTTCAAGCTAAAAGCTTTGTACGTGTCCGTTTGGAGAACTGATTGATATCAATTAGCTTGTGTGACGTTTCGAGATTCCGTTTTTGTGTTTTCCATTCCTTCTTTTACGGACATAAAACGGAATGCGTAAATGACACACAGTCTTGAACTAGAAATTATAAGCAGTAATTCCAACAACAACAACAACAAAAATTTCGTTTGAATTTGCGTCAAAGTCGCTAGTTTATGAAACTGCTTATCGAGCGTAAATCTGAATCCGTAACACCCTCGCCTAGCAACCGATAGGACCCAAATTCCAAACATGTATCATCCACCCATATAGAATTTCGTGATGCTTTCTTTAAATAAACTGTCACCGAATTCCTTAGCGTTGCTTTCCGATTATACTGAAAGTTTCATTTGCAACATCACCGCTGTCGCCGAGAATAAGACCTAGAGGGAAATAAATAAACAACATTGTAAATACGTGAACTTTCAATGATACAAACCATATAATAGTTCTTCATCGTGTACGATTTGCCAGCGAACCGTTCCTAGAAATTTAGAATATGCCGTGAATCATTTCAGCCTTGTTTACAGTCGGAACGAGTAGCTCTGCCTAGTCATTAAGTAACATTCTTACCACTTTCAGTAAGGTTCCTTCAAATAAGCTGTGCCGTATCATTGTCTTAAGAATTGCAGCGCCAGCGTTATTTGGCGATTCAGCGCTTCGCCGGAAACACCAGCCATCTCACGGCCACGAAAAGAAGCAGTTAAACAACCTCTGCTTGGCGCAGGTCCCAACTTGACCGAACACAAAGCCTGTGACGCACCGCCCCCCCCCAGCACCCTGTCACGGGACTCCCTTCCCCTCTTTTCTCCTCCTCCCCACCACCCCGGCCTGCTCGTGCCGGCGTGCCATTGGTTGATAGTGACGTCAGGTGATATTTTGGGATGCGCCATCGGCCCAAGGCATAAAACCAGATCGGGTGCTCGCTTGAAGGCTAGTCTACATTTTGCTCGAACGGTAGCAGGTTCTGTGTGCCTGCTATAGACGTATCAGTGTTCTTAGAACGGATTATAAGCTGCGCCGACCCAGCGACTGTACAGTTTGCCGCACGTTGCGAACTTCACTACTGGAAAGTGCGCCAGAAAGATCGATTTACAAGGGAAGGTAAGTGGCAAAAACTCGCAGTCTATGCTTTCGGCGCGCCGAAAGTTCTGGAAGTATGACCTTGTTCGCGCGCCGGTCACGCGGCTAATGCGTGCGCGGGGTAAAATATTTCTTGGAAAACTAGTTGGCTAAATGAACTTCCGACATTGTTCTGGTGCGGTTTGACATTCAGGTTGCTAGGCGTCAACTTCAGCGCTTGAATGTCAGGCTTCCCGGCCGGCGAAATATGGATTGCGCAATGTTGCGCAATAAGTCTGATCTGTCAGAATACCGCGGGAAAAAGCTACTGAACACTTGAATATGCTGCTAACTTGCTGTATTTAATGAATTTATACAAAACTTTTCAATTATCCACTTTTTTCTCAATTCGACTTGACAGCTTCTGCTTGAACTTGCCGCAGCAATATCTGTTCATGTTAACAACCACGAAATTCAATTTTTACATCCTTTCCTTCGCCGATTTGTAGTCTTTTACTTATCAAGACTGTGCGTTGCTTAGGTAGAACATTAATATACGTAAATGATAGAAGTTTTTCTTCGTGTTGTGTAAATACCTAACATATTCTTTTGGGGACACTAACCGTACTAAATTCACACCATTAATTTGCGTATTGATTCCATTCGAGCAGTGATCCTATACAGGCTTATGTAATAATCATGCAAAATATTTGTAGGAAAACGAATCGTCAGCAAAGAATTTAAATCGCTTTTCGGTTATTGAAAATTTGCTATTTGACATAGCTTCGCGTAGGTATGTTTCTCGTCGAAATCGTGGGTTTTTTTTTCCATTTATATAACACAGTGGATGAAAATGCCTGGACAAACGGCGCGGAAATTGCACATAAAGAATTCCAGATCATATTCTTAAAAAATCGTGAAATGCTAAAGTATGTATGCAGGGAAATTGCCATCAGGGCCTATGATATTGAACGAAAATTATACCAAGCTTGTACGCCCGTAGATTTCTGCCCATTTCCCAGCTTGACAAGCTGACAAAGGTTCAAGCCAGCCTTTTTCGAGAGTTTCGCGGCTGTTATATAAATCACCTTGTCCTGTACTTTGACCGAACAAATTCGCAAGTCACGTAGGCTAGTTACATAACGACCGTTCGCAGCGCGTTGGCCTGCCACTTGACATCACGCTAATGACCATTACGTAAGCTAAATGTTCACAGACCTCATAATCAATAAAAATTACAATATATAAATCGCCCAGTTGGTAATCATCCGCATTTTGTTACAAGCGAAGGCGACAATTGAAAGACGAACATAAGACTATTGTTAATAGAGTAAAAGAAAAACCATTTGCTCAAATACCTTTGTCTTCGAACGAAAAGTATATAACTAACAGGAACCCAGTGTGGAATGCTTATGTGATTTTTTTACTTTTATATGATTGGCCATTCAATTTCACTAAAAAAAATTCTGTGGTTTCTCCAGAATAATCAAAACAAAATTTAGTAAAGTAAAATTAAAAAATTGCATTTTTTTTTCTTTCACTGCCTCTTCTTCCTTATATATAGAAATAAAATATTTTTTAGTCATGAAAATTTAGTTCAAATTATGGCACTAACCATTTTGCCAGGTCTAACAAGTAAACAAAGCTGTTACAAATGCATGGGAAATAATAATCATAAATTAAATAATGTAGGGCAGTGGTTCCCAATTAGTGGTACGCATACCTCCGTACCTCCAGGGGTACGTGAGGTTGCTCCCGGGGGTACGCGAGGTTCTCTCTTGACTGAGGTATTCAATAAGATAATAAAAAAAAACAATTATGCAAACTTTACTACCGCCAAAATATATTTTAAGATAGTCAAATGGTGTGTGTGTGAATTACATTTCTGTAATGCTGTGGTTGTGCGAAGCACTAGACTGGAATGAACACAGAGGCAAATGTAGCTATAAGGGGGTACGCGAGGTTCAGCTCTTTCTTGAAGTGGTACGCGGGAAAAACTATTTGGGAACCATTGATGTAGAGTATAAACTAATTATCAACCCCTAAATTTTTGGGGACCCATGTGTGATGCCTGCTCAAGCCACATAGATTCCATCCAGTTTTCTCTAAGTCACTTCAAGCAAACATCAGGATGGGCTCATTAAATACACAATTTTGTTTATAGTTTCATGTTTTCCTGAAGTGAGTATATTTATGAAATTAGTATTACAGTAAACGTTGCCTTCCACACTGGGTTTCATGGAAACCAAAGGGGGGGAATATGTTATGGACATTTTCTAAAAGAAATGATTGTACGTTTTGTGGGAATTATATTTGTCTGACTTTCGCCAGTAAATTTTGAGTTTTCTTTTTGGGTGAACTTGTTCTCTCTTAATTTGAGAGAGATGAAAATGTGGTGGAGGACACTATGTAAATATGCATGCCATCATTTAGCATTTATTAATAATTTTCTTCTTCTCATTTTCCAGGTTGAGAGAGACTCAACTATCCCTCTAAGAAGACAGTTGTCGATCGCCACGATTCGTAGTGAGCATCCTAGTGGAGTAAAGGTATTTTTAACTGAAGTAAATGAAAGAAACGAATAGCAGAAAAAAAAATCAGTTTTACTTCTTTTTGGTTTGATCTTTTAATTTCTCTCTCTGTCTTTTGTTTCTCATCTTTCTGTTTGTTTATGAAGGTTTTCAGTTCCATGCCTTCATCTGTAAGTACTGATCATTATCACATATCTCAACAGATATAGCCAATGTACTACCCTCTCTCTTCTTATCTCCATCAAGTTAGAAAAAAGTATTTAGAGCTCTTTTAGGTGTTTCTGGATTATTTTTAAACAATCTTAAAAAGAGTAGGTACCGATGAACATACAATTGTTACTAATATTTTCATCTGTTGTTTCCAAAAAGGTTTATCTCCATTGGACTTAAATTGGTGTTGAACTGTTGTACCTATGGCCAATAGAAAGTTTTTTGCTTGTAGACATCCAAAATGCTGTCTAAAAGATAAATTACTTTTTGTACTGTAAACAAAATTTTGAGGCCTGTGCATACAGTTCTACACTGAATCCAAAGATTCTGTGATGAATGTTTGCATTGATCTCAAATTTGTATTTGTGTGTGCGGAAATTGGAATACTGTGATGCTAGCGCTACATTTTACTATTGAGTACTATTTTCTTAAAACAATGATGTTAGATGAATGGCTGTATCCTGTTGAATAAAATTAACTTGATCTGTCCTTATTCTCCAAAGTTCAATTCCAAGAATCTTTGTTTATATCTGATTAACAATAGACAATTTTGTTCAAAGCAGTAGAGCATATCAATCATTTGCTGACTTCGTGCTATAAAAAATATAATTACACATAGTAAATTTATGTGTCACACAGGGTGAGTTTTCAATAAGTCCATAGTGCAACGCGTAACACAAATTATTTGTATTAATTTCAAAGCCCATTGGAGATACACCGCACGATGACGGTAGTACATTGTAAGATGCAACTGCAATATGTTGCCCAAATATATAATAGTGTGTTGTATGTATTCTCTGAGGTGTGAGCGAGGCCGGCGCGTGGGCGCGGTCTCCGAACCCTCCCACGCGCCCCCTCCTCGATGCGCTGTGTGTTGTCTTGTCGTCGATTGTATCTGCTAACGTTGCTGGCTTCTTTTTTAAAGGTGCCTATATTTGGGCAGCAGCAGTACGCACCCTACAAACACCACTACGTTTGGTGCTCGAGACAAGACTCGAGAGTTGTCTTTAGCATTATACGCTGCTCAGTTTAACCAATTGTTTCTCCCAATGTGGTCCAATCTTGCAACTGTGGACTATCTGGTAATGTTTTTTTGAACTTTTTACACCTATTAATTTAGCACTTCTTCTTCGCCGAGTGTGGGGGCGGAACTGACCCGGGCGGGTACCGGCGGAGGAGGCGGTAGCCGTTCCTCCCGTGAGGGCACTGTTCAGAACCTTTGCCCTCACCGGCGGTGCACTTCGCACTACTCCGAAGTCTCGTACCCGGTCACGGTGTCGCACGTCCGTCCAGTGTCGAGTTCAACCTTTCTGCACAGTTGCCGGACTAAATTGCCTACAGTTGCCCTTTATTCTCAACAAAATTCCTGATATTAACAACAACTTGCCCAGAGTCTGTTTACCGAGGAGTCAGCATTGCTGGCACATCTTTTTCCTCTGAACTTTCAGTCCTGCCTCAAATGTAGAGCTTTCTGTGGCCTTAATCGTCAATTTGCAATATTGTTTTAAAATGATAGAATGTGGCTTTATTCCTCAAGATATAAAGAGTTAGTTTTTCCAGCTTTGTAACTCTAAAGACTTCATAAATTAGAGGTAATATTTAAATTAATACTGTCTAACTTGTACCAAAGTTAATGAGGAACTATGTATTTCAGAGAATATAATGCCAATACTATACCATTTCTGACAAAAGAATTTTACACTGTTTGTGCCATACAAAAATATCAGATTTGAAATAGAAGGGTTTTTGAACCCACTAGACTTTTGTAGCCAGATAAAATCATTTTCTCTCATATAAAGTTAAAAACTTTGCATTTGTTAATTTTTCCAAAATTATACCTTCCAGCTTTTGTTTGAACACTTGTTTCACTTGTTCCTCTGGTGAAACTTTATCTCTTGTTTCCCTAATGTCTCTAGGAATGTGTACTAGACACGTACAACCTCCTCCGCAAACAGACTCTGACTTACCGTGTGGTGGCAGAATGCATTGCCACAAATCCTCGTGGAACTACCGGGGCTCAGTTACGCTGTGATGCCAGTCACTCTGAGTGGCTGGTCATTACTCTTCAGAGGATGGCTCCATTTAAAATTTTAATTGGAGCTTTGCACACAGGCTGAACTGACTGATCTTTCTAGACATAATTTCTTGATAGTAAAACATTTGATTCAGTTTCACTGCTACAGCAGATGATTCTGCAGCATGTCAATAAACCACATGTGTTTCTATAGCACTGATGTTAAAATTGTGCAACTCTCTGAAAGCAGTGAATCTGGAGAAAGTGTTTAGAATTATCACAGCAGTAAGTTGCTTAAGCTGAACTGGAAAATCATCAACCACTTTTTTTACATTCTCAAATGACATTTTTCACTGTACCACAGTCATATTTCACGTTACTCGTTCATTTGTGACAAAAATATTGTAAATGCACTTTCTCTGTGATTTTTCATTCCTCGTGTACTTAAAAGCTACCTATTTCTACTAACTGGTTGGGTGTTTGTTCATTGGGAAGTTAAAATAACAAAGTGCTTAACATTTTTACATTTGTCCAGTTTTGTAATGTCAGCAACTTTTAATAAGTATCTCGACAATTTGTAAGATATAAGTAATTTTGAACAGGGAACAGATAAATTCCGGATGGGAAAGAAATCAGCCACAAATTACCCTCCTTATTTCATTAATGCACCTGAAACTTAAACTTAACACTGTTGTAACTAAATTTGTTTTTACTTTGCTTTAATGCAGCCACATTTGCATAATTGTTGGTTCCAGTTCAGCTTGGCTTTTCCCTAAGCTTGTTTAAGGATACTGTATTTAAAAAATGTGATCAGATTTAAAGTTTTGTCATTATAAACTGCTCACCACATTTCAGTTGGAGTCTCGTTAAAATCATGAAGACACACTTTCAGCACAGAACACAGTTTTAATTTCAACTCATTAGAATACCTACAAAAAAAAAAAAACACACGAACAAACAAAAAAATACTTAAATGATTGCAGAAGTGAAAATTATGGGTATGCCAGATATAACTGGCTGCCTGTATGGAGGTAGGTGAAAACAAATAGCAGCAACATTTTTGGAACAATTAAAACACAACACACACTCACACACACACACACTTGAGGTCTTTCCAGAACAAATACACACACACAGTCACTTTCGAAGAGTTGGGAACCCCTTTCCTAACACACCATTTCATCTGCTCGCTCCCTACAGCAAACGTCCTCAAGATGCAACCTTCAGCGACTGCCGTCCGCCGTGCCTCTGCCGTCTGCCATCAGCGGAAACGGAAACAAAATGCAGCTGCTGCCATCTCACGGCGGAATGCAGCATCGCCGCGGAGCCCAGCCCCCACCGCCACTGCCCAGGGCCGCGGACACCGTTCCCACTCTCACGCCCTCACCGCCGTCGTCCGCGAGCTGGGAACCGTCTACGGACTTGAGTGAGTATCCCGGAGGGCGGGAGTGAAAGCTCTGCTTAAGGTAGAGTAATTAACTGAAATGGGAAAATTGTGAAATCGGTGTACTGCACCCAAAAGCAGAAGTTAAAAAAACTTAATCCAGTGATAAAATTTTAGGCGAGGAGCATTCTGCTACCATTATTTTTGGATTGAGAACAAGTATAGATGAAAGTAGTTAGTGCTGAGGGATTATCGCAGAATAGGGGGAACTTGTGAAGGATGACATTTTTTTGTGAGGGAGAGTTACATGTAAGTTTGTGGTTCTTGTTCACTGACAGAGGAGGCTAGACTATATACTCACAGTCAAAAATAGTACAAATATTTGCTACTGTATTAATTCTCAGTGCAGGATATGTAAAATTATAAGACACTTTTTTTTAGGAGTCCATGGTTATTTTAGATTCCACACAGCCACATGTATTGCTGGTGTATTGTAAGCTCCGCATATGTTAAACATTAAAGCTAGGAATTTCAGATGAAGTTGTAGGGCTGCCACACCTCAAGGTAATAAATATTAGAATCTGAAGTGACAAAAGGATTGTCAGAAACTATAGTCCCAGAAGAATCGATATATTGTTATAAAAATTTATATATACATATCGATATTAATCAGTCTTGTTACACTCTTAAAGGCTGTTAGGTACCAATCATGACAGTGCTCGATTCTAGAGAGAGATGTGTTTTGCTGTAATAGTGCGAAGGAAATTATTTCGACCCAGTGAAAAAAGGAAGGACAGAGGAAGTAATCTCGACATCTACCAAAGATAAAGGCAGGATGTTAACAGCAAACATGAAGAGACAGATGCATTTGTCGCTGTCTTCATCTTTGGTTTGTTTACTCAAAAATTAAATTAAGCTACACTTAATATTTATCTTAGGAGTTTGGTTTGAAGCTCTTGGTTGTGGCTGGAATTAGTTTAACTTGGAATCTGAATCTCAGAACAGAGCTACTTAGAACTCAACATTGATTCAAAGAGATTTAGGCATTCAGATAATAATCCGAGTAAGGGCTACGGAGTGTAAGTGGCAGCCCTGAATTCAGAGTGTATGTGTAGGGCTGTTAGTAATACTGAACCAGTCGGTACGGCACGGCAGAGTCCAGACGGTTTCCTCTGACTCCGCAGTGACGTCGCCCGTGTCGCTGTTCTTTCCGAACACGAGTGCGCCGACACCTCCCCCTTCGGAGTCTCCCGATTCGCCGTCTCGACGCGCCGTGCCGCACCCTTGGGAGCAGTCTCCCGATCTCGTGACGGCAGAGAGCTGTATGGAGAACTTCGTGGATCTCGGCCAGTACTGTGCAGCCCGGGGCTCCAGCGAACCACTCGACGATGAACTCAACACGCCCGTCATAGGTGAGTGACTTGTGCCGTACTGGGCCCTGCCCGCTCTAACATGTGACTGTGTGTGGCATTCCTGTCAAATAACCATCACCCTTCCTGAGCAACTAACAGATATATTAATGTGAAACTGCAATAATACTTTGGCTAACAGTATTTGAGATTTAATATTTATATGAGGCTTATCCATTATATAAGTTTACGTATTGATATTAATACTGTACAATACACTCTTGTGTTGGGTTAAACACCATTCTGCATTGTATCACTGATTTCTGCAAACAGCTATTAACTTACCTATATAGTTTTTTATTAGTTTTCAAACTGCTGCCTATTGTGATGCAGTATGAAAGTTAGAAGACGAGCTCTAGGTATTGATTTTCTTGACCAAACTCTAAAAATCACTTAGATTTGTTTAGAGGCAAAATTTTTTGATTGACAACAAATCTAACTTGTGTATTTCCATTATGATAATAAGTACTAATGATTTGCATTGATACTGACTCTTCTGATAAAAGAAAATCGGCCTACAGAAATTAAATTTGCCTTTTTCCAGAAGTTACACTTTTCTGGAGATTGGGCAGGGTGGGATGTAAGCATTATTATTTGGCTATTTTAAAAAAATGGCAAACCTTTCCCTTATGATTAACTGAACATGAAAGCAGTTATTGTTAGTTTCCATTGAGCTTATATATGATGTAAATAAATGTTCTAAAATTTGTGAAGTTTTCTCCTTTGAGGAACAGAAGGCTTGGTATGTATCGGAGTAGAATTATGTCAGATTGGAGTGGGATTTTACACAAATAGAAATTATATTAAAAAAAAAAACATAATGTGATGCAAGTACAAGGTGTCCAGAAAAGGACTCCCTGATTTCAAAATTAAATATCTCGAAAACAAAGATTGATAGAGGAATGCAGTAAACGGTATGTTTATCGTGACAGCTGTAAGAAGTGTATACAGCAGTTTGAAATAATAGTTACAAAAGCTGCTAACAGATGGCACTGTAATCGCCATACATAATGCCTAAATAGTGATCCAAAGCTCAGGGTAGTGCCAGTGGTGAATATTTTGAAAACATTGTGATGTGATTGTTTGCAAAGATTGTTTTCATACGATTATTTCACTTATGTATGCTGATATGAGCTGTACAGCGTACAGCGCCATCTGTTAGCAGCTTTTGTAACTATTATTTCACACTGCTGTATACACTTCTTACAGCTGTCACAATAAACATACCGTTTACTGCATTCCTCTATCGATCTTTGTTTTCGAGATATTTAATTTTGAAATCAGGGAGTCCTTTTCTGGACACCCTGTATATGAATTTAGTAATACTGTTTTCTGGAAGCGTTATTTGTGTTAATTATGTGTGATGCTGTCTAAACCTATGTCTCTGCCGTGTAAACATTTTTAGGCTCCTACTGAATACATAAATGAAACATTATATGTTTGCCAAATTAAAACATAACTATTATAAGAAAAAAAAATCGTGTTATTTATTAGCACCATTTCCTGATCTATTTGGACTGTGTGCAAAGCATTTTCTGTTATAAGTACTTTGTTATATTTATATTTAGACCATACAAATGATACATTTGTCCTAGATTTGTGAAGGTCTCGAGATATTAAATTCTTTAAAGAAATTCGTTCCAGTATTTTACTGCTTCAGAGAAATTGTTTGTGGCATTGCAGTCTGCATTTAATTGTCTCAGTTAACACTTTCTGTACCCTAGCCAATCACAATAAATTTGGCACATTTGAATATAATACTAACGTAAAGTTTCCTTCCGATTTGCAGAGCTGTCGAAAGAACCGAGCTTTGACCTGTCGTCTCAGACGACACATTCCGGCGATCCTGTGAGCTTCTCGTGGGGGTACGTTGAGCCCTATGATGTAATTGTACAGGAGCCAGAGAAATCTTTTGAGGAAACTAACAGCATTAACAAGAACATTGTGGTTCAAAACACCAAAAATATGTATTCTGACAACTATAACAACAACACGGTTACCAGTAACAGAAGTGACGGTGGCAATTGGAGCCCGTCACCTGTAACGTACCCGACAACTACGTCCGCCACAGAAGATGGTAGAATAGTAATTATCCCGTACACAGAAGCCCCCGAAAATCTGTTGATGGTAGTGGACCGCGAGGTGGAGGTGGAAGACACCCAAATCAAGGAAGAGGTGTCGGAAGTGCCCGGCTCCCGGTCACTCGAACCGGAAATGGGACCCACACTTTCCAGCTTTTCGGGGACATTCTCGGCTCAGATCGCACCGTCCACGAATCCCGCGGACGTCTTCCAGTCTGTGCCACAGGACTTTGACCTTATGAAGTTCCTTCTTGAGGTAAATATACTTTACATAATTGTCTTACTTTTCATTTAAGAAATACCCTAGTACTAAATTTGTTCAAAAATCAATATGTAGTGAGATGAGTCCGTCAAGCCATGTCAAAATTAGATGAAACCACACCAATTTAATGGTAAAAACGCAGCAGAATCTTTTATTTATGTCAACACAATGTAATTTCTAGAATGTTAAATTTTTTTGGTTCTTTGCTGTTTACTACTTAGGGCTTGAAATAATAAGGCCACATACCACCAAGTACCTTTTAACAGGTTTTGCTTTTTTGTACAATTTTAGTGTATTGTTGAGTTTAAATCGAGGACATGGGTTGTAAGGGGTAGGATTGCATCAAACCAGTCGAAAGACTGACGACAGCAAAAAGTAGTAAATTGTTTACGGCAAGCATTTAATATAAAGTGGTAATGTTTACTTTTTACAGGATGGAATGCCAGAAAGTGTCCCAGACCTTCTGATGCCTGCCAACTCCGACTGCCGCGTCCCCAATTCTAATCGTTCAAAGGAGCAAGAGCCGGTAGCCATCAAAGTAGAATGCCCTCAGACTGCACAGCCCGGGGGCAAGGATGACGGAGGGGGAGAACAGTCCAACAAATTACAAATGATTATCCGGAAAAATCAGTATTCCGAAATTGGGAACAGAAACAAAAAACCGTCTTATTCTGTAGTCCACGAGCGTCCCCAGAGGGCAGCCTCAAAGAGGGGGCTCGAAGCCATCAAACAGGAACTCTTAGACGCCGAGGAGGACGAATACGACATTTTGGAGCAAGAACCGGGGAGGGGACGTAAGAGATCTGCCAGAAGCGGCCGTCCGGAGTCTAGCCGCAGGCGCCGTCGCACGAGGACGTCTTCCGAGGAGCATTCCGAGGCGGGATTCGACTACCCCGATTCGGGAAACCTTTCTCGAAATTCGTCGGAGGAACGTAGCCACCCGCAGCCCGCGTGCCGACGCTATCGCGAGTTGCGAGACAAGAACAACGAAGCGTCGAGGCGGTCCCGCGAGAATCGCAAGCAGAGAGAGGTGGAAATGCAGGAGCAGTGCGAACGGCTCACGAGGGAGAACACCAAGTTGCGAGTCCGTGCGGAAGAGCTGGAGCGCCTCGTCGACAGCTTGCGCAAGGCACTCGTGGCGGCCGTGTCGCGCTCCACCCGCCGTGCGGACGGCGACTGAACGAGGATGACCTCTCACGACACGGGATGACAACAGAAAGGAGGATGACGCACCATAAAATATGGGCAACCAACCGACCAGTCAAAAACCACCAACCTAATTTTCTTAAAACACGTGGGATACGGGGCCGTTGGTACGTTTGTGTGGGCACAGGAGGGTGGGATAAGAATGGACGGTCATTAACTTGTGACCGAGTAGGAAGTTTGTAAGGGAGTTGGGGGGCCGTCTTTTCGGCAGTGTAATCGAGTGGGCAACTTGGGGTGCTGTTTTGTAAAAGTCTGCTGCAAGGAAGGGAAGATATCACTCATAAAATATTACCATTTGTATTTAACAACTATTATGACTAAGATCTTGAACTGTATATTAGTCTATAATAAGGGACTTGCCTTGATATGTATTATACATGCCATGTCCTTAAACTGCTTTACTGGACCTAGATCACCATTTTTAGAGGACAATGGCTTTCAATTCTAGTCTTAAAGCACACACAACAATTAAGACAACATTAAAGCAGTTTAGGTGAGAAGTGTTTTATGTTAGTTAAAACTGTAACTGAAAAAATATTCGTGGCTGCAATGTTATCAAAGCCATGTCTTGAACTACTGTAAGCATAACTATGACCATGTGTTTCATATGATCTGAAGCGAATGTTGTAGCATTTGCTAATCGACATGGAAAGTAATCTCATTGTAAAGTAGGATACACTACTTTTAGACTTGATAGTGAATTGAGGCATTGTAACAAAGCACTTTTACTTCTAGTCCATTCACATTTTTCACTGATGGCTATTTCCACCAGTCTCAAGAACAGAAAATGGACTATAGATATATACAGTTGACAGTATGACACTAATTAATGAAGACTGTCAATCAATTTGCGATATGTATGTTACTGGAAATGGAAGGTGTATTAAAAGTGGCAGGAATTTTAACAGTATAATTTAGATAATTTGCAATTGTTTTATATCTTGAATTATAAGAGAAGTTTGTGAAATAATTTAACCTGCAATTATGAGCATTATTTTAAAACAATTAAAAAAGTAAGGAATGCTTAAATATTTGTTAGATCTGATTTTTACTCTGGAGTAGGCTATTTTATTTACTTGCACAGTTCAGAAACATTATTGGTTACATTCTGAAAGTACTCCAGGGGATATAATCGATTTTTATAAGTATTAATGTTAAAGAAAACAGTCTCTTGCCTTTATATTAAGCAAATATTTTTATTTTAATATAAAATGTGCACAAATATGTAAGATATTGAATTTTGATAATTAAGTATGGCATTAAGACTGAAGATTGCTGTCAGTCTTTTCTTGATAAACTGTCTTTTTTCTGTGGTTTCTTGATAATACCTGTTTGTAAGTACTCTGGAATGAATGTCTTCTTTAACTATCCACCATAATATCTTTGTTCATTTTGACTTATATGTGGCCGTGCAATCAAAGAAAATAGTATAAAGTTCTGTTTGTTTCAGTAAAAGTGATAAATAAATGTTTCACACACTATTGCTTTGTTTTGTGATTCAATGCCTCACCCAGCTAAATTTATGTACCCAATTCTGTATAATTTTCTTTTGTCATTCCTTTTATACGAGTAGACTGTATTAGCCATTGATTTCACACAGCATGTGATTTGCTTATTTCCGTACAGGTAAGCAAAGTTATCATTCCAGTTATTATGCTCAAGCACCTTGGAGGGAATGAGCTTTTATTGGAAGTCTCATCTTGAGTTTTAAAAACAAGCATTTCATTCACACTGCTACAATTTGACTGAGGCTGTTCAAAGCAAATGCAAAAAAAAAGTTGCAGATGTCAAATTTCATGCTAGATGTAAAATCTGTCTATGTGTGTAAATAAAATTGTGCATTTTACACAAGTATCATTATATAATCAATTATGATTACAAAGCAAGATAAATTGCTACAGAGGTGTAACTACTACCATTACATCTGAAAACTGTGGATGGAATGTGTATATCCTGTGATAGAAGAGGTAATACAAACACAAAAGTTCTTAATAATAAAAATCAAGTATTTAAGGCAGTACAGAAAGTAAACCAACCTCTTACCAAAGTTTGGATAAAAAACAAAACAAAAATTGGGGCAGACTGAGCCACGTAATCTATGGAGAGGATGAAGTACACGACAAGATTTAAAAAGTTTATGCTGTTAAACACACAACGTTGCTTGATCCATTATGAAATGAAGCATGTGACGGTTTGTAGATTTTGACATTCCAAACATTCTATTGATGTGCTTCCTTTCCTCTCCAACACGACTACAGGTTACCCGAGCCTCATTGTGTACTACTCCATCTATTAAGTAATGAGTTTTCCATCTAAATTATTAACGTGTAACATTTACTGCACAATACTGATCTATGATGAATATTAACATTGGAGGATATTCCTCTAAGTGAAGGGAAGTATCTTGCTTTTTCCAAAAGGGGTAAATGATCAACAATTTAATCATAAGTTTCCCACATTCTAAAAAAAAAAATCCAATTTGGCTAGTATTTAAAAACCTAACTCTTAATATTAGCAATTCAGCCTCGAATTGCCGAGGTTATAAACCTTCCACATTAAGGAAATTGGGTTTAGAAACAAGACTTTAAAGCTCGAGATCATACCAAGAATAAAATCTCTTATAACATCCACAATGCTCCAATTTTACATAGGTCTATTATTTCTGGGAGGTGAATTTTCATGACAAACTCTTTCTTCCTTTCTACATAAACCTTAATCGTTAAATGAGGTACCATTCTACAGATTAGGTTCTCCACTTCTGACGAATTGTTAATTTGGAATGGCATATTGTATTGTTTGTTTAAAACAGAAGTTTTCTTCCTAGAGTTCGGCAAGGATGATGTGACGTCTTTCTCGTGGCTACTCCATTCAATATTTCAATCAATACCCAACATATTTAAATTACTACACCAAAAACATGTTCACCAAAACATACAATAATTTCAATTACATATTTTGCAAACAAATGTGTCATGGTGCATCTGAAGTGCAATTACAATCACTATTAACACTTCAATGTATTTCATTTGCGAGGATAATATAGAAACAAAAATCATTTACATTTACGTTAGCCTTTCTCAAAAGTGTGAAATTAAGTAAACTGTTGCTGGTATATTATAGCAATATGGATTCAACACGTCTACACAATTGCAAAATTAGGCATGAAATATTTTAATTGGGAACACTTACTAATAAAGGTACCTTAAAAAATCCTAAGTAGTAAAATGGAATTTTACTGTGTTAAACAGATCCCAATCTGGAGTTTCACAATTAGAGGGGTATAGCAACTAATACTGGAGGACTAAGCCAAATTGGCCTCTGTATAGTTGATACACGTACTGACTTTACTGTCGGTTCAAATCTATATTAAACTCACTTTCTCTTATCTTTTGCAGAAATGTGTCACAATCACCCATCACTTTCAGCAGACTATCTTTTTATAGCTTTATGTTTCATCAATGTCATTAAAGGTGAAAAAGGACTGGGAAGAAACTGTGGCCGTAGCCTCTTGAAGGGGCCATCCTGGTACTCATCTGCAGCAATTTTGAGAATCCAAGGAAAACCGAAATCTGGACGGGTGGACATATTCAAACCTGCGAGTCCGGAGTTATCACTCGCCCACTACACTCGAGCAGATAACCTAGCTCTGAATATAGAGTTGCCCATGAACACAAACCCCCTCTAATGTTTCTAAACTGCCCTACAGCTTCCCCCCCCCCTTTATAACGTACTGGAATATATGCACTTCAACCTATTGTAACCCTACTACTACCCCTCCAAATAACTCGCCACTTGGACTACGTTCTGCCTCACCACTAACCAGCCAGCCTTCAAGATGGTTTCAAACACTACACCAAAAAAATCTGCCTAGGACAGCTCTAACAACACGAGATCCAGCAGAGTACTTCCTGGAACCACATCCCCATCTTAACTCTGTAGGTAGGAATCGGTCTACCGACACATTCTGAATAATGACACCCCCAGGCCTCAATCTCCAATACTCACCCTGATAACCCATCACCTGTAAGTATAGTTTATTTATATGGAAGGATAAAGTAGACTCGTCACTCACAAAAGTTGAAGGGAAGAGGGCAGCAAGGACAAAAAATTTCTCGACAAAAATACTGTTTCAGAGATTATTTATTAATCTTTTATATTTTTGTAAATTTTTCATCACTAATGTAAGCGAGTTTCTAAAAATTTATTTCACATGAATAACATTTTCATCGATTTTGTTATTGTAGAACCAACTTTTTTTGTTGGATTACACATGTGAGCTTTGCCAATATTTATTTTCTTGAATAATGGCACGGCCCAAATATTTTGTTTGTGAAGGTTTTTTTTTTTTTTTTTTTGTCAATGCAGCCCTCCTTCCTTCAACTTTAGTGAGTGGTAGGTCTACTTTATCTTTCTACATGAGGAGCGCCTCATAGCGTTTCTTCTGGCTCTATTGCTGCAGAGATTAAATTCACTTATTTACTACTGTGAGAATGGAGTTTGTTATTAAAGCCGTGTCAGTCATACTGGTTTGGTTTTCTGCTGAGCTGCTAGGTTCACTCTTATACAACTTGTGTACCGTGACTAAAAATGGAGTTTGATGATACTTCAAAAACTTCAGTCGTAGAAACAAAGTAATATATTTCTATCTGGCAACAATGGATTCAAATAAATGCTGAGAGGTGATATTTATATGGAAAAGAAAGATATACCAACATTAACAAAAGTTAAAGGGAGTGCAGCAGCAACAAAACATAAATATATATATATATTTTGGACCATGCCCCTTTTCAAGAAAGTAGAAACTTGGGACTGATCTAATGTATGAGACTACATTCAACACAGCCACATGTAATTTCATACTCTGTGTCAATGACCACATTTTTCTGCAGTCTATGACCTCCTTGACAAAGTATTGAAAAAATTTCATTACCTTTATATCTGACTACCATAAGACCATGACCGTGTTTTGGGTATGGTCATGGGTCTAGAATAGTTCCTCATTTATTTCGATATACATTATGAACCACGATTAATACTGCTAACATTTCTATTAGACAATGGTGACGACGAAACTAAGTGATGAAAATAAGATAGAATGAAAATAACCAATTACTTACCACAAATGAAGACAAAAAAGGGGGGGGGGAAAACCCCCACACAGATTCATGCGATATGTTCCAACATGCCATGTCTCTCCTCTTACATGATTAAGATTATTAACCACAATATTGTGAAGTGTATTTGTTTTTTGCGTTCTTTGTGTGTTTGTCTGGACCTCCTGCATTCATCTGTGGCAAGTTATAGGTTATTTTCCCTATCCTATCTTATAAACAACGGTCATTCTGTGATACGGTCTCCTACACCACCCTCCCTCCTTGATTTTCTCCTGTTGACGAAGGGCCAAGACCTGAAATATTCATTGTTTTGTGCTTATTTATGTGTTTACCCCATGATACCATCATCTAAGGTAAGTGGTGGTTCATTTCACTATACCTTTTTTTGTAAAAACAATTTTATTAATTTGATAAATAGATAAAAACAGTGAAAAAATATACATAACCCAGTTACAGTGAACCTTCACACAATGTAAAAAGAAAAGAAAACATGATGAAAAATCAGCCATGCCTTTACTTTTAACTGCCTTAACCTCAAGGCTGGTGCCAAGTATAAATACCTAAATGTGGATGAGGGCTTTGACAGCAGTGATTGAAAAACTGCGACGTTGGGAAGGACGACTCTTAAAAGTACAATTTTATTCCACATTTTTCCAGCTAAGTACATTGTAACTTAATTTAAACTGAAATGCTACAAAAAGCAAAGTATTCTGTCAGTTCATTTCTTAGCAGTTGCTTAAGTGCTTAATAACATTCAGAATTCCAATTTTATTGTAACTTCTATGGCCGGAGCTAGGCCGAGCGTGTGAAATCAGCATTAGCTCCAGCCAATATAAGGAATGAGCCAACAAAACTACAGTATAGATGGGACGGATTTCAGCCTCTTCATAACACCCCACCAGTCGTTTTGCCTGCTCATTTAATTTCTGATATGCAGTAATGAACTAGTGTTTAGGGATGATCGATATTAGAAAAACATCGATGTTGACATCGATTCAAAAGTATCGATTTGTGATAAACATCGATATGTCTAAAACATCGATGTTTTCGGTAGGAAGTAAAACTGTCTATTCTATTTATTAAATGTGTTTATTGTTATTGAAAATACAATACAATATTTCGCCAATATCTATTAATATCGCTCATTCCTAACCCTACGAATCCCTCCGTCACTGGCCCACCATGCAATACAAAAAGCGTTAAGCATTTAGAAATTCACTCACCTGCATGCAAAGCCAACCGACACCGAAAAAAGAATCCTTAACACTCCTTCAATGCAAAACAAAAGCAGCAACCAGGAAATATTTAATCTCGGGCAATGTATCCACTTTTTACACAAAATAACCTAAAAAGTAGGAAATAATACAGTGAACAAACTCATGGTACCTACATTACCGCAAAAGCTACTGGTCAAAGAAATAATAATACAATACAGAATAAAGATTTATCATAACTGTTATTTTGTAATTAACAATATCAATAGCAAATTAAATTCGCTTCGCTACACAAGTTCACTCACAACACACACGCACTTACAAGAATCACGCGAAAGTTGAAGTTGACATTATTTTTTTTAATCCCTTAGAAAATGCAAAGATGTAATCTAGTGAAAAATAGTTGAACTTTATAGTCATCTAGCTAGATGGCCCTAAAGAATATATTGACGTTTCGATATTTTATTCTCATAACATCGATGTGTCGATGTTATCGAAGTCAAAACATCGATGTTTTCGAGCTAAACATCGATGTTTATTCACCATCGATGAATATCGATCATCCCTACTAGTGTTCCACCAATATTGATGAAATATTACCTACTCTTTCCAGTACCAGTGAATTTTATTGACTTATCATATCTAGATTTTTGCAGCAAGTTCCTGACTTAGAGTTTTTACCATTAGAAATCGACTAATAACATTTACATACAACAGACTAGTGTTCAAAATAATAAGTTAAATGATATGGACATTTAGAGAATAATTAGTAGAAGTACACGTGGAAGGGAAGATATGGCAAACACATAAGGGAATGTAAAAGTGTTAGGGGCTTGAATAAATAATAAATGGATATCTTAACAAATCACTTCAGTGAAAAAAATTTAAAGCAGCAATTTATGTACTAAAACGCAGATGCATATGGAAACTATGTATCCTCAATCGTTTTTTATGTAATGAAATATAATGTAACTGAATACCTGTTACATTTAATTCCTAAGCTCTTTCTGTAACAAAAATGGTAATCACACCACCAAAGATTATCCAATACATAAATCTAATAACAGTAAATAACTTCTACAGGACAAAAAACAGTAATAAAAAAATTACACAAATCATTTAAATTTCACTATTTCTGTTTATTTGAAGATGTGAAAATGCATATGCACAGATATAATAAACAATGAGGAATGGATATGTTTATCATTACACCTGGAAGTATTACCTCTAAATAAAAGTTTTTAACTTCTACAAGACTGTAAGAGAAGTTATTCCCTTTACACTTCTAAAACATATTCTTTTCATCGATACCACAAGTCCCATACTATCAACAAATTACTTTAAGCAGCTTCCAAACAGGCACATATTTGTACATACTGGGAGTGAGATTCCCATATTGTCTACCTGAATGAAAATTTTACATTGAAATCTTAACACATATAGTTCAACCTAAAAGCAAGGAGGAAAAAATAGGTTTGTAAAAGATTATTAAATATAAAATAATTCAATAACTTTGTAACTATTGTTGTACTTATTATTTCAGTAGTTCCATTTTGTTTACAACAGAAAATAGTAAAACATGTTTTCTTCCAAAATACCATATCAATAAAAGTTTTAGAACTGTTATCATACATTAAACATACTCCTGGGTATTAAATTACCTCTGCTAAGATTAAATTACATCTTTACCAATTCCTCCTTAACCCACAATTCACCCTCAAAGGTCGAAATCGGTACTGTATACCTTACTTCATGGAGCATTTTTTTCATAAAACTTATCAGCTATATTATTTTGTCATTTTGAAAGCTAGTCAAAATATTTATGCCTTTCAAAATGGAAGCTCATTTTTTGCTAGAAAGGATTTTTACTAACACAATGTCAAATGTATACTCTAAAATTAGTATAAAACATGTTTTTCAAACATCATCAATGCACAGTGAATCAAAAAGGTAACCAAAGCAATAATTTGTGATCTTTCATTTTTCCTTTAAAGAAGAGAATCCTGAATATGTAAAATATACAGTTAAAAGTGAGCAATATTAATAAGGACTGCACCCATCGCTGTCTTAACACAACTGTTGTAAAGGAATAACCTATCCATTGATAGACAGTATGAAATAAAATGGAAAATCTAAACTCTGCAGTGGCCGACTATTAATCCATTTAGTTATTTAACTCTGGTTGTTTATTTGAGACAGAAAAATGCCCATTGCGTCTCTTAGCGCATACAGTTTCTGTCACAAAAAATAGGAATATTAAAACTCCCCAAAGTAGTATATAAAACAGTACTTTCGTAACATCAAGTCGAGGGATTTTTGCACGTGCCAAGTTTTTTTTATATATGAAACTGCAATTTTCTAATCACAGTTTTCACAAACTTTTAGTTACTTTGAATCTTAAGTATTACTGGCAGAAAATGTGCTTTTACATACCATGGTGATGCATAGTCTTACTGTATAGTAGAATGGGACAACACTGACAATAATAATTGAAATTTGTACCAACATAGTGGACAGTTGGGCATTATTTGCACAATGCTTATGAGTGGTCAAGGCATGTTTTAACTGTGATATTAGGGCACAGTCAGTCTATGATAAAGCAAGATAAGAGTCTGAGATGCGTACTGTCAGTTCAAAGTTCATACTAGATAGGCTGAGACAGTGCAAAGCCAGACGTGGTGGCCAGAAGATAGCAATTATTTTTTGCGAACGACTTTGCGTTTCGCTCTGCCTCCCGAAGACGAGCTGGAAGATGAGGACGAAGACGAGCTGCTGCTACTGGACGAGCTGGAGCTGGAACTTGAAGAACTGCTGCTGCGCTTGCGAGGACGGTTGACGGGGGTTGGCACGGGTGGCTTCACGGCCACCGCCGCGCTCTTGGGCTCGCCTTTCGGCCGTTCCTTCTCGCGGGGACGCTCCTTTTCTCTCTGTACTCCGCCTTTGCCCTCTCTGGATACCTTAACCTCCTTACTAATCCTCTCTTTATCATTTAGTTCCTTGACAATCTTATCCTTATCTGACCTTTCCCTACCTACTTTCTCCTTTTCTACTCTTTCCTTGTCCACTCTCTCTCTTTCTATCTTCTCCCTGTTTTTCTCCCTATCAGATTTCTCTTTATCTGCCTTTTCCCTCTCCGACCTCTCTTTCCCCGCTCTCTCCCGCTCGTGCTTCTCCTTTTCTAGTTTGTCCCTGTCGTGCCTGCCGCGCTCACTAGACCTCCTCCCGCCGTGCCGGTGGCGGCCGTGGGATCTCGACCGTGACCTCCTGGCTCTATGATCCCTGTCCTTTTCCCTCTTGCCATCACTTCTGCCCTTCTCTCGGTCCCTGTCCCTAGGCTTCAATTTCTCCGTACCGTCCTCACCCCTTTTGTGGCGCCGATCTGGAGATGCTTCCTTGAGGTGTCTGTGGTGATCACCCCGAGCTTTGTCCTTGTTGTTACTGCTAACCTTTTGTTTCTTCACTTCAGTATCTTCAGTGACTTTCCCTGGCTGTTTAGGAATAACCTGTGTGGTAGCTTCAGGTGTCTTGGTCCTTGCTTCTTTTAACACAACTGGAACTTCTGCCTTAATGACAGTCGATTCACCTGACAACAAAAAGGGAAAATAAGGTAAAATTAATGGGACAAAGATAATTTAAATAGTTAATTAAAAGAAAAATGCAATAAAATGTCAAATTAATGCTTTTTTTTTTTTTGACTGTAGAATATTAGAATAGCTTTTTAAAACCGAAAACTAAAATTTTTAGTTCACGCAATTTTTGGTGCAAAAAGGAAGAGAGAAAAAGAACAAACAATGGAGGTCTACCTTTTGAAGTAAAATAAAAATAGTCCCAAAAACTTAATCAACCTGAAATTGATGTCCAATAAATCAAAGTACCCTGGGGAAGGAAAACCAAACATTCTTGAACATTTGCAGTAAGCTACAGAATATCACTTCGCTGAATTTTTGTTTTAGATTAAGAGAACCCAAAAAATTAAAAGATTTAACCTAAAATCAGTACTCTCCAACACATATTAAAGGATCACACACAACATATCACCACCATCTCTTGCTCAATGTGGTGTTCTGTATCTTTTGTGAAACACACTACCTACTTTTAGAAACATTCAGCCTCAGTACTCGCCTAAGAACTGGTCTTTGTGAATGCTGCCACATTTTGCCGCACCAGTGGTTACCGATTAGTGGTACATGTACTCCCCGATGTATGTGAGGTTACTTCAAGGGGTAAACACAGTAATCTCTTGGCTAAGGTATTAACTAAGATAATTGAGAAAAAAAAAACAATTACACAAACATTACTATCACCAAAATATGTTTTAAGACAGTAAAACTTGGCTCAACTTTTAGTGTATGTTCGATATGTTAATTCCAAAGAGGTCCATGAAGTGTTTCTATACTGTAGCACCCTTCCAATTTGGAAATACCAGGAAGGATATCTTTCGTACGATTAAAGGTTTTGTCGAAGAAAACAAAATGGATTGGTCAAAATGTGTGGGTGTATGACTGATCTTGCAAGAGGAATTACTGGACACAAGATGGTGCAAAATGGACACACTCTGAAGAGGCATTTGCCTGTAAAAAAAAAAAAAAAGCCCGAGAGTTTGGATTCCACTCTTAAAAATGTCATTGGTAGTGAAAACAAGAAACTGTTGTTACATACTGAAGTATGCTGGCTGTCCAGGGATAACTTGTTTTGAGAATATTTGACATATTCGAGTTCAGACATGAAAAAATTAAGGTGTTCTTATTAAAGCAAGAGTGTCACAGTACAAACAGATCTGATTGACCCTCTATGTCAGCAAAAATAAATGAAGACATAAAATTAGCCAATACATGCAACTTGCAAAATCTGCTGACAAGAGTTATGCAGCCACTGTCCAGAAATATCACTGTTATGGAACTGGATAAACAAATCTTTCACAAACTATCTACCTATCTCTGATTAAGAGGAACAAATGGACATTTTATACAAAATCAAACTCAAGATTTTCTTTTTGCTTATGGCTCACCTCATCGACGTCAAAGTCATTAGAAGTGGGAGAGGACTGGGGTCAAGGAATAGAAAGGTATTCACCTATGGCTTTTTTGAAGGAAGAACCCAACATTCGCATGGAGTAATGCGGGGAAACCACAGAAAACCCAAATCTGGATGCCCGGACGGGGATTTGAAGCTAAGTCCTCCCAAATGTGAGGCCAGAGCGTTACTGCTTACCCGCCATGCTCAGTGAATTGCTTTCCAGAGCAATCAATGGTCAGTTTTTGGGCTGAACTTAAAAAAAAAAAAACTTTTATCACAGTAACATTTTTACTATTATTTTACATGATATACCTTTCTAAGAGGGGTTTTCTGGCCATGACAAACATGAAAACAAAACTTCGCCACTGACCACAACTTGAAGATTATTTAAGGTTGAAGCTCAGTAAACATCAATCAAATTTCTCAGATCTGTGCACATTTGTATTGTTAAACTTTACTAAACATTTGGATTTTGATACATTTGTTTCACTTTTTATTGTTTCGGCTATAAGGGGTACACAAGTTTGAGCTTTCTTGAAATGGTACTCAGGAAAAACTAATTGGGAACCACTGTTTTACAACAATATCTACTCACGAATCCTCTGTATTTTCTATAATATCTCTTAAACAACATTTCTGTGCATAACTTATCTGATCTATTTAATACCAGTTCAACATCCACCGTCAAGGTTGTGACAGTGCCACAAATAACAAACTCTCTTCCTTAGTCTGTTTTCATAAACATTGCCTGAACTGTGTCATATGGCTCGCTAAACAGGCAACATTCATGGGAAAGTACTAACACCAAGGCCACCCAACCCCAGGCCCGGCAACAGCTGTGATCTAGAATGTGCTAGCTCAAAAACCACTGCATTGGTCTCATGGATGGTAATTAAACTGTGTAACTTATATCATTGTTATAATTAAATATCTATTCTAACTTTAGGCAATTCCACAGGCTACTTGGAATCAAAATTCTGGCCTGCAGGCTAACTTAGAATCAAAACTGGTTGGGCAGCCTTAACTCACACCATCATCTTTAATATTAAATGTGTCACTCTGTAATGGATCAGTAACATGGTCCAAACCCCTGTATCCTGATGATCCTCCCATCCCCATCAATCTGTTCCTTAAACTTCATTTTCAAATAAACATGTTAGGACAGTAAACAGGAATGGCACCATCCCATACCTCTTAAATAATACATGCCAGTCAGATTTGTAATACAGCACTGTAGACCTTCCCTGAGCACATCCCAAAGGTTTCATATGACAAATTGTCTTTCAAATTCAGTAGTCAGAAACACACAATTAGAACCATCATACAGGAATAAAGTTTTTTTTGGGGGGGGGGGGGGGGTCAAAACTTTGATTATGAACATCCTCATTGAACTAAATGCAGCAGAACAAAATGGGTGCCCCAACTGCAGAAAAATGGTGCACGGCTACGTGGGTTACTCACGAGATGGTACGGCTTCGACGGGTTTTTGAGGACCCACACTTTGCTTTCCCGACCCTTCAGGTTTCGCCGCAGCCGCCCGTTTCCTCCCGTCTTCGTCGGACGCGGCGCCTTCGTCGTAGTCGAGGGCGTTGTAGTCGACAGGACCGTCTCCCACCACTTCGCCCTCTTCGGGGTCGGACGGGGGACCCTGGTTCTGCACTGGAGGTGGTGTATGACCCTCGTCCTCGTCACCTCCGGCTGACTTCCTAGACAGACACAAAAAACCAGCGTGACGACCAATCTATTATAGAGGACAAAAATAAGCTGACATATCACCGAATAGCAAATTTATTTTCACACTTTTGGGGGCATCCTGAAGTCTGTAAAAGTTTACATTGGCTTATCCACACCACTGTACCTTCCTTCATGGAAATCAAGGGTTTTTTAGATGATGTTTGTTAACTGGTTAACCAGAAGTTTCTATTGGCTGGGGGTCCCTGTGTTTATGGACCTAGAGTTGGTAGAGGTTTTAAGGTCTGCTGAAGCAGGTTCTGGGTGGGTGAGGAAGGGCTTTTGGAAGGAGGTTTCTCATCTCGGGGCAGGCTTGAAGAAGGTTGTAACCTTGTCGCAGGACTCTGTTGACAGATTCCTAAGCCGGGAAGTATTGGGTGATCAAAACGGGGCTGTGGTGGGGTTTAGAGGGTTGTGGGCTGTTGATAGGTTGAGCGGGTTGTAATGTGGCCCGTGCAACTTGTTTGTGAACTAAATCTGGTGGGTAACTGCGGGATTTCAGGGCTTCGGAGATGTTGCTAGAGCCTGTTGGAGGGCCTGTTCATTGGAACATGTCTCTCCCCCAAATACCAAGACTATAGGGAAGGGAGTGTTTGATGTGGTGAGGATGGCAAGTACTGTTGTAAGTTGGTAGGTTTGATATGGACAGATGAATTGATGTAGCCATTCGTGAGGGATAGGTCGAATATATATAATCGTCACAGGATAAACTTCGGCGTGTGCACACCTCCTGAACCATATGGCTCGTCCCCTATCACATGAATAAAGTAGAAAACTGAAATATTGTATATTTTTTTGTTTGTCACACGTTTATCACTCGTTGCAGCCTTCAACTTTCGTTACTGACATTTTCCCTATCCTTTGTTGTTTAAAATATAAGGAAATAATGGTTACATTACAACCCAATTCTGAAAATTTTGTCTCTGTAACTAGGGATTATGTTCCACTCCTGTAAAATCAAAGGGGATAAAACTTTCAGAGAATAATTTCTACATTAAAAAAAAAAAAAATCACCAATTTTCCTCCTATCCATCCCCCTCACCTCTACCTTCTCCCATAGAATCACCGCTCACCAGAGCCTATCTTTATAGATTGTAACTTTGAATTTTGCTTATTTTTAATTTCAAATTTCCGAATATTTTGTTTTTCAGCTGTTTGCACATGTCCATTACTTAATAGGAATTTAGGACCATTAACTGAGATGTAGTGCACTTCCGCAACGGGTCCCTATGTACAGTTTCACTTTCTACTCATTTTCATTTTCCAGCCTATGCTTTTCTACACTTCCCCCCCCCCCCCCCACCATGAACTACCGGCATTGTAGCTTATGCAGTAGGCTGCCAGCGTGCAGCCTTCTCACTCCTACTGATGAAGAGCCATGCTCGAAAATTATATTCTTTGTGTGTTCGTGTGTTTTTTTCGTGTACCAACGCCGCTGGAATCCCCTTCTTTGGTAAGTGGTGGTTTTTATCCTATCCTAATGTTCAATATATATATATATGATGAACACCTGCATTTCACAGAAGATTTGAAGTTATCTTTTTGGAAATACTAAAATAGTTGCAAAGACTATGTAAAAGTAAAAATACACTCAAATCTAAAAAAAAATCTTATATATATATAAAAAATAGACGTGTTTTTTCCGATATTTCACTTTTCAGCCACCACTACCTAGCACAGATCACTGATGTTTGTGGGTAGAAGTAGCATGGAGTTACCTGTCGTGCACAACGTTGGCCGAATGCCGATAGCTGTGGGATGTGGGAGATATAATGATTAAAGTTGGTCAGTGCTGGGCGTTTTCATATTTCGACCAAAAATTCGTATCTCCGAATACTTCTCTTTCCTGCCACAACTACATAACATAGACTTTTGGTGTTTGTGTGTGGTAGTAGAATCGTATCTCATGTAGTGCACTATGGTTGTTAGATGTCGGTAACTATGGGGATGTGGGAGATATGGGGGTTGAAAGTGGTCGACCCGTGGTAATTTCATACTTCTGCCAAAGACAAAAGTGTCATGGTGTATCACTTTTCAGCGAAAACTATAGATCACAGATAACTGGCGTTTGTGTGTAGTAGTAGCACAGAGTCACCTTTCGATCACAACAGCGGCCGAATTTCAGAAAGTGTGGTACTGTGGTAGATATGGTGGATGTAAGTGGCCGACCAAGGATATTTTCGTATTTGGACTGTCTCCGCATATGTCACTTTTCTGCCACAACTACATAGCATAGAGCATTGGTGTTTGTGTTTGGTTGTAGAATCGTATCTCATGTAGTGCACTATGGTTGTTAAATGTCGGTAACTATGGGGGTGTGGGAGAAATGGGGGTTGAAAGTGGTCGACCTGTGGCAGTTTCATACTTCGACCAAAGACAAAAGTGTCATGGTGTATCACTTTTCAGCGAAAACTATAGATCACAGATAACTGGCGTTTGTGTGTAGTAGTAGCACAGAGTCACCTTTCGATCACAACAGCGGTCGAATTTCAGAAACTGTGGTACTGTGGTAGATATGGTGGTTGTAATTGGCCGATCAAGGATATTTTCGTATTTCGACTGTCTCCGCATTTGTCACTTTTCTGTCACAACTACATAGCATAGAGCATTGGTGTTTGTGTTTGGTAGTAGAATCGTATCTCATGTAGTGCACTATGGTTGTTAGATGTCGGTAGCTATGGGGGTGTGGGAGAAATGAGGGTTGAAAGTGGTCGACCTGTGGCAGTTTCATACTTCTGCCAAAGACAAAAGTGTCATGGTGTATCACTTTTCAGCGAAAACTATAGATCACAGATAACTGGCGTTTGTGTGTAGTAGTAGCACAGAGTCACCTTTCGATCACAACAGCGGCCGAATTTCAGAAACTGTGGTACTATGGTAGATATGGTGGTTGTAAGTGGCCGACCAAGGATATTTTCGTATTTCGACGAAAGGCATGTGTCTCCGCAGATTTCACTTTTCTACCACGACTACATAGCATAGAGCATTGGTGTTTATGTATGGTAGTAGAATCGTGTCTGTTGTCGTGCACTATGGTTGTTAGATGTCTGTAGCTATGGGGGTGTGGAAGAAATGGGGGATGAAAATGGTCGACCTGCGGCAATTTCATATTTCTGCCAAAGACGCATGTGTCACGGTATATCAATTTTAAGTGAAAACTATCAATCGCATATCACGCGTTTGTGTGTTGTAGTAACACAGAGTCTCCCATCGATCACAACGTTGGCCGAAATTCGGTAACTGTGGGAGTGTGTGAGATATGGTGTTTGAAATTGGTCGATCATGAATATTTTCGTATTTCATCCAAAGACTTGTGTGTATCCGTAAATTTTACCTTGCTGCCGGAACTACATAGCGCAGAAGACTGGTACTTGTGTGTGGTAATAGTATCGAGTCTCCCATCGTGCACTAGGGTGGTTAGATGTCTATAGCTGTCAATATGAATTCTTTACAATCACGAACGAAGTCGTGGGTACCAGCTATTATATTATAAATGTGGAAGTAAGTTTCTGTCTTTTTGTTACGTTTTGACGACTAAATGGCTATATCAATATTGATGGAATTTAACAATGAAATAGTGTAGGAAGGACACAGGACATTTTTTCGGCATGAATAACAGTTTTTAGTCACGAAATTTTAATGATGAAAGACAGACAGATTTGTGTGTTAGTCTGTAATGTTACGTTGGTTGCTCAGTCACGCAATCTGTTAGTGTTTGATTTATTAATAAATTTCGATAAGAAACAAAACTTATTATTTAGTATAGAAGTCAATTTGCTCTGCACTGTACTATTCATTTGTGTCTGTATAAAAGTTTCTGGCACCAATTTGTCTTCCTTTTTGACATGCCTTACGGACGTAAACCTGGCCTAAGGTGCAGATCTAGAAGACAATGTGCTGCTATTAGATTATAAGATTCAGATGCTCATGATGAATAAAGAAGAAAAAACCAAGCTGAAATAAAGCTGCCATCAGTTAACCCCCCCCCCCCCCCTCACACACACACACATCCCCGCACCTTCGCTTACTTTTCTGTTTTTAAATATGTTGTAAATTGATTCTCTTCATGAGACAGATTAGATGATAGGATGATATAATGATGGCTTTCCATCATATTATGTCGACTCGGTGTTGATTGGGACAAATCTTACGTTACTAACAGTTTTCTATATCCAATTCTGGAATTGAAACTTCAAGTCCACGCGTACGAAGTCACGGGTAACAGCTAGTAAATAAATAAATAAAAAGAAACCACCACATCTAACTTGCAAAACAATTTAATGAAGGGGGTATATACAGTAATCATGGCCAAAAAATCACATTTTTCAAAAATAGACCCATAATGTTCTTCATTTCTTTACCTTTACATATGTGAAAATTTCATGAAAATATCTTGATTGGCTGCAGAGTTATTGATTAATACTATAGAGATGTGCGGGCGACATTTGGTAATTAAATGCACTCACTTTGCCCAAAAGGAGCTGATAGCTGGTGCCCGTACCAGAAAGCTTTACATGAAAATAATTTGAAAATTTATAAGCATAAAAACAACCTTCCAGTTGCAGTAATGGAAGCAATTAAGCCCATCTTTCAGGATCTTTGTGACCCAAAATTGTTAAATAGGTGCGTGGGTGGAGTCACTCAAAATCCCAATGAGTCATTCCACTCAAAAATTTGGAAAGTGCCCAAAGACTGGCTTTTATGGAAGGAGAATAGTACAAATTGGGACTTATAATGCTGTGGTTACTTTCAATGATGGTATGGATGGCAGATTAAAGGTTTTTGAGAAACTGGAAGTACCTGTGGGCCACAACATGATAATATATTTTAGGAACGAAGACATGCGGAGAATAAGCAGTTCCCAAAAAAAAAGGCAAAACATTCCACGAAGGAATCAAGAAAAGCAAGGAAGAGGCTCAAGTTACAAAATGAAGCTAGGAAAGAAGAGGAGCAAGGAGTGTTTTATTCATCTGGGCAGTTTTAGTTCAAAAAACTTATATTAAGGTACAGTAAGAAGATTTTTAAACTTCAAAGTTGATTTTCTCGGTTCATGTATTTCTAAAATGGTTTCCCTGGTAACTCTTTGTGTAATGCTCATATTATCTTCTAATTTTCAGTGAACACTCACCATACCATGATCTACAGCATGGACTAGAAGATCTGAAGAAAAATGAATGATTTATGATTTTTTGTTGTTGTATATTTTGAACGAAAAGCTGTTTATATATTACTTTTTTAATAAAAACATTTACACAAAGAGAACTTTGATGATTCTAGAGAATGTTATAACTGTGTATTATAGCTATAATTCTAAATCAAAATAAATGCAAAATATTGAATACGTACTGTTCTATAACGAAAACTGTGATAATATGCACATTTGCATTGTTAAATTTTCATCGACAATTGGGACTTTATCAACCTACATTTTAACTCAAATATCTGTTTACATTGTTGCCAGAGCATCTATATCTCTGCAAAAAAATTTCATAGTATTATCTTGTATACTTCAGTAGGGGGAAAAATAACAAAACACTCAATATTTGCAATGCAATAACTGTATCTACCCCCTTAAGTTCTTTTAGATAATTGTTCTAGTATTCACTCATGTTGTGGGGAACACAGATTAAAAATTTAACTCTTCTCATAAATGTGGGATTGGTTTAAAAGGATTTTTTTTTACTAGCCTGTGCATATTTCAGCTGGGTATTTTAACCTTAAATAGTGCCATAAAAAATCTGTACACAATTTGATTAATAAGTATAATCAATATTTCAAATGCCTAAACAGAAAATCTCAAAAACGACCAGTTGCAAAGGGCCGCCTTTTATACTTACCGCTGGCCACCTTCCCTTTCTTTCTCCTGCATGAACTTCTGCTCACGCTCCATGTGACGTTTGCGTCTCTCCTCCTCACGACGTTTTATCTCTTCTTCTCGCTTTTTACGCTCTTGTTCCATTTTCTGAGAAGTAAAGAAATATGACAAGTAGTAATAGCACATACGACACATTTTATTTATTGTGGAAAGGTAAGATAAATTATACTCAACACTCACCAAAGTTGAAGGGAGGAGGGCAGCAAAAACACAAAATAAAATACAAACAAAAAACAATATTTCGGGGATAATCCTTTGTCGAGTGGAAAGAAACATGTGGCTGAGCTCGCTCAAGCCTCGCGGTCAACACTGCCACACGAATAATGAAACCGACCACTGCAGGTGGTGGGGAAAGCAATGATAATATAATCGCAAGTATTACCCACAAGAAAGAAAAAGGGGACAGTTAAAAGGAGAAATAATAATAATCGAAAATAAATTTTGAAATAAAGTCTATACCATACACATATGAATATACTGTACTGGACAGTAAAGGGTATAACAAGGATGAGTATGGAAAGTATTATTTGAAATTGAGGCCTGGGGGATGTCTAGTCTGCAGGATGTGTTGATAGGCCCATTCCCACCTGCAAATTTCAGATTGGGAAGTGGTATCTGGATGTACTCTAAAGGTACGCGTACACCAGGGCGAGTCCCATCGCATCGAGCGAAACTAATGCAATGCACATCTGGACACATCGGAACGCAGTTAGTCGCGTTTTTACAGTCGTCGCGATCGGTTCAGTGCAGATGGACACGTCAAACAAAGAGCTCTTCTTTTTGAAGATGTTAATTGAAGAAGAAAATTAAGCGGAAAAATCAATGGTGTCATAAAATTTGTTCTAAACAAATAATTTTCGGTGAATATCACACTTTACATAAGGATTTGTTGAGAGATGACAAAAAAATGTTTCCAGTACTACAGGATGTCAACTGAAAAATTTTATGATTTGTTGCAAATTTTAAAAGATGATTTGGAAAAACAAAATATAAAATTTAGGGAAGCAATCACTCCTGAGGAATGTTTGGCTGTTTGCTAAAGGAAATGAGGTGCACCTCATCCATTTTGCTAGCATGTAGAAAATTAAAACCTACAAGCAAAGAAAAAGTGACGTCAAACGACAAATTTTGTGATTTTTTTCATCTTTGTTCAAATTCCTAAAGTTATCAATTAACTTTTCACAACCAGCATTATTATTGCAAAAAGTAACATCATTTAATTTTTGTTGCCAATTTAAGCATTTTTCATTGAATATAAAATAGTTAATTTAAAGTAATTATAACGTACTGTACAAAAATAAGTCCGTGTTCTTGCAACTCCTATCGCAAACTAGAAAGCGGCAGGTTGCATTGGGGTGCATTAGACGCAAGATTACGCCAGGCCAAGCGATCCGGCAGTGCTGCATGGCGTGGGCCGCCCAGACCCGTCTGTGGTGTGCGTTGCTTCATTAGAATCAGTGTAAACGATTCCTGACGCATTTCTGCGATGTGATGCGGCCTGCCCTAGTGAGCGCCAACTTAATGGCTCTGACTGAAGCAGTTATTGTGGTAGTGAGTATTGCGAGTGCTGGCTTGGCGACCAACAGGGATATCTAGGTTTTGGAAGTAAACTGTTTGTGAACATTCATTATGATGGATAATGAGTTTGAGGTAAGGCTGATGTAGGAGCTTTGGCAGTGGAGGCAGGTGAGCTGGCATGTGATATGGATTGTGGTGAAAGTGGCGTGGCATATGATGGGGTTGCAACATTTTGCGGTAGGAGGATGCATACTGCACATTTTGCATTGGGATCTGTTACACAGGAAGGATCCCTTTTTTTTTTTTACTTTTGGCTTTATGCCTCGTTTACATCATTAGAAGTGGGGTGGGACTGGTGACAAGAAACGGAAAGGAGTTTTGCAATGGCCTTTTGAAGGAAGCATCCCGGCATTCGCCTGGAGTGATTTTGGAAACCATGAAAAACCAAATCTGTATGAATGGATGGGGATTCGAGCCCGTGTCCTCCCGAATGTGAGGCCATAACATTAACCGCTCACCCACCACGCTCAGTAGGAAGGATCCAAATGGTGATTTAGCAGCATCAGAGGGTTGATATTTGTGCACAAGTATATTTTTTAGGTTAGGTGGTCTGCTGAATGTGACACGTGGTATGGTGGGAAGATCGTAGTGCTTTTCAGGAATGATCGCAGGAAGTCGTAGGCAAAATGAAGAATTTGGTTTCTTGATTCCAGGCCAGGAATCAAGGTGAGAAAAACAGTGTTCTGGTTGGTATTGGGTTGTATCAACAACCTTTGTACTATATCTGGATACCAACCTCATACTCGCTGAACTTGATGATCCTATTCTGAGCCTGCTTCCAGTGAGGAGGGGTGACGCTTCTGGAGCGACTGCGAGACGGTGTTCGGTATCTCTGAAAAATTCAACAAAATTTTATGTTACAACGCAAACCAATACACCTCCTCCATATCATGACCTGTCTAAAGAAATTTAAAAGTAGAAAACTAATAGTCAGCTAATAATTATGGGGTAATCACTTGTGAATGAAAGATATGTAAACTGTAAGGTCTTGCAAGTTCAATGTTAGTTTAGAAACACACTAATCCAGTCTGGTATGTCACATCTGATTTTTCACGATGCTTTATTACTGCCACACATTGTCTGAAGAATGAAATGACTAAGCAAGATGCAGAACACCCTCTTCTACTGACAACTCCCCCCCCCCCCTTTTTTTAACATTTTATTTTTCAGTGATGTAACAGATCTATGGTGAGAGGATATTTTATTTTTGGGAAGAGATTACTTAGCCACAATTAATGTAGGCATTTGCTAATTTTCATGTTACCTGCAACAAAAATTAAAACAATTTTTTTGAAGTAGATTTTAGAACTAATAAATTCCCAACATTAAAAAATGTTGCAAGACAGACCTAAAAATTTGGAACCACATACAGCGACTTACTTTAAAGTGAAGTGTAGAATACAAATTTTCAATTCTCAAATAAAACAATTCTTCCTTTAATGTCACAATTCAGTATTTGGGCCTTATGTACTGACTAATCTTATCACCCAAAATAACACTAGAAAAAGAACAATGTAATTTATGCCTTAAGATATTATTTAAAAACATAGTAGGTTGTGTCACATTTCCTGCAGGCTGTATATAGCCACCAAACTGCAGGTGATTATTAATTACCCTTGAATGAATGTTTAAGGCTTTGAGTCAAATAATTCTGCATAGTGTAAGTGTTCACCTATTCATATTTTTCTGTGAATTCATCACTTCTATTAATGGTGTTCATAAGTGGAGTGAAGCTCTGCATATACGATGTTCATAAGTGGAATGAAACAATATATAGTCATGAATATTTGTGTGTACTGATGTTTCATATTATAAATTTTTGAAACAGACTTTTTATCTATTAATCTGCATCATTATGAGCCTTCAAGTGCCACAATAATATATCAGATTTATTCATTATCAAACAACCAGGTGACAAGACTTTTTTTAGTGTTTAGAACTGTAAGGAGAGACAAAGAAAATGTTGCCTAGTAACTTTTAAGCCCACTTAACCATTGCAATTTAAATTAGTTCTCTGTTACAACTTAGCTTATGATTTAATGATATCTATTAATTTTGAAACATGAATATTGTCTAACTAGTGGTACAAAATGACTGTATTTATGCCACCTAGAATCTTCCACTTTTTATCTGCAGATATCAATTTTGAGGTAGTGAAACTGGAATCCTGCAGAATGAAAGTTTAAGTTAGACCAAAGAGTAATAACATTTTAAAACATTCTCTTTTATATGATAGACATACAAACAATACAAGCTAAAGAGAATTATGGGAACTCACAAACACTCCACGACCCTTGATGAGACGGCCACTCTTGGTGACGCCACGGATTCGCGCCCTACGACGTCGGCGTTCACGTTCGTGGTCACGATCGGAACTCTTGGAGCCATCTTTTTCCTTCTCCTTATCCTTGTTTTTGTCCTTATCTTCCCCTCCACCACGGTACAGGAACTTGTTACGGGGCACATCTGGTATTTCTTCCGGGTCTATCTCTGTGACGGTCACTAGGGGGTGCACTTCACCTACCGGACTCGACGGCTCGTCCTGGTCGCTACCTTCGTCTTCCTCAGAGTCCGAACCGTGGCTCTTCCTGCAGTAAATATACTTTTATATTAAGGTGCTGATGTAAAGAGCCAATAATGAAAGAGCACAAATATGAGTCTAGAAAATAGTTGCTGCAATGATATAAAAGCAAACGCTGAATGTTTTAAATATGCTAGGGACATACGTAAAAATTTCTCGATGAAAGCAAAGGAGATTCCACGAACTTCCTTACTGGAGTCTTATATCTTATTGAGAACTAGAATTAGACCCGACATTGCCTTCACAACAGGCAAGTTAGCTCAGTATTTTTCAATTCTGGATAGACACCACTGGAATGCAGCCAAAAAGAAAAGCATCTATGAAAAAATCCAGTTTAGAATGGAAGTTGAATAGGACAACTTGCTTCCTTTTAGGGAAGTAATAGTGAAAAGGAAGGAGGATGTTTCCCTGGGACATGCATACAAAATGCTATGGCATGCTGACTCCCACCATCACCCGTCAGTAAAACATGGTATTTTAAAAACTTTCAACTGTCCGTGCATCCGCGGTTAGTGATGAAGCAAGCATAGCTGCTGAAAAATGTATTTTAAAGATGACATTTCTTGCAAACGTCTTTAACACTGACTGTCAGCACGGCCACTGCAGCAGTTGATGCTCAAAGGCGGTATTGCTATACAGCGGTAAGATTGGTCGTCTAGTAAAAAGAAAAAATATTAGTCCTGTTTACAAGGCATCCAATAAGATCTCTGATGTACTTCCAAGGTAAAAGACAAGAGGGAAAGTTACAGACACCTGACAGCTGCAGCACGCAAGTATTTATTGGCGAGACAGGAAGCACAGTCAAGGAAAGGCTGAATGAGCACATGAGGCATTTTAAAACTAATGATATCAGCTGTAGCACAACATTCAGCCGTCTGTGGGCACGCTATTTTATTCGATGACAGCAGTGTTTTAGCTCCAAGAAGGCAGATGGTAGCCCAGGTAGGTCAGAGAAGCTCTGGAGATACAACATTAATGCTTAGAACGCAATAGGAACGACCTCCCTCTGACCACGCATTAGCATCAGTGACATGGTCGTGGACGGTTGGTTATTGGGTGCACGCACACTGCTGCCATATATACGTGGCAGTGGCAACACATACGGCAGTCCTCTGACGAAAGCCACAGCGATATGGGTAAAACATTAGGTTTCAATAAATCAACACAGCTCAACCTGGAGAACCGAGATAATACAACAAAAAAGAAAATGGGATTATGAAATCGCATATTGTCCAACAAACCAGTCTTCCAGTATATGCTGATACCAATTTGGCCAGTTGCACAACTGATTGCAAGAGCATAAGTGGGTATGTTCTGATCCCGGCATATGCTCAGACTATAGGCAAAAGTTCAAAATGGGCTGTTATTGCACTTAGCACTATTAAGGTGAAATAAGTGGCCTTGACAGCTTGATCAATAGAAGTATTTTTGATACAAGAATTTTAAAGATTTTTATGTTCCAAGAAATAAGTGATAGTGCAACCACAATTAGGAGTGATAGCTCGCTACTGAACTGACTAAAAATGGAGGAACAGTGAAGCATTATAAGCAAACACAATATTGCTAACATTTTTACATAGGCTACATGAATCACATTGCAGCCAGTTTGTGGAGGCAGCCAAATAATCCACCACTTTTACCAGTACATCATATATATTAGTTCTATAAGGTTTTTTGTCACAAGCCTGTATCTTCCTTAATACTTAACCGAAATCAATGAATGAGGTGTCATTTTAAAGCTTATGGTCCCCACTTTGGGCACATCACATTATAAGAAAGGAATTTTCGGAATTCGACCCTTAAAGGGCAAAAATGTCAATATTTCTAAAATGCTGTTTTAGTCATTTATCTCCCTGGATATCGATCCAAAATCGTTTAATGAGGTATCATTTTAAAGATTAAGATTTCCCCTTTAGTGACGTCATATATTAAGACAGAAATTTTTCGGAATTCGACCCTTAAAGGGCAAAAGGATCAATATTTTTGCAATTCGTTATTGTGTCACGAGTGATTTATCTCCCTTAATATCTAACCGATATAGATAAATGAGGTTTCATATAAAATAATAAGGTCTCTGCCTTGGTACCACTACATTTTAAGAAAGGAATTTTTCGTAATTCGACCCTTTAAGGGCAAAAATGTTAATTTTTCTAAAGTGCGTTTTTTGTATCTCGAGCCATTTATCTCCCTGGATATCTAACCAAAATCGATAAATGAAGTAGGATTATAAGGAGTAATGTCTCAGCTTTGTGAAATCATATTTTAAGAAAGAATGTAATTGGAATTCTGCCCTTAAAGGGAAAAAGTACAAATTTTTCTAAAACGCATTTTTGTGTCACGAGCGATTTACCTCCCTTAATATCTAACCGATATAGATAAATGAGGTATCATATTAAATAATAAGGTCTCCGCCATGGTAACATTATATTTTAAGAAAGGAGTTTTTCGTAATTCGACCCTTAAAGGGCAAAAATGTTAATTTTTCTAAAATTCATTTTTTGTGTCTAAGCAATTTATCTCATTGGATATCTAACCAAAATCGATAAATCAAGTAAGATTATGAGGAGTAATGTCTCAGATTTGGTGACATCATATTTTAAGAAAGAATGTTTTTGGAATTCAACCCTTAAATGGAAAAAGTATAAATACTTCTATAACGCATTTTTGTGTCAAGTGCCATTTATCTCACTTGATATCGAACCGATATAGATAAATGAGGTATCATACTAAAGATTAAGGTATCAGCCGTGGTAACATTATAATTTAAGTCAGGAATTTTTCGTAATTCGACCCTTAAAGGGCAAAAATGTCAATTTTTCTAAAATGTGTTTTTTGTGTCTCTAGCCATTTATCTCCCTGGATATACAACCAAAATCGATAAATGAAGTAGGAGTATGAAGAGTAATGACTCAGCTTTGGTGACATCATATTCAACCTCACTATTTCACAGAATTTTTTTTTTTTCACGAAATTTTCGCATGGGTCGTCTAGTCATTCATTATTTCTTTTGTAACACTTCTTCTCCAGCAATTTTCATAACCACAGTTTTGCCTCAACTGATTTTCATACTTTAATCCATCTCTACAGTTCTTGGAGTTGTTCTTCCTTTCCTCCCCATGTCATTACATCATCTGCAAATATTAGTATTTTCAATGAGGTAGTCTGATTTTAGCCTATTACCTTAATTAAACACTTGTCCATGACAATGTCAAATAGGAATAGGGAAGGTGCTCTGTCCCAACTTTTCACTGGGAACCATCCCGATATGCCTCTACCCACACACAGTTAACAATTTTCATGTCTCCTGCATTCTACTTAATCTTCCTGTCACATTAAGTCTTTGCATGTTCTTACGAATGGCTTCACTGCTTATGGTGTAATACATGTTCTCAAAGTTAATTAATATTATCACTTTCTTCTCACACATACAATGTTCTCAATAAACTGTGTTACTGCAAAGATCAAGCATCTCATGATACTCATCATTAGATGTTTCTGCATTTGCCGGTTATCCTGCACATCCACTTCCAAGTCTGGCGGTCTTTCCAAGGTTTTTATCCTCCAAATGACTCCCTTAGCCTCTGCGTCTTTCTTCACTTGGTCCATCCATCTTGTTTGAGGTCTTCCAACTGGTCTCCTTCGCTTCCCGCTGTTCAGCAGTGCTACTTTCGGCATCCTCCCCTCCTCCATCCTCATAACATGTCCCAGCCACTGCCGTCTTTTCCTCCTAAACATCTCTTCTAATGCTTCCACTTTTAGTCTCTCCCTGATGTTTTCATTTCTAATTTTGTCTTTCCTCACGACATTCTCTATCCCTCTCAGAAACCTCATCTCTGCCGCCTGCAATCTGCTAATATCTCTCTTTGTCAACGTCCATGTTTCAGAACCATGTCAATATGGGCTGGTAATAAACTTTATAGAGCAGAATATTGGCATCCTTCCCTATATTCTACCTCTGTATTACATCCTTTATCTGCTGATACAAATGTCTGCTCTTCCTTACTCTCTGACTTATTTCTTCCTCCATCTTTCCATTCCTTGCTGTCGAGTAACACATCATTCGAAGGGCCAGTGTTTCTTGTTATCTTCATTATTTGGTTTTTTCCACACTAATCTCCAGGCCATGTTTACCCATTGCAGTCCACTATTTCCGTAATTCTCTTTCCAGAGCCTGTTCTGTCTCCTCCCATACTATGATGTCATCAGCATATACTACCACCTTCAGCTGTGTTGGATCTCTGTGTCCCTGGAATTCAGCTATTATTACATCTTATACTACATTAAATAGGTCAGGTGACAATACACTTCCTTGTCTTACTCCTCCTTCCGCGAAACCATTCTGAATGTTTACTGTCTACACACACACAATTCTCACACTTCTCATAGATGTTCTTTATTAATTCCACAATCCCTTCATCTATTCCTCACCTTTTTAAAAAAAACTTAGCCATATGCTTTCCCTCAGCACTTTGTCATAGGCCTTTCTTATGTCAATGATAGCTGTTACTGTGCCTTTGCCAAATGCCCACCTTTTCTCTATGATTTGCCCGAGTATGAAAATTGCGTCCACTGTAGATCTGCCTAGCCTGAAACCAAGCTGCTCCTCTCTAGCTCACCCATTTTATCTACTTGATTTATTTCCACCTCTTGAGCTCCTACAACAGTGCGTTTTCCTTTGTGTTCTACATTCAAAAGCTCAATATCTTTTCCTTCTAGATCAATTTGTCATTTTTTTTTAGAATTATGCATGTATCCATTTCAGGTTATCCTCTGAACCGCATCAGATGTAGCAATTTGGTAGTGAATTCATGATTTATTTCAAGAATGTAAGACGTACAGGAAGGCTATTGAAATAATAAAATATACCTGTGTCATTACCTTGATTTCTCTTTCTTTGCTTCTTCCTTTTCTTCTTATGCTTCTTTTCTCTTCCTCTGACTCACTTTCAGATTCTGAAGAGCTGCTCGAAACCTTCTTCCTCTTCTTTTTCTCTGTATAACAAAGAGAGAAATCAAACTAACTATACATCCAACTAAACAAAATTTACATTGCAAATACCCAGGACAGGAGTAAAAAGATGTTTTGAAAATAAGGTACAGTTAAAAAAAAAAGTTATATATCTAAACGAGACAGAGAACAATCAGAATGTGACTAGTAATAAAAATGAGAAATGTTGGAGCTCCAACTGATATGTAAGATTCAGAAAAAATGCAATACAAATTGTGTGTCAGTGTAAGATATATACTGAAATGACTTGTGGTGTACATAATCAGTAATTTCTGTTTTACAAGGAGTGTGAGACAAGTATCAACAGAATTTAGTAGTATTACACAAGGTCACTTACCAACAGTAATAAATAACTCCTGAGAAGTCGAGTAACTAGATACATAGCATTTTTGAGAAAAGTGAGTTTTGCTATGGTGATAATATTAAAAGCAATTGTACAAAAGTTTCTCAGACTTTGATGGACCAAAAATTGTTAATGAAATTTACACCGATTTCAAACATCAATGCAATTCAATTTTTGACAGAAACAATGCAGGCTGAAGCATTATCATTGAGGATTTTGGGGGGGGGGGGGCTTTAGGGTGTGTCAACATCTATGTCATTAGTACCCTGAGTGAAAACCAGTCCGACAATATGGCTTAAATGAAAACCAAATTAAAAATGGTACAAATTATACATCTACTCTGAAGTTATTTATTAGTTTTCGCAAGTACCCCAACAGTCTGACACTCTCCTGGTTAGTTTCTGCCATTTTATCTTCTTAAGAAAAACTAAGTTCACTTCACCATCTCATTTGCCTTTTGTTTGTATTCCGTGAAAGTGACAGTCATATTGTAAAGACTGATATTGACTGTATAGGTCTTGTAGCAGTTCTTCCTTGGCTGGTGACATGCCTTCTATGTTAACAGAGATGATTGTTAATTGTGGCCCTGAAAAGGGCTTGGGTAGTAATGTTTCTGGTGTGAAAGGATTAGCCGTCAGGACATTTCGATTCATTCTCTGACGTTGCCCAGGGTACGCCTGATTGCTATTCTTCGCTTGGTCGCTTAACATTGCAATCTTCGAGGACAACTACTAAACCTCACGCAGTTTATAGAAGATGGATTTGAAGCTCGTAAGGTAACAGGGGTGGTATTTGTTGATTTGTCAGCAGCGTATGACACCGTCAACCATCAGCTACTACTAGTCAAGTTCTACAAACTGACCAGGAATTTCATTCTTAGTAAGTTCATTGCTACACTTCTGCAGAACCGCAGATTCTTTGTTGACTTCCAAGGTCAGCATAGCCGTTGGAGGCCACAGAAGAATGGTCTACCCCAAGGAAGTGTGCTAGCCCCATTATTGTTTAACATATATACCTATGATCAGCCTATACCACGCAAATGCAGGAGTTTCGTGTATGCTGATGATCTTGCTCTGGTCTCACAAAGCAAAGACTTTGAATCAGTGGAGAGCACCCTTACCAACGCTCTGGAAGATTTGTCAAGGTATTACAGCACAAACCAGCTTAAACCAAACCCTATGAAGACACAAGTACGTGCTTTTCATCTAAGGAATAAAGAAGCAAATCGTAGGTTAAAGGTAACATGGTCGGGGGTCGAACTAGAACACTGTGATACTCCAAAATATCTAGGAGTGACCCTTGACAGATCACTTACATTCAGGAAACACTGCACGAACTCCAAGCTGAAAGTTTCCAGTAGGAACAATCTCATAAGAAAACTGGCTGGATCGCAGTGGGGCAGCCAACCTGAAACAATTAGAACTTCTGCCTTAGCACTATCTTATTCGGCTGCAGAGTACGCCTGTCCCGTATGGCACAGTTCAACCCATGCCAAACAAGTAGACATTGCACTTAATGACACGTGCAGAATCATAACAGGCTGCTTAAAATCAACTCCAGTCGAATGGCTCCACCGTCTCGCAGGAATAGCACCACCTTCTGTTCGAAGGGAAATAGCAGTGAACAAGGAAAGGAGGAAAGTGAATCATGAAAAATCTCATCCACTATATGGGCATATCCCTCACAGGCAAAGACTGAAGTCCAGGAAAAGTTTCCTAAGAATATCTCAGGAACTTACAACTACAACTGAAGAAGCCAGGTTACAACTATGGGAAGCTAAGGCTCCCCTTCCGCATGGCTGGGGAAGAGTGTCTGAATCTTTGCCACCTGGTTATGACACGGGATGGTTGACGTGGAAATCTTTGAATAGGCTGAGATCAGGAGTGGGCAGATGCAAAGTGAATTTAGCAAGATGGGGCTATACTGAGATCAGTGATATCAAGTGCGACTGCGGTGAAGACCAGACTGTCCAGCACATGCTCCAGTTTCAACTGTGTCCAGCATCCTGCTCGGCAGCTGAACTGTATGAGGCCTCAGAAAATGCACTGGAAGTGGCCAAGTTCTGGTCGATTATAATTTGATGATTGTGATTGTGTAACTGTATGTTTCTGATACGAAATAATGATAATAATATTGTAAAGACAATATAGTAGGACAATTGTCAACAAATCGGTTTCTCCAACTGATAACCTGGCACAAATAAATTAACATACCTTTCCCTTTAATCTTAAGTACAAGCTCTCCGCAGTTGGTGACGCGAGCATCCTGCAAGGGGCGACACATTCGGTCGACGGGCAGTCCCTCGATGTGAGACACGACATGCTGACCAGACAACACGTGGCCAAACACCACGTGCACTCTGCAACCACAAAAATAAAAGAAAACGTGTGACAGCTGTAAAAATGCTGGGAGACGTATAGACGAGAATGGCCAAGCCCTAGACAGACATATGCTCATAGTGCAACTGAATTTTTGTCTGTGTTTGGGCACCTGGTGTAAAATATCTTAGCAATTCACATTTTTTGTTTTGTTTTGTTTACTGTTAAGCAATCTCAAAGCTTGGACGCAATTTTACATTTAAAATAGCACACTGACAAGTAAATTAAATAAGATTTGCAACAGTTATTTAGAAACTATTAACTGTAAATCTAATTAAAAAGGGAGAGACCTCCTATATTGTTGAAACGATGATAAATTCTATTTATTACGTAACTTCATAGGAGAGCAATACTATGAGTAGTAGCCAACAGAAGAATTTAATGATAAAAATAGCTGAAGAAATAATTAGCTTGACTTGTGTGAAAAAATGCCTCACCTACCAGAAATGCTAGAAGATGTTTTTTTATGAAGAAAATAAATTATGAGTGATATAAATATTTTGAAGAAGAAAATCATGACAAGAAATTGAAGGCTTAACCCATCAACAAGCATGAAAAAACCCACAATAAAAACATAGTAAATATGTTGATTGGTACTTGATAGCAAAAGCCAATAAAAAGTTACTATAGTAAAAAATTGAAAAAAAAGATCAGTAAAATTTGCTCCAAAAATATCATAGAACAGAACATAAGAAAAGCATGGTTACAGCAAAGACCAAGATTGCAAAAGACTAACAACTAATGAAAGGAAGCACCTTCTCAATGTTGAATTATTGTATCTTATATGATGAATTTTTAACATTACATTATATGAATAAAAGGAACAAGTTTTACATAATCTGCAAGAAATAATTCAATCAAAATGATTGGATTTATATGCAAACATCTGGAAACTTTAACAAAATGCACATGTTGATACTTTATTCCATTTTTATGACTTTCTGCATTAATACAATTATTCCTTACAGTTTCCTGTTTGTTGACTAACATTATGACTGTGCTGCTGTTAATTAACTGAAGCAATAAAGGTATGTTGGCAATCATATTACACAATATGAAGACAGAAAAAATCAATGACCATCAGTCTATTTTCAAGTTGATCTGAACATTAGTGACAGTACAAATGAAACAAGCAATGGGGAATTTATGGAGGGCAATTCAATTTGTTAACGTCAAGAAAGTCAACATTTTCTCTAAGAATAGGAATAGTGACTGTACTGTACAGCATTAAAAATTAAAACAAATTAGATAGCATATGTAAGCTTAGCAACTTACCCATCCAGATGAGGCGCCGGTTGAGTTGTACTAGAACAAAACATTATTAGAGCAACAAGTCGGCCACGGCCAACGGGTCCCCAGTCGCGCCAACATCTCAACTACACAGAAACAAAACAACAGTTTACATCCAATGCTAATCACAGAGAGATGTGCAGACAAGTCCCCCGACTGTAAATATTTCATCAACAAGATTCCAACACAAGCATTATACCTCAAGTGAACACTACCTGTTTCAATAATGAAGCATTAAACATATTCCGAGCAAAAAACTAATATTTGTACACAGACTGGTGTGAATACTCAGAACAGCTACGATAAATATATAAAATTTCATCTTCAATTGAATAACAAGTATAATGGAACATTTTTGAAAAACTGATATGATTAATGGGTTTTCTTTAAAAGCTAAACTGGAACTTGCGTCTACTTCAAATGAGGAGACTGGTAGTATATATGTATATATTTTAAAAAATTGCTGGAATCTTGCCAAGTTTATCATGAAACTATTTTTATGTTACAGTCTATCAAGAGCAAACACAAGAAAAGTCAATTTGTTTCTTTTAGAAAAAACTAATGCACTGAACCTAACGTTTGGCAAGAGTTAAATACACAAATGCCATTAGAGACAACAGTTAAAAGTTTTGATACATCTTCAGGATGTTTAAAAAGATGTTGTGCTCTTTACCTTTGCAACGTACTTTGAAACACTGTAGCAGGGAAAATGAAATATGAGGGAATGTAATAAAATTCAGAAGTGCGTCAAAATTAATTGTCTTGAAACTTACTTTTTTTACTGTTATTATGATCTGAAACTTGTGCCTTTGTCACATTTTATAATTAAGAGCACAATAAACTGAATCTAACATTTGCAGATTAAACATGTTTCAAAATAAAAAATTCTAACACATTTGTATATATTGCTTTCTGTATATTTTAGGGTCAAATCTGCATTAAGAATGATAAAACGCAAATCATTAATTCCTTTTACATAATTATTGGAAAACCATAATAAATTTACAACCTTGCAGCAACAATGCACTTGTCATAGCTGGGCAGAAATTGTTAATTAACCTAAAAAAATTTAACAGCCTTCTTAACTTCTGTTAGATTGAACTACCATTAACTTTACACCGTTTCATTGGTAGTTAATGTATTTTGGTTTGTTAGAACTGTGTGCCACGCCACGCTCAACTGTTTGGTGAGTCGGATGGTGAATGAATTAGGTAATATGAAGTGCGAATGTGATGCAATATTTCGGGTGAAAATCCCATTAAAATGGTACCATTTTAGTCTTTCTTATACTCGCGGTTATATTATTGTTGTTCCCCCCACCACCTCTGACGGTCTATTGCACTCTATGAGTGGCTGCGTCGAACGCAAGACCAGCCACATACCTCTGTTGATTTGAAAAAGGGATTTTAACCCGAAATATTGTTTTCTCTTTGTTTGTGTGTTGTTTGTGTCACTGCTGCCCTCCTCCCTTCAACTTTGGTGAGTGTTGGATGTATTTACTCTTTCTTTTCCATGTAAAAATAAGACCAAACATTTACAATTACTATACATAGAAACATGCTCAGTTATACATCATTAATTTTATCTAGCAATGTCCTTTTCAAGTAGAAAACATAATTTGATTCCGTGCACTCACTCCTCCATTGGGATTTTTTTTTTTTTTAACATTATTTTCACTTTCCTGTAAAAGAATAGATTACTGGATTAATGCATATTTAAGTTCTCGAAAAGGAGTTTTTTCCTGTTGCCACTTGAAACTGTCTAGTAGTGTGAGAAGCTTCGTCCAACATAGCAAGGCGTCACGAGAGCGTACTCTGAGTCAAGTGACTGCACACATTTGATATTAACCTATCAGCACAGGGGAAATTAGTCTTACTTGAGTGACATTCAGTTTCCTTTTTTCCTCCCAATTTATAACAGGAGTACATTTCTCTGAATAATTATCTTATTTCTTCTCATCTGTAGCTTCTAGTGAATTCCCAGTAGGCCACTATTAAAAAATTACCAGATTTTTCCTTCAAAATATGACCATAAATATTATTGTAATATGGCCAAAACTAGGAAAATAGCCTTAATATGCATTTGTATGCTGTATAAAATATATTTAAATACAATCAAACATTCAATCTATATTTCAATTCAGAATTACAGGACAAAAAGAAGGCAGGAAAAAAATATGACTTGTCCTAAAGATCCGAATCCTACTTATGAAGGTAAAAGGCTGAACTAAACAAGACCTTATCAGAAATGAAAAAATTCAGGAAGAACTTGATATTTACAATAGAAATGTAAGGGTAGAGGAATACGGAGATTCATGGAGGCAGCATATTGAAAGAATGGATAAAGAAAGGATTCCACTTCTCACGATGCAGTACAAATCACTGGGCGCAGAGTTAATGGTAGACCTAGGAAGATATGGTGTAAAAAAGTGAAGACGGATCCGGCATAAATGCCTAATCCTTGAAGTGAAGAAGAAAAGCTGCCGTATTCTTTTACTGTTATCATCCAGCTATTTGGACAGTAACAATACAAATACACAGATGAGGAAAATAATTTATCAAAGAAAAGTTTATCAGGTGTCCTAGTACTTTAAGAAATAATACCAAAAACTACCCAGGACTAATTATATTCAACCAAACAAAAATTTCTGAAATGTCTGATCTGTCTGGGATCCTTTACTGCATATGGTCGTTCCATCAATGTTAACCAGATTTTATCTGCAACACTGTGGATGTCATTCAAAGTTGTAAAACCTATGATCTAGTACACTGGCATAATGCTTCATATGTCATCTCTGAAAAGGATTAACATATTATCTGTGACATCATGTTACAAAGCAACAAAATTTATATACTCCTCCCAGCATATTCAACCATCATCTGCCGGGGGAAAGGTATTTTTTAGTTTTGTGATGAAAAGATACATATTTTCATATTTTTAAAGACCTAACAGTATTTTTTTAATCCCTATACATATTCTCTTAACAAAAGTACTCTAGGCAAACCGCAACCAACCCTGAAATTTCCAAACATTACCACTTATCCAACATACTTAGCGCTGGAAGAATATTGTAAAAATAGTAGTCTATTAAAAAAAACTGGAATGATAATGGAAATATATTAGCACAGGAATCCATAAATCTTCAGCCCAATCTCTAAAGCTTGTCCACTACACTCCAATGTTCAAACATATTCATTAATGGAATAATCATTACAACTGAACTGGTTCAACCTGACATAAAATATATTAAAACAGTTTTCACAGAATTCAGTTATTCATAGTCTGATAAGAAACTTCTCTGGTCTAAAAATTTAAGTCGCTATGTTCCTTTGATCTGCGAAAACAACTTGAAACCTTTCGAGTTTCTCTCCTTCGCTCCAAGAAAAATGCAGAATCCTTAAACAGTCTAATACTCACATGAAGAACTGGGATCCATTAGTATCTTTACCCCTATTTGCCATGGACAGTAGGAAGGGCTTATCATGTTTGAGTTCGAAGTTTTCATCTGCAACACAAAAATATAGAAAAACTTAACTATCTTGAAAGACAATTCTATTCTATTGGAGGAGAGTAAGATCTGTCATCTATCTGTAAACTGATACAATTATCTGTGATAACATTCTGTTGGTAAAATTTGTAAAAGAGAATAAAAGTTGAAGGTTGTATTGAAGTGTTTTGGCACTTAAAGCACAACTGAGGATAATTCTCAATTTCTAGAAATGTTAAATCTTGACCCATTCCCTAGTAAGTGATATGGCATGTCATTAAGTTCAACAATGCCACTGGCATTTTAAAAATATTTTGCAGGTTTTGTTTCCAGTCAAGGAATAAATGATAATAAATTTTGCTTATTTGCTTTACATCAGTTAACAGTATTGTCTCCAATAGAACAAATCAATCTCCTGCACTTTACTGAATAAAATACAATAGTTATCTAAATTAGAATATATAAGACAAAACTTTTAATGAAATTATTCACAATTACTTGCTTATCTTTAAAGGAATTTTACAACAATAAATCTAAACTATAGGCAGTTTAACAGCTGTCATACTATACACTCAAAATTTTATTTTTGCTTGTGGTTTTAAAACCTGTCAATCACAAGGTCAAAGTTGAAACAACCACAAAAAGGTGCGGATAAGGAGCCAGAAAGATTTGATAATGGTCTTTTGAAGGAACCATCCTGGAATTCCCTGGATTGATTTCTGGAAACCTGTAGTACCGAAATCAACATTCAATGTGTGTCTCCCGAAAGCCAGGCAAAACATAACCACCCATTCATCCAACAGGCTTGGTTAAATTATTTCCGATTGCAACCAGGCGAAAATAGAGGAAGATAATGCCCTATGACAAACTAATACAAACATTCTCAAGTCACTGAATACAGGAGACGTTATTTATCATTATTAACTAAAATGAGACTAATGGTTTTATTAAACTGTTTCATTAACTCACCTGCAAATGTGCCACCATATATGGATTCTCCACCTGTTCCATTTCCTACAGAAAAGTCACCTCCCTGGATCATGAAGTCTTTTACCACACGATGGAAAATTATTCCTTTGTAGTGCAATGGCTTATTTGTTGTCTTCCCTAAGCCCTTCTCACCCGTGCAGAGTGCACGGAAATTTTCACAAGTGATTGGGCATATGTCGGAGAATAGTTCAAACACCATTCTTCCCATTGGCAACCCTCCCACTTCTACATCAAAGAAGCAGCGGGGATTATGTGGCTTTGTTACCGTCATTTTTCTTCTGTCTTCAAATCTGAAAAAAAAAAATAAATGCAGATCAAGTGAAAGAGCAGAGAAAGATGCAACACCTGGTAAAAATTAAAGATTTTGAACTAGACTTCATGGCCATTTAAATATGTTTCAAGTATGATATGAAGTTAGCTAAGTGTATCCAATCATATTTTATAATTAATATATGCGATTTAAATCAACCTTTTTCCTGCTACCTTTCACTGCCTCCCAACCCCCTTCCTTAACACATTACCAATGTGTCATATAGCAATTTCCACAAAATGCCTTCCTTGACATTCTCTTTGACTCTCGTGTTAAATACCAATATAGTGGGTCCGATTCCAGCTCACTGCATTTAGAGAAGAGTCTGGTTGTGATTTTGCATTCCAGTTCCCTCACTTCCCTCAAATATACCCCTCCACCTTTAACTTACGTAGGGGCTTAAAACTTTACAAACTGTGCAACAATGTAAAAAATAAACAAAAACAACACAAAGTAAACTGAAATTGGCTTCATATAATTATATAACACTAGATCAATAATGCTGATATTCAAATCGTGCCAGCACAATTGTATTTATTTGAGTTTTACAGCTGGTTGGAGAAGGGATGGGAAGGAATGTGAACCATTGGGACCACCCTGGTATACATTTTGAAGATTTGAACTTACGTCTTCGCTAATGCTAGGCCCGAGTGTTCCTGTTCATTCACCATGCTTGGTATTATAATAGCACCAAGGTTGATGAACTACATCATAAACAAGTGTTGTGACAAATTTCACTGATAATAACTGTAACAATAAAGGTGAAATATGTTGATTTTTTTTTATCCTACCTCTCATTAAAATATATCTACATTTCTGAAATCTGTACTTTCTTATAACTATACCTACAATCATCCACTTTAATGACCAATGGCTTATAGTATCTACTGACTATTTTTTTCCCCATTTTATTACCACACAATATTGTTATTAAGTCATCCATCAGTTACAAACATTAAAAAGGAAACTACTATTAATGAGTATAAATACCCCTACACTAAATCCTCCACTACCTTTGTTATCAGCTTTGTAAAACAAGGTAAACCCTAATTTGGTATTCTTTTTTTAATCACTTATTAGTGCATTCCCAAAAACTTTGATCATTCCTGAAGGCCACACTACGATATCTAGCTTTGGCATATTTACATCGTTAACACTTTCCTCTTTTACCGTAATTCCCACCACATTTTTATCAATCTCACCCTTTCCTGTGACTGTAATCCAAATTCCTTTCGTCAATATGATTATCCTCATGACCAACCCTTAAACAGACAAGGGTTAACTGTGAAACGTTTGCAATGGAACGTTAGACCATCAAATCAAAAGCGAAGGATGTGCAAAGATATAAACGAATAAGGCAGCCATACATGACAGACCCATTTTGACCCCAGTCAGACTAGGGAGTCACACAACGTATCACTTCACTCAGAGCAAGGTCAGGCCAGTCAACTACATGCCACCATCAAGTGTTCAACTGTGATTATATACATCTATTTACATTACATTTATATTATATATCAGTAGGGTATCGCCAGGAACAATAGATCGGACATATGCTGTCAGACAGCCCTCCCAGGGGATTCTATAATAACTGTGGCAATTTGATAATATGGATTCTTATACAAAAAATTTGATCTCACTTAGTTCTCAAGATACCGTATCTCAAAAGTGTGATGGATAGGTTGAAATGTGACTTGGACCAGAAGAATAATACTGACAAAGGCAAACTTGATAATTGAATAGTCTCTCCCAGAGATCACGATTCTACTACAACATTCACCAATGACATCGTAATATTGAGGTAGTCAATCGCAAGACATATTATTTCCAAACAGTAAGTTTTAGTATACCCTAGAACAGCACGGTACCACTAAATGTACTTCAGAAAGCATTTCTAACTGTATCTTATGTTTGACTACTTCAGTATTATGATGCTAATTCCTTGCAGGATCACTATCTCCAGTAATCCCATGGTATCTTGTGTAACACAATAAGAAAAATCAAAAGTGATTTTTTTGTTGATTTTTTTGATATTTCGCTTAGCACTCAAGATATACTGCCCCAAAATTGGGGTGGTTAGGTTGGGGTGTGGACTGGACAAGAAAATAGGGTATTCTACAATAACCATGAGGCCACAATTTGATGGTGGATTCTTATGAAATTGAAGACAAATTGAAAGTGAAGAGACGTATTATTATCAAGCAGTAATTCCGTTGTAATACAGCCTGGACCATTATTTTCAAGCACAAATTAGGTTGTAATACAGCCTGGACCAGTGTGAAACCGTTAAATGTACTTAGGGAAGAATTTATAGTGGAGTCTTGCGTTTGACCACTATAGTATTATGATGACAATTCCTGGCGGAATCGCGATCTCCAGTAATCCCGGCCTTCTGCTATGATGTTATAACGACTGTAATGCAGCGTCCAATGTGGTCCAGGCTGCATTTCAACCTAAGTGCATTGGCTTCAGGTTGAAAGGAACCATGGACAGCATGAATTCGTTAGCGTTTAGGCTTTAATGCAGCCGGGACCACAGTGAAACAACCATCGCACACGATATGCCAATATGTAGTGCAATGGCGGTATTCCTGAAGTGTTAATTCGTAACTTTTATGTTGCTTCACGTCTAAGGTAAGTGTGATTTCGCTTCCATGTACACTTTTTCTTAAAAGGTATGGCCACAGGAACGTATGTGGTTAATTTTAAGCGAATACCACAAGTCCTCCTTACTCCATTCTTATTTTACAGCTACCTATCACTTAGTTCTCAAGATATACTGTCTCAAATGACAGCTGGTTAGATTGAAATCTGGCCCGGCCCAGAAGTCAAATTTTATGATTTCTTATGTAGCATAACAAGACAAATTAAAAGTGAAGAACGACATTTTTTTGATATCTCGCACAGTCTCAAAATTGAGGTGGTTTGGTTGAGATTCGACCTGGCCCAAAAATTCACCAAATCTACATGGAAGTACACACTGGATTTTAACTTATGGCTTTATGCCACGTCGACATCGAAGTCATGAGAAGCAGGATGGGACAAGGAATGGGAAGGAATTTGGCCATGGCCCTTTTTAAAGGAAGTATCCCGGCATTCGCTTGGAGTGATTTTGGGAAACCAAGGAAAACCCATTCTGGATGCCCGGACGGGGATTCGACCCGGCGTCCTCCCAAATGCCACCAAAAACACAAGAAAACTGCAACTGATTTTTAACTTTTAGTTTAATATCTCAAAAACCAAGAGAGATATTAAAAAAACTTAGTCTTTATTTTCGATTTGTTTCATCGAGTTCTACAAGAATTTATTATCAGATTGTGGCTCCAAGGTAATGATAGAACTGCCGCTTTAACCAATTTTTGATAGTTGATATCTTGAGAACTAATGGATAGGCCTATATCAAAATTTTTTGGGATTACAGGAGATCGCGAATCCGCCAGAAGTTGGCATCATAATTCTGTAGTGGTCAAGCGCAAGACTCTGCTAGAAATTATTTCCGAAGTGCATTTAACAGTTTCATGCTAGTCCAGGCTGAATTACTGCTTGGTAAATAATAGGAATTGTGACTGACTACAGCAGCATTACAACGATATTAGTTAATGTTGTTGTAGCGGGATCGCGATCTCCAATAACCCAAAATTTTACTCTTCATTTTCAATCTGTAACATCGATATACATAAGAATCCACCATCAACTTGCGGCGCTACAGTCATGATAGTGCTGCCTATACCCTGAACAGTGGTCCTTAAGGCGGTTCAATCATGCAAGAGATTTTTTTTTTTTTTTTTTGCATTCAACTTAATCTTGAAATTATCACGCAATTACAATACTGTGCTACTATTTTTTAAGTTGGTACCACTGAAACAGATAAAACCTCATTATGCTTCGAAAATTTGTTTTAAAACATTTTACAGAATTTAAAAAAAACATTTCTTTTAAAACCTTTTATAATTTACGCCTGTAAACCAGGATTCCACTACACCCGGGCCATGAATCTAGTACTCAAAATATAAGCAGCCCACTCTCGTGTACTGAAGTTGATTGCAATTCAGCATGATTTGGGAATAATACAACACTCACCAATGAAAAATGACGACTTCCTGAAACAACTGAATGAAGAATTTTAAATAGCTACACTCGTTTAAAGTATACGATTCAATACAATCACGAACAACACACTGACTTACAACTCCCTGAAAATGCCGCCATATTAAGCTCAACCTCCAGAGACTCTATGATATAAATTGCGTACATTTTCACAACAAAGATTTTAGGTATTATTTGTTTGTTAGCTACAAACAGCCCGCCAGATATTTCCCATAATATTTCCTGACCTTTGGATCAATTGTGCTTGGGTATCGACACTTGAATACTGTCGCAGAAATTATTCAACTGAAATTTTCACTTACTACAGTGGTTTCAGAAATATCATGATGTACAGATTGACACACAATAACTTTTAATTACTTTAACTGCAATGGAGCGCGCACTCCGATGGCAATTTCTCTCCTCTACGTGTCCTCTTCCTCGCAAAGTTGACATATGGTACATAAAATTGGTAGCTTATTTTGTGAGATGTAACTTCTTAAATCAACCATAAAACACAAGTAGACTTATTGGTTCTTTCTTTTGGGATATCATTGTTATTATTATAAATTTTAATTGCGAGGAGCTTACGCTCCAGTACCAATTACCGCTATTAATTTTAATTTTTAAAATTTTCTTTTATAATTTGAGGGTTAAATTCCTTCCCTATTTATTTTTCCGATTCACAAATTTTAAATTCCTTAAGCGTTTTTGGTAAATTATTCATCATTTCACTTGGTTTCTCCCAATACCTGACACCCTTACCAACAAAGGAAAAATTTCCCACTCACTTATGCATGAAATCAAGCGCGAGTTTGTAGTCATGATCGTCTTTCCCTTTCCATGCTCAATTCCTAATTGTTTGACCAATATCCCTTGAAGCCCCATCACCAACATGTGCCTCGTACATTCCCAGTACTCTCTTAACCCTCGTCTTTCCTCCAACGACTCTCAACCTAACTTCTTTACATGGGAGTATCCAGCGAGGGGCAAGGAGGAGCTGCTGCTCCCCCCTCCCCCCCCCCCCTACAAGAAAAATTAAGTTGCCTTCAGTACGCTTCGATGAATGAAGAACTGGCTCAGGAGCACTTTTGGAGAGGAAAGATTGACTGGATTATTCCTGATGAGTGAGAATCGAAATTTTGTGAAAGAACACTGTGAGATGTTGACAAAGTTATCGAAAATTTTTCTGAGAATCCGAGACGATTATTGTTTACATAAAAAACTATAACTGAGTTATGATCTTAATTATCTACATAGTAGGTTTTTAGATTAAGTCGTTGGATTACTATATTAATCAATAATAAAAATAGTTTCCTCTATAGGTTTGAGTTTCATTTTGTAATAAATTGTTATGTTTCGGTCCCCAACCCCACTTTCTGGAAACCAATATGAGTCCCCCCCCCCCAGTGCAAATCTTGCCCCCCTCTAGTTCTGATCCTGGATACGCCCTTGTTTCTTTATCATATAAGTTACTGACTGGGTCCTGCGATAATTTGCAGAAACAAATGCAGTTAGCTCTTCTTTGCACACCCTCCAACCCCTGTATTTGGTAACCAACACTACACCACCATATTCAACCAATGGTTTGACCAAAGTTTTGTAACTAAATTCCCTAATCTCTCTGGTACATCCTCTCATCACCTCCTCCAGTAAATTAAGGATTTTGTAGCCTTTTCCTTCCGCCTGCCTGATGTGCTCAGCCCAGTTGAGTTTGTTATCAAACATTATGCCAAGATATTTACACTTCAACAAGCAGTTCTGAACCCACTCTATGATCACAATTAACCTTTAGTTTTTTATTTGTGTTCCTAATACGCATATTCTTGGAATTTATCTTCATTCCATGCTGACATACTCATTTAGATATCCTATCCATATCACGCTGCAGCTGTTCACAGTCTACACATGTCTTGATCCTATTGTATACTACTACTAGCTGATACCCGCGATTAAGAATTTCTTTGCCAGAATTAAATATAAAAATTTGTTGGTAACAAAGGATTGGTCCCAAACAACACCGAGTCGGCATAATATGACAGGAAAGCCATCACTATATCATCTACCGTGGAATCTTCTTGAAGAGAATCAATTTCCAACATATTTAAAAACAGAAAAACAAACGTAGGTGAGGGGATGTGTGTGTGTGTGGGTGGGAGAGGGGGGGGGGGGAGGAGTATTAACTAAGGGCAACTTTATTTCTGATTGGTCTTTTCTTCAGCATGAGCATCCGATTCTTGGGTTCTAATAACTTTAGCTGCTCGTGCTCTGCTAGAGCTACAACTTAGGCCAGTTTACGCCCGCAAGGCATGTAAAAAAAGAAGGCAAAATAAACTGGTGCCAGAAACATTTAAGTTGACACAAAGTAATAGTACAGAAAAATCGACATCTATAAATAATACGTTTCTTCTCTAAACTAAATTTATTAACAAATAATACACTAACATAATGCGCGAGAAGCACAGCTTGAGCAACTGACGCAACATCATAGACTAAAACACATCCGTTTCTCTGTCAACATTCGATAAGTTCTCAAAATTTCGTGACTAACAACTGTTAATCATACAGAAAAAAAAAATGTCCTGTGCCCTCCCTACAGATTTTCTTGTCAAATTCCGTCACTATCGGTATAGACATTTAGTTATCAAAACAGTAACAAAAAGACAGAGACTTAATTCCGCATTTATAGTATTATTACTGCAGTTCACACACATACTGTTGCAAATCACCCCTGAGGGCTCAATACAACGTAAAAAATCTACACCTACAGCATTGCAAGACTACCTACTATTTGCCTCGCATTGCACCCCTAAATTTGTGATATCTACAATTTAACATTCAATCCGAATAACCGACGAACCAGGCGTGACTCTTACTATCAAAAACAATTTTTAAAAATCTTTGCCTTCACGGAGATTTGAACCGGGGACTACGACCCAAACAGCACTAGGCAAGCGCTTTAACCACTGAGCTACACGGATAAACGGTACAGATATCTCCATATCCAACGCGTCTGTCACACGACAGTAGTACCAACACAATCAAAAATACAACTAAACTGTGAACAATAATTGACTTAGCCTAGTAGTTAAAAAAATACCAATAAAATAGATTAAAAGAAAAACAATAAAAAAGATTTTTAGAAGGTTTGTTTTTTTTGTCAGTTTCTTACAACACGTTGCAACACTTCATATGGTTGTCTAAATGATGGAAATAATATAAAAACTGCTTTAACAGTGTCGTTTTAAACTTTTGAGGACCATATGATGCAGCTGAGTGTAGTCTAAATCTTGGAGGACTCTCTTAGTACCCCGTAAATACGTTTTTAACTTTTACAACCAGCGACCCTAATAAACCAATTTCATTACACAAAATATACAGTGAAATTTGTAAAGGACAAAAGAAGGGAGTAATTAGATTACTAGCACTGGAGCATGTCCTCCGTTAAATTGTACGATAGTTAGTTACGTCACTAAACAACAATCTGGAAAATTATATTTCACTATATTACTAAATTTGAAAATAAAAAAATCAGGATTATGTTCGCACGTAGTGCTGTAAGTGTTGTACATCATTGTCTTTTCTAAATGCGCGCTCCTGACAACGTCTTCTTAAGATGTGCGGTCTTTCTGCCGGAATGTATTAGGAAGTTCTGAATTTGATATGCTCAATGTAGTAATTCTAGTTTAATTGGTTTTGACCTTTTTGCCCACATGAAGCGACATCTGATTTATTTTTTATGAACGTCGCTAGCGTAATATTATATGTTAATTGTTTCACTTACACCATTTCAGACAGACTAGAGAACGTAGCCTATCAACTGATATTCTTTTTTTCTAGACGATCGGATAATTAATGTGAATTCGTCTGATGACTTAAAATCGGATGTGACCGACTTTGCCCTGTGAAAACACACAGGGCTTAGGGTACTTTCACACTGGAACTGACTGCGGCCGATTTTTACTCTCCCGAATACGGTCGATATCGGCCAAACAAACGAAAGTATGCAATAGTATGGATTCCGGTGGAAGTGGTTACATTATGACTGCTTTACTCGGCCGAACTCCGCAAAACTCTACAGACCAAATAGACTGATCAGCCGGAACATTATGACCACCTACCTAATAGCCGGTATGTCCACCTTTGGCACGAATAACAGCGGTGACGCGTCTTCGCATGGAAGCAATGAGGCCTTGGTAGGTATAAGATGCTCAATATAGTAATTTTGGTCTCATCGCTTTTGACTAGACCTTTTTGCCCACATGAAACGCTGGAGGGAGTTGGCATCACATCTGCACGCACAATTCACATAATTCCCGTAAATTCCTGGGAGTGAGCGATGAGATCTGACGCCACGTTCAATCACATCCCAGATGTGTTCGACAGAACAGTGATATATATAGCTGATCGGATTCGTTCTAAAAGTCTCCATTTCGAAGTACTCCTCAGATTTAATTGGCTGTTTCAGTAGTCTGGAGAACAATGTATGGAATTCTCCCACAACCTCTTGCCCTGAAAAAAAATGTCGTTTACCTACTTTTTCAGTATCAAACATAATATTAAATCTGAAGAGAGAGTCCTTACTTAATATTTTATTTCAAGAACGACAATTACATTCATCTTGCAGCGAGATATGCTGAAAAGTGAAAAAAAAAATCGTTTGAATTCTGTGGTAGAATAACCAATTCAATTAACAGAATATGGTTGGCTGTTCGGCAGGGTGAAAAATCGGCTAAACTCTATCCAGAGTAAACATACCCCTAGACAATACAACATTAACCATGAATTAATCATATGAATTAATCTAATCGTCAGAGATTAGTTTAGCTCCTTGTTTTTTTATTTAATGGTCTTTGGCTTTGTTTTACTTTGACTTAATATTGTCTCTGCTTTACTGAGTCCATGGAGGAAGGAATAATCATGGAGGAAGGAATAATATGGAGACGACGCAAGAGACCTTTACCACGCATGGGAGTGAAGCAGGCCGGCGGAGGAGTGGGGGGGCATGGCCGGAGTGGTGGGGGCTTGACCGCTTCCCAACAAACACGGGGAATATGTACAAACACCTCAAGGGGACTCTAGGATAAACGTGACGCCGCAATCTGGTGATGGATTATTATGTAACTCGATGAGACAAATAAAAAATGAAGAATAAAATTTTTTGATATCCTGCTTAGTTTTCGAGATATTCTGTCTCAAATGTGAAATGGTTTTGGTTGAAATTCAGAAGAAAAAATTATTCAAAGTCAAATTTTATGATGAATTTTTACTTAAAAAGACGAGACAAATAAAAAATAAAGAGTAAAATTTTTCGATATTTCACCTAGTTCTCGAGATATACTGTCTCAAAAGTGAGGTGTCTTGAGTTGAAATGCAGAAGAAAAATTTCGCAAAAGTCAAATTTAATGATGAATTCTTATGTAACACGACGAAAAAACTTGATAATAAGGAATAAATGTTTTCGATATCTTGCTTAGTTTGGGGGATATACAACATCCAAATTGAGGGGTTTAGGTTTGGATGCAGGCTGGACCAAAAATTAATTCTGTCAAAGCCACAATGATTACATGGTTGACATGCAGAATGGATATTTCAGTTTTATTACTACCACTTGTGGTTAGTCTGAAATGTGTCCTAGACCAGAAAAAAAGTAAGAGGACCCACTCTAGGGATGAGCAACCCAGACATTTTGTAGGCTGGTACCAGAAATAAAATGTTTATTCAGTCACCTTAATGAACATTCTCTTGATCAAGATGTGTTGTCTAATTTCACAGCCCTACTTATTAGGACAATTGTAAAAAAATTATCTCTCAGTTAGATTTAGATACGGGGGGGGGGGAGAATGTTGTACAAAAAAAAGAGACTAAATTAGAAACACATTCCCCAAATTGATTTTGTTCAAAGGCCAATAACTTCTTTATTTATGAAGCCCATTTTTATTTCTGCATGAACCTGTTTCGACATAAATAGATGAGAAAGATTTCAAAATCGGTAAAAATAGGTATAGACGTATTTACAAACAGAAACAAGTCTTATATGAAGCTTTAAAAATAACCTAAGTCAAAATAGCTATTTAAAAAATTAATAAAACTCACAGCTTCTCACATAACAGTTAATTTCATCATCCATTGTCAGTATAATCAGCAACGTGACGAAAGAAATCGTAATAGTAAATTCACTGAATCGCGAAGTAAAACACGCCCCTTTAAATCTCATTTTAAACACTCGTTAAAAAAATAATGCTAGTCTATTATGTGCAAAATAGCAAGGTTTGCTGATTTTCTACACTACACCAAGAAAAATTTGAGATCAAAGTCATCCCATTGAGAGCTATGACTAAATATTTATAGACGTGCTGCAAAGTTTGCGGTGTCTACCGCTCACTTCAACAACGATAATTACAATTCAACCTACTTATGAAATGATATTCCAGGTTCTTTCCTGTCTGGCCTATTTGTGCAACCGTACGCAACACAAGCTGGCATTTTTAAACACTTATACACAATACTAAATGAAATAATCACTGCATCTACCACAATGTGAACACCTTAATTGTTGGGAAGCGCCATATGGTCGCTGCCGGTGCTGCCACCATGCGGGAGAGTTTAGTGCTTGCTTCACCGATTTAACGTCACTTCTCCTCCATATAATTCCTTCCTCCATGGGAATAATATGGAGACGACGCAAGAGACCTTTACCACGCATGGGAGTGAAGCAGGCCGGCGGAGGAGTGGGGGGGCATGGCCGGAGTGGTGGGGGCTTGACCGCTTCCCAACAAACACGGGGAATATGTACAAACACCTCAAGGGGACTCTAGGATAAACGTGACGCCGCAATCTGGTGATGGATTATTATGTAACTCGATGAGACAAATAAAAAATGAAGAATAAAATTTTTTGATATCCTGCTTAGTTTTCGAGATATTCTGTCTCAAATGTGAAATGGTTTTGGTTGAAATTCAGAAGAAAAAATTATTCAAAGTCAAATTTTATGATGAATTTTTATTTAAAAAGACGAGACAAATAAAAAATAAAGAGTAAAATTTTTCGATATTTCACCTAGCTCTCGAGATATACTGTCTCAAAAGTGAGGTGTCTTGAGTTGAAATGCAGAAGAAAAATTTCGCAAAAGTCAAATTTAATGATGGATTCTTATGTAACACGACGAAAAAACTCGATAATAAGGAATAAATGTTTTCGATATCTTGCTTAGTTTGGGGGATATACAACATCCAAATTGAGGGGTTTAGGTTTGGATGCAGGCTGGACCAAAAATTAATTCTGTCAAAGCCACAATGATTACATGGTTGACATGCAGAATGGATATTTCAGTTTTATTACTAACACTTGTGGTTAGTCTGAAATGTGTCCTAGATCAGAAAAAAAGTAAGAGGACCCACTCTAGGGATGAGCAACCCAGACATTTTGTAGGCTGGTACCAGAAATAAAATGTTTATTCAGTCACCTTAATGAACATTCTCTTGATCAAGATGTGTTGTCTAATTTCACAGCCCTACTTATTAGGACAATTGTAAAAAAATTATCTCTCAGTTAGATTTAGATACGGGGGGGGGGGGGGAAGAATGTGGGTATTATCTAACAGGCAATACCGCTCGCTTCGCGCTGTTAACGTGTCGTCATAGTGACGTCACGTTCACGTACAGTCAATTTTTGTGACTATTCGGCCGCTGGTAAGCGGCCGTAGACGTCCGATAACACATCAAACACTGGACATCTGGTTGTGTTATCGGACATCTGCGGCCGCTTACCAGCGGCCGCCTGCATCTGATCCACCTTCGGGATATCAGTTTATGTTGATATTGTACAGTTTTAAATTATTGTGACCGAGCGTAGCGAGGGCACAATACACACAAAAATTGACTGTACGTGAATGTGACGTCACTATGACGACACGTTAACAGCGCGAAGCGAGCGGTATTGCCTGTTAGATAAAACCCAAGAATGTTGTACAAAAAAAAAGAGACTAAATTAGAAACACATTCCCCAAATTGAATTTGTTCAAAGGCCAATAACTTCTTTATTTATGAAGCCCATTTTTATTTCTGCATGAACCTGTTTCGACATAAATAGATGAGAAAGATTTCAAAATCGGTAAAAATAGGTATAGACGTATTTACAAACAGAAACAAGTCTTATATGAAGCTTTAAAAATAACCTAAGTCAATGGCCTGAAATAGCTATTTAAAAAATTAATAAAACTCACAGCTTCTCACATAACAGATAATTTCATCATCCATTGTCAGTATAATCAGCAACGTGACGAAAGAAATCGTAATAGTAAATTCACTGAATCGAGAAGTAAAACACGCCCCTTTAAATCTCATTTTAAACACTCGTTAAAAAATAATGCTAGTCTATTATGTGCAAAATAGCAAGTTTGCTGATTTTCTACACTACACCAAGAAAAATTTGAGAACAAAGTCATCCCATTGAGAGCTATGACTAAATATTTATAGACATGCTGCAAAGTTTGCGGTGTCTACCGCTCACTTCAACAACGATAATTACAATTCAACTTACTTATGAAATGATATTCCAGGTTCTTTCCTGTCTGGCCTATTTGTGCAACCGTACGCAACACAAGCTGGCATTTTTAAACACTTATACACAATACTAAATGAAATAATCACTGCATCTACCACAATGTTAACACCTTAATTGTTGGGAAGCGCCATATGGTCGCTGCCGGTGCTGCCACCATGCGGGAGAGTTTAGTGCTTGCTTCACCGATTTAACGTCACTTCTCCTCCATATAATTCCTTCCTCCATGACTGAGTCCTTCCTCCATGATTTTGACCATGGAGGAAAATTTGTTATTCATCACTTGATCAGAAATAAGTAAATATCAGGAATGATATTGGATAACACAGTTTATACAGATATTAAAATAGGAAGAAATCTGGTAGTTTCAAAAGCCAGATTACCATCTTGGTGGATTAAACAAGTAATTAAGAAGGATCATAATCAACCGCACCTGCAAGATATAAGCAAAAATAGCTAAACCAAATAAGTCGATAGATTATTGGAAAAGTTTAAATTCGTGGGAAAATGTAAACGGCAAAAACAGGTGGGAAGGCTAATCAACATCAAAGGATTTAAGATGGCAAAAATAATAAGAAATGGGGTGATAAGCGATTAGCGAAACTGCCGCATAGCTATCAGAAATCATGTTGGGTGATCAGAAAATATACGAGATTTCCGTTAATTACAATGGAACGCTTGTTCCGGTGGCAAAAGTCCTATAAAACCTTTTTTTCCTATCTGTTAATTTCAGTTTTAAATTCTTTTGGCGTTCTTGGTTGATTTGTTTATTTCCAGTACCTGTAGCTTGTACGAAATTGGACCCGTCAAAGTATATAACTATATATATATATTACAATTAGCATCATTACTACCTCTAAATTACATTACCATTATTTACATACAAGATCATTCTAAAACTAGTTACACACATAAAAAAAAAAGAAACAAATTCAATACATCAGAATTCTTTTATACAATATAACACTTTTAGTTAGGTATGTTTTTATTTCACTTTTAAATTTAGCTCCTCTTAACAACTTCATTTCCTTGGGGAGTTTGTTGTAAAATATTACCCCTTTCTTAAATGGATCTTGTTCAGCAATTTTTGTTTGTTTAGTATCATTTGAAAATAGTTACCTTCACCTCTTGTACCATGGTTTTGAATGCTGCGGTTTGTTACAGTTTTGTCTGGGCTGCTTACTACCAAGAGCATTACTTTAAAAATGTACAACGCATAAAGTGTTAATATTTTATTCTGCTGGAAAATGTCTCTGTCTTATGCTGAATATAAATCTAAGAACCCTTTCCAGTACCCAGGGCCGCGTTTAAGCATAGGCTATAGAACAAGGGGCCGCACCACAAAGGGGTGCCTGCACCACAAAGAGGGGGCCGCACCACAACCCTGTGTTTCCCGTTAAGCCTATCGGCACAGACAGCCTAAATGTGGCCCTGTTAGTACTTTAAACAGCCTGTCCAAGAAGCATTGTGCAGCTGCTCCCCATATTTCAATGCCACAAGTTGAATGTATCAATCCATAATATGCTGTTGGCTTAAAAGTTTTTCTGAGGTAATGATATAGTCTTTTTAATACAAAGGAATTTTTGTTTATCTTTTTACAGGTTTCATTAATATGTTAATTTTTAATTTAATTTAATTGCATTAATTTCATTAATATGTTACTCCCATGATAGGTTGATGATTCATTCATAATTTCTCTTGGTAATTTATTCCAATTCCTCACACCCTAACCTATGAAAGACAATCTTCCCACACCCTTATGTCTGAAATAGAGTACCAATTTGTGGTCTTGGTCATCTTTACCCTCTCATGCACCTCTCCTAATTCTTCCACAGATATCTTTCCACGTCTCGTCACCAATACAGGATTGATGCTTGCAAAATATATAAGAAGAAAGTTAACTACCGTATATGTTCATGACTGAAATTATAAATGATCAGAAAACTCCCAGCTTTTATTATTAATTACTTTATTTTAAAATAAAACTAGGGACAAAGTGAATCTGTTCGAAAGAGAAAATCAACAAGCTGCAAGGGGCACACTGTATTTCAGTTCGAATTTCACGATACAGCTGTTCATCTTTTTTACAAACATTATAGAATGAAACAGTCATCAAGGCTTTGCTGGCAGCGAGTGCTGCTTAGGTTGATTATGGATGATTGTAATATGTAAGAGAAATACAATTGTGCCTTAACTGACCTCCTATGTTCAAGATACTTCAGCTGCTAAAATCTGTGTCAATACATTTTAGCATAAATTCAGTGCTGTTTTTTGCATTGATATCCATATTTCTTTACTAATGTTTCACTTATATACTATCACTGTTTTGTTAAAACTCTACTTTCCTGAACCGGTATTCCCACTTACCTGAAATGAAGACAAATACTTCACCAAGCATGTAACTTTTTATTTATTTATTGCTTTATGCCTCATTGATATTAAGGCACCGAGCGTAGTGGTGTAATGGATAGCGTTCTGGCCTCGCATTCGGGAGGACGGCGGTTCGAATCCCCGTCCGGGCAACCAGATTTGGGTTTTCCATGGTTTCCCAAATCACTCCAGGCAAATGCCGGGATGCTTCCTTAAAAAAAGGCCATGGCCGAATTCCTTCCCATTCCTTGCCCCCACCATTTCCCGTCTCTAATGACCTCGCTGTTGAGAGACGTAAAGAAGTTAAAAAAAAAAAGATATTAAAGTCATTGGAGGTGGGAGTGCATTGGGGATAACAAACAGGCAGGAATTCATCCATGGCCTTTTGTTTGATCCTGGGATTTGCTTGGATGGTCTTATGGGGAATTGAACACGTTCTCCCGAATGCCATGCGTGAGCATTACTGTTGTGCCAAGAATATAAAGGACGAGGACTTGCTGTTTCAATATTTTAATCCCAGAATCTTCAATTCTGTGATTTAATACATGTTCAACTCCTGTGAGCATGATAGATTTGGTAATGTTGATTTCACCATGTTAATGAATCATATTTAAGAAATCAAAGAAAATTGAGGAATTTAGTCAGCTGGTTATATAAACTGTGTACCGGTATCTATTTATATAGTGATATAAATGTAATCCTGTGACTGTGCTTTAAATATTGTCTCAGGTGTAGAATGGTTCTAGTTTTGACCGGATCAGGCTGAATTATGAACTTGCAGGGCCGCATTTAAGCATAGCCTACATAGGCTGAAGCCTAGGGGCCCGCACCACAAAGGGGGGCCCGTACCACAAAGAGGGGAGTCCGCACCACAAGTAGTAGAGCTTTTTAAAAAAAAAAATGTCGTCCAGCGGGGCCTGCACCACATGTATAGCCTTGGGGTCCACAAAGCCTAAATGCGGTCCTGCCTGTATTTCACCATAAGAGTTCTGCAAAATTTTAAAAATCTTCTAATTTTGAAGGGACTTAGAAGTAATAAAGACAGAGGTTTTGTGTGAACAGACTATGTACTGTATAGAAAAATGGTAACGATTATAATGTGATCTGATCTGGCTGAAATGCATATTTAAACTGCATTTTACCCTTTCAGTTCACTCTGCGAAATTTGAATAATTTGTGTTGAGATTAATGGGTGTATGACGTATTAAACGGGAGAAAAAGACAATATCACTATTGCATAAATATGTAAAAGTATGAAAGGTAATGATTGCTGAATCTGATCTGGGTAAGATATGAACCAGCCAGTAAAAGGTGAATGAGACAAAGTGGAAATTCACTAATTGAAAAATTCACGATTCCTCCTAAATGCAAAAAAACCTATCTGTCTTAGGTTGCAAAAGTAGTACCTGCTATGCTCTATATGTCAAATTTGCCAGCTGTATTCAGATTTTAGGTGTTTCAGTGTATAAAGGTTTCTCTTTTTTTGTATGTGGTTGTGTATTCTATACAACATTACCTTTACCACTTATTTAGAAATTAAATACCCTAATATTCCCTATATTTCCACTGTCAGATCAGCTCAATAGAATTTTTATTTAGTCCTCTATATCTGTCACTGGTTTTTTGATACCACCGCTGAAATCAAATTACTATTAAAATCATGTCAAATATCCTTTAAGTATCAATTCCATTTCTTTATTATAATTTCAATAAGAAACAAAGATCGTCCACTTATCTTTTCAGCTTCCGTTTACAAACGACAATTAATTACCAAATACAACTTTTACAATTCACTAATTTTGTTATCATACTCTTCTTCCACCCTCGGGCTTATATTTTCAATATTAAATCTCACCAGGATTTTTTTAGCTAGTTTCTTCACTAAACTTTTCCAGCCGAGACTCCTCTCATTTCTTTGCTTCAACTTTTTTTTTTCACCAGAGATTTTCTATACCTCTGACTTGAAGTTCTGTGACCTTCGAACTTAGAAACCCAAAGTTAATACCCGAAATCATAGTTACTTAATAGAAAATAATTTTAAAATATTAAAATTCACAAGTGGTGAGGTTGTGCACCTCATAAGTGGTTTAGTCATATAGTGTGAGTGTACGCCAGTTCAAACTACAGATCTTAAAAAATTATTTCAGTTGCTTAACCAAACCTTCACCTTTTCCACGTCTTGTTTAGCACTTCTGAATCATGCTGCAATTTGGATTCCAAGTTAAGTGACTGGTCATTAATAAAAACTAATTTTTAAATTGTTATTAGCGTTTATTGACTTTTTATGTCATTGGAGATGAGAGAGGATTAAGAGTTGGGGGCAAAGAGTGGGAAGGAAATTGTACATGGCATTTGAAGGAATCATCCCACCAATAACCACGAATTTATTCCAGGAAATTATGGAAAATGAAATGTGGATTGGTAGACCATGGATCAAACTAATGTTTTCCCAGCGCAAGGCCCAAACATTATTCACTAGATCTGTGTCTAATAGCATTTGTGTATATACAGAGTGCACTAAGTAACCTGTGTTCTAATGTACATAGCAGAAAGCAAAAATGTTTTTCTGTCACCTAGCAGAAATTTTCTTTTTACCTAACAATTTATACCTTGTTGATGTCATTAAAGACAGGAAAGGATTGAGGACAAGGAATATGAAGGAATTTAGTCATAAAGAACCTTCCCAACATTACCTGGAGTTATTTCAGGAAACTACGGAAAACCGAAATCTGGATAGCCTGACAGGGATATGAACCTGTGGCCTCCTGAATCCAGGCCTGAGAGCTACTGCTCACCCAATAGCTGAGTACAGTAATACTGGACTAGTAGTTACTTCACATTTTTGGGTATTTATCTTCATTTTAAGTTGCTAAATAGCCTGGCCAAATTCTACTGCAATTACAGACAATCTTCTTTGTTGAATTCCTGTTTTATGTTATGATGTATATACACATATGCATAAAGGGAAACAAGGATTTTTTTAATGATTAAATTGCAGAAGTGAGTTTGCTGGGGTATGGCGTATGATGATAATGTCTGTGGTCATCAGCTGGCAATAACTGCAGTCACAGAACACAATGAGGAAATGTTTCAATGAACTAAACTTTTTGGATTAATCAATGAAAGGATAGTTAAAGGAACTAGTGTATAAAATGTTGGGCTGATCAGAGCTCGAGTATGGTTGGATGAATTCACATTACGAGTACTCTGGTTTGAGCAGGTGCAAAACAGGGCAGCCTAGTCGATGAGTAGAAATTACCTTATACGACGGTAACTGCAAAGAGAGTGGTGACCACATGTAGGGTACACATTATTGAAGAGGTTTGGACAGATACTGGGAGAAGAAGTAAGAAGACAAAATTAATTAATTAAATTAATACTTGGTTTCAGTCAAAAATGAAGGGGAAAGTTTTAATCTGTAGAGAAGTAAGTGAGGGATTGAAATAAGTTATCAAAATATATTTAGTACACTATAACTAGAACAGTGAAAGAATCTTAAGTAAAATTGCACAGAAAACATTGCAATTGCTTATAGATATTGCCAATGGAGGCTTTATTTCAATTTACAGCAATTTGTGAATTGTTCAGTTACTGCCCGAGATTGAATGACAAGAATAAAATTAAATTTTACACTGGATACTTAAGTATTTCCTCAAGTGTATGATAACAGTTTGTAATCTTAAGGTCATACCTCACAAATGAATTTTTAACTTCACAAACACTTGCATCCCAAGGTACAAACAATACTTTAAAGTGATGAAAGAATGGAGTTTTATATGTATCAACTGTATAAAATGTTCTAGGGTCTACCACTGGGAAAAATGTGTCAATCTGATGCTACATTTCAAAGCTGATCTCTGACTCCATCTACTGGCAAAGTATCTTATATGAAGTTAGAGATTCACTTTGAAACATTGGATCAAAATGAAATAATCCGCCTGTGGTAGGCTTGAGAACAGTGTACACAATAAGCATCAAGAAGATTAATATGCAGCGTATGAACAGCATCACATTTTTCGGATGCATTACTTTACTGTGTTTTCTTGTCGCTGGCAATGTGTTAAGCGCAACATGATTGGCTTAACCCATACATTAACATCCCACATAAATAAAGCTGTGGGATACAGACAGACACTAGGAGAGATTTCAAGTTGGAGAATAAGCAAAGAAGGGCAGCTAGATCAGTTTGCAAAAATTGCTGTACAACACAATAACTAAAATGATAAAAGGAGCTGGGTTTTCAGTCACAGGAAGATAGGAGGGAGATTTAGACAGTTCTGGGGTGTATGCGGCATAATCTAAAGATGAAACCTGGATAGGTACTGGTAGAAGAATTACTAGTAGTAGTGAAGGGCAAAGATATTTAAAATCAAAACTGGCCTTTTACTGTAGACATAAGGGGGTGGGAAATTTTCTTATAGAGTCAGGGACTGGGACAAATTAATGGTGGATATGGTGAACAACTTAACTCAAACACTGAAAGTGTTTAAATTAATAATCCGCAAAATGCAAAAGCAGGTGTTTAGGTAGATTACTCATTCACAATTAATTCAATTACTATCCTGACTGAGAATACCCACGGATCCTGCCTGAGTTATGTTACCTTTATAGCTGTTTGGTGAATTTCACTGCCTGTAAGCTCAAAAATTCTTGTATTACCCCACCATCACAAGATTGTGAAATGGTAAACTGCAACAACCTGTCAGTTGTAAAGTACATGCTTTGAGCAAATATTTAGAACATTCACTGGTGTAATCAATCATATTCTGGAATTACTATCACAAGTAGTGGTGGAGATTATGCACAAGTAGTAATTTCCCTACATACATATTTACAGTTTCTATACATTTTTGGTTTTATTATACAAATTAACCAATTTCTGTCTCAAAGTCCCCTACCTACATAATGGAACTCTCCCACCCCTTCGTAGCATAGCGAATTTCAAAGAAAAAATAAAACAGACTGTCGGTTACTCTGAGAAGAGTTGGTTGCCATGGGGAGAGTAACGGACAGACAGAGCGAGGAATAACGTTAGCGTGTGTTTGAGTTGAGGCTATTCAGTCAGTCATTGCTAAATCCAGACCTTATACCTTCAGAGATTTGACTTTTGAATGTAGTGTGAATGAATAAGATAAGAAATGATATGAAAGTTTGTTATTATTCAAATATAAAAGATTCAATTCATAAATTTGGAGATCCAAGTTCTAAATGAATTAGACGGGACTTGTATCCCCTGGCAACCAAAGACATATAACGAAATAAGTTTGATAGCTGACATAACATTTGATAGCAGACTTAACTGGGCAGGTCACATTGGACAGGTAGAAGGGAAAAGGTTAAAAATCCTTCACTGTTGGAAAGAGTGATGAGGGAATGCACTAGAAAAGTAAAGGAATTTGGGTACAAAACTTTAGTCAGACCACTGCTGGAATAGGGTGGTGTAGTAAGGGGTAGTAAATACAGGAGTTGGAGGGGGTGCAGAGAAGGGCTGCTGATTTGTTTTTGGAAATTACCACAAAACACAATCAGTAACTAATATGATAAAGGAGCTGGAGTGGGATTATTTGGAGGATAGAAGGAGGGTGAAGAGAGTCATGGGAGTGTACGAGGCATATACTGGTGATGAAGCATTGAAAGATATTGGTGGGAAAATTAAGAGAGGTCCTTGGAAGGGTAAGATTGACCATGACCACAAGCTGGCACTTGATTTCAGGCATAAGGGTGTGAGAGAATTTTCTTTTGTAGGAAAGGGTGTAAGGGATTGAAATAAATTGTCAAGAGAATTGATGAATAATTTACCAGAAACACTGAAGAAATTTAAAGTAAAAATTAGTTTCGGGCAAAAGTAGGTTGGAAGGGGAAAGGCAGGTGAGTAGGGAGAACACCACCGGATCGTGCGCTACATCACAATTTTATCAATTATTATTATATGACACCTTATGCCTGAAACAAAGGGAAATTTATGGTCTTGGTCCCGGGTTTTGCTTCCACTAGCTACTTTTTGCACTCTTCAGCTGCAGCCAATCACCAATGTGTTTCTTGTACAAACCAACCACTCTCTTCTCTCATTAATTGTGTCAAATGACAGTTCTTTTATTGTATCCATTATTGAGTGTACAGTAAGTGTCACACATGTCTAGCAGCACTTCTTCCAACCAACACACTTTCCATGTTACTGAGAGAGGGTATGACTAAGATTTTGAAGCACAATTCCCTTATTTCCCTTCATCATTCTTTCCTACCAATGTGGTACTTTGAAAACTTTTCCAATATACAAACTCCTCAGTTTCTCTTGCACAACTTAGCTTATAAAAATTGATACCCTCAGATATTTTCACTACTCCACTGTACAAACATACAAATCTCTTATTTTCTTATCAGTGCACATAACAAGATGACCTCTTACGAATTTTTATTTAATGTTTACCTGCTCAACAATATATCATGTCTGTATCTCTTGTACCTGCTTTATAGTTTATATCATACAACATTATGTCATATGCAGAAAACAGAACCCTTGACTAATATAAACAGTGAGCAGCAACAAAAAAATTAACCACCCCTTTCTGTCTCACTATTACACTGCATTTCCTACACTGACTTTTAGTTCTTTCTCTTTGAAATTCCTCCCATAAAAATAGCATTTAACAATACAATCATGAATCAAACTGCATGAGTAAAGCACAAATGATTGCCATGAATGATGAATGTGGGTCTTCTCAATCAAACAGTACTGGGAAATCTACTTGGCTACCAACTTCTTAAGTGAAAACATCATGATCATCATCATTTGTAATTTCCACTTTTACTTGTCGTCTGGCATATGCTCTTCCATTTCCTGATGGTCACTTCAATATTCTTCCTCCACCCATTTTCCCTAATCAACTCCCTTTGTTTTTCTTTGCCTGCTCCATTAAGCACAGAGTCAGAAAATGGGATTACTAGAGATTCTGATTCCAACAGGAACTGGTGTCATAATACTGCAGTGGTCAAATACAAGACTGCACTAGAAATACTTTCAGAAGTACATTTAATGATTTTTTTGGGGGGGGGGGCTGGTCCAGGCTGTATTACAATCTAATTTCTGCTTGAAAATAATGGTTCAAGATGTTTTGCAACAGAATTACTGCTTCAAAATAATACTTCTAGTGACTGACTACAGCAGTATTATGATGTCATTAGTGAATGTTGATGTAGCGGAATTGCGATCTCCAGTAGACCACAGAAAATGCCATCTCACAGCACTAACTAAGAGTAGGTGAGTACTAAGAACTGAAATTTGTAGCTTTCTAGGCTTAAATATAGGAACAGTTATGGTTAGGATAAAATTTAGCCTGGACCAGAGGAAAATAAAAATTGCATTTTTAACAGGTTAATTCTTTAGTTAAAAAAAGAGAAAAAAATGTAGATGATACATAAACCCAAGGAATTTTATGGCATTTGATTAATGATGGAATACATTGGTCTCACCACTGGACTTCTTGAATAAGTGTTATTTTTATAGGGCGTATATGATCAAATGTAAACTTTAAGAAAGCTAACATAAAACCAATTGAGAAGCCAAAGTAGAAATTTTTGTTTAGCTTTATATGGTATTTTAATTTGAAATATGTTATATTAACACATCCCACCATGCATTTTCAAAAGGAACTCAGAGTTTTATCACCAAGTAACAAAAAACGCCACAAAAGACAAATGTGAAAAATGTCAATTCATTTATTTTTAACTTTGAGATTAGCAAACCAGTGCAATTGCAAATACTATATCACCCTCAAGGTCATCCTCCTGGTGATAAAAATAATCTCTACATACGCTGAAAATCAAGGATAGATACTTCTGAGTGCTGAATCATGCTATATTTCATACTGATCTAATTGAAAGAGTTAATTGTTATGCTTTATTATGCATTGCAGATACAATGTGCAATTGTACTCAAAATAGTGATAGAGTAAACGTATTTTTGCACATGCAACAGAGGTTACTATTTTCAAGCAGTATTTGTTAAAATAAATGACAAGGGAAAAGGGAAAATGACTCACCAAAGTTGAAGGCTGCAATGAATGAAAAACGTATATGAAGAACACTAAAATACACAATATTTTGGTTTTACACGTTAATCATGCTGTAGTTGTGTGATTCAGGAGATGTGCGCTCAGTCATGCGATAAAGTTCGGCATGCGCACACCTCCGGAACCACATGACTCATTTCCTTCAGCGTTAATTAGGTGTAAAACTGAAATATTGTATATTTTCGCGTTCGTCATATATGTTTTTCACTTGTTGCAGCCTTTTACTCTGGTGAGTGATCAGTCATTATCCCTTTCCTTATCATTTATATTTCCTAAAGCCGTTTCCTTTTACCTTAATTCTGTTTTAACAATGGTTTGTACTTCAAAGTAAATTCATAAGATCGCAATTTTGTACAAACTGCGTAAATATATACAATAGTATAAACAGAATGCTGGCTCAGGTCACAGGCGACCAACAACCACACCTTAAAACAGAAATGGGTAATAGCACAATCACTGGGACTCGTCAAGGAATTGTAGTTTTCGTCTGAAAACTGTTGCACATGTTCGTTGGGTGATATTATTTTATATATGATGCTCTTAGAGCTGTAAAATATATCCATCCTCAAAAACTTCACTTGAAAAGTGCTGTAACTTAGGCGGCAAGTGACTGGGAGAAAGCATATAGCCATGTATAATGATAACGCTATCGTTCCTCTGTCTATATTATTTATTAATTTGTTTCTATTACACCCTTGAAGATAGTGTACAACGCAAAAATTCATGCAAAATAATAATTAAAAAAACTGCTATAACAGTACACACTAAGCAAAGAGAGGGCGCCATTTGTTATCATATGTGACTTCCAGCAATAATAATATTACGTGCAATAAAACGCATCAACGATGAAAACAAAACCAACTTTATTATAAAACCAAAATTTATAGTCCATTAAGCTACAAAAGGAAGTGTCTTATGTCCATTTTGGTCCAGGCTGCATTCCAACCTATCCACAGGTGCCACTAATGATTCTGCTTGAAAATCATGATAAATGTTTAATAAATCCACATTTCTAGCGAATTATGCTTTAACAACCAAATGCCATTTTGGTACAGGCTGCATTTCAACTATAAAAACTAAATTCCTTCGACCTAATGATGAAACAAGCATATTACCGCACTTTCAACCTAAACATAAGCTACGTTAATATTGCCGCAGCCTACTTTGATAAATGTTGTAGAATATTAACATCTTGGACATAACATGCAGATTTGTTTCTTGATGATTGGACGTCGCTTATGTGTATGTAAATGAGGCAACCAACGTTCCAATACGGTTCAAAGTTTTTTTTTTTTTTAGTGAGTAATCATTTCCATATTTATACTTTTATAGCAACATATTCCCAAGTAATATCATTCAAATAACGTGTTGATGGTGATTATACTTTGCTTTAAGTCTGCTCGCGGTCGATAGCACTTTTCGAGTGAAGTTTGTGAGGTATCTATACATTTTACACCTCTAAATATAAAATAGTATCACCAAACAACTATGTGCAACAGTTTCCAGACGAAAAATACAATTCCGTGACGAGTCCCAGTGATTGCGCTATTGCCCAGAAATGTAAAATGTAAGTGATAATATGAATCCTACCTTATTACACCTATGTAAACAAGACATTCTGCTTGATAATTCAAAACTGATATATAAATATAAGTCATTTTTATGCCTCCTATATATAAGAAAAATTTCATTATATGTAAAAAAACCATTATGTTAAAATATCACAAATTACAGAAAACATTGTACGCTGAAGATACCTCATCAAGAGGCGAAACATGTCCATCAAATAAATAATATCCAACAACAGTTGTATTGGCGTAATAATTAAAGAATAATAGTTAATTTAATGAACAACTGTGGAAGAAATGGCCTACAATAATCACATATAATATTTTGATTGGCTCCGCGACATTCGAAACTTATTACAACGAACTTAAGAAACTGAGGCTAGAAATATACAGAAACTGTCATTCTTAAGGCTTAATTGCTGTGACATAGTTACTGGAAATATTTGTAACATAAAGTTTGAATTTTTTTCACTGCGAGATTGCTAGTGAAATGTAATTGTGAATACTGCCCAGTCCTTGTGTACAATGTAATCAAGTAGGTCTCAACATACTAACCTAGAACCTTCTATTAAGCTCACAATAGCTTTATGCTTGCCTTATATGTAGAAATGGTTTTGCATTTGCTTGTGAATCAGTGTAACAGTTGTTTGTGAATCACAGAGTGATGTACCACTACTTGAAGAAATAATCATACAAGATGTCCTGGTTTTGATGCAAGGAAGTGGTGGTTATAACAGCTTTCACACAGATTACAAGACACCACATAAACCTTAATCAGGTCATTGTTATGATTCATAGTATACAAATCCTGTCAAGTATTAAAACCGAAGACCTGACTGTTGTTATAGCTAGACTACATACATCGAGAACTGCATTGCTATTGACACATACAATTGGGTTCCATTACAAGTCTTATCTGAACATTTGATTATTTTTAGCTGCCCATGAACATGAACTTTAAAATAAATTCCAGGTCTAATAGGCCTACACAATATTATCCTTGCAAAGTGATAATAAAAACCATTATACTGATGAAATTGTAAGCCTCCTCTACCATTCCAGTAATTTACAAATTTAATAATAAAGAAAATAGGTGCTGACCGAGTATGCACTTGAACTTATAATTCAATACAATACTTTCATTCCCCAAATGAACAAAAAAGTTTAATATAGTTAAGAAACTAAAGAATTTTGATAAGAAAAGTCAGAAAAATATTACTGACATTTTCTAACATAAGCAGATATGACGCAATCTAAGTTGCAATGAGAAGTGGTCTACTTTAAAATGATTAAACTTTGTGTACAAATGAACAAAATATTTTCAAACTTTACATTACGCCGCGTAAATAAAATATCTTAAGTCGATTAACATAATAATTTAACTGCGATGAACATAGGCCCCGGTGGTAATTTCCCTACACACCTGCGTTGCCATTTCACGATTTTTTTCTCCCAGTCATCGAAAACAATACAAATCTGTTGAGCAGGTGACTATTACTGATATGCATTAATTGCTTAAGTAATCAGTAACCTTTAATTCATATTTTATTTAAATAACTCAATAGTTTATACACCGATATACATAAAATCAATCTTGCACCAAACCGCAAGAAAAACAAGGCTCACATCATGTTCACCATTCATTTTCATTTTAAGATCGGACGAAATTATTTTAAAACAAAAAAATAAAAATAATACACCACACTAGTCATCTGATGCAATCTAGGTTATTATCAATTAATCTCATTTCACAAATAACTGAGAGGCATTAAACACTTTAATCAATTTTATAACATTTTTAGTATATTAAAAAGACGCATTAGTATTATGAAATTATAATCAACGTCACCCTGAGATAAAATTTTTAGCACGTGAGTGATTATTTACAAACAAAAGCAAGAAGCTCCTCCTCCGTAACGGATATTGCGTTAGATTGCGATATTTCTCGAGAGTTCTCCGTACTCGACATTACACGAACGTTCCCGAAGCGAGAAAACTCTGGAGGTGTAGCAAGTTATTTCTGTAAGCTCCGCCCATCGACCAATCAGAGCGCAGAACCGAGTGTGACGTCACTAATTCCTTCGCGAACTGTCGTGCGCACTCCAGAGAGAAAACGTGCTTCAATATAAACGGAGCGTCAGGCCAGGCATGAGTCAGTTGCTTAGAGCAAGCGAACGAAATACGAGGAAAGCGAAGCGTATTCGCAGCGTTTATTCGAAGCGATTGTGATTGTTTGAAGAGTGTATTTCTCTGTACGTTATTTCGTGATACCAGGTTTCAACATATACTAACATCATGCCGAAAATGCCTGCAATTGGTATTGACTTGGGTACCACATACTCATGTGTGGGTGTGTGGCAACATGGAAAGGTTGAGATCATCGCCAACGATCAAGGAAACAGAACGACGCCGAGCTATGTAGCGTTCTGTGACACTGAACGCCTCATCGGAGATGCAGCGAAGAATCAAGTTGCCATGAATCCGAGCAATACGGTGTTCGACGCTAAGCGGCTCATTGGTCGTAAATTCGACGACCCGAAAATCCAGGCAGACATCAAACATTGGCCGTTCAAGGTGGTAAACGTCGGGGGCAAGCCTCAGATCCAGGTGGAGTACAAAGGTGAAAGAAAAACCTTTACACCAGAAGAAATTAGTTCTATGGTACTAACGAAAATGAAGGAAACGGCCGAAGCCTACCTTGGAGGTAAAGTTAGAGACGCTGTCATCACGGTCCCGGCTTATTTCAACGATTCCCAGCGCCAGGCCACCAAGGATGCTGGAGCTATCGCAGGACTCAACGTGTTGAGGATCATCAACGAACCAACAGCAGCTGCCCTGGCTTACGGCTTGGATAAGAACCTGAAGGGCGAGAAGAACGTGCTGATCTTCGATCTCGGAGGCGGCACGTTTGATGTCTCGATCCTACAAATTAGTGAAGGCTCTCTGTTCGAGGTGAAAGCTACGGCCGGCGATACCCACCTGGGAGGAGAAGACTTCGATAATAGACTGGTCAATCACCTTGCCGAGGAATTCAAGCGCAAGTTCCGCAAGGACATCAAGGCTAACCCTCGAGCCCTTCGACGCTTGCGCACTGCTGCAGAACGAGCCAAGAGAACGTTATCGTCGAGCACCGAGGCAAGCTTGGAGATCGACGCCCTGATGGACGGAATAGACTTCTACACCAAAGTCTCGCGCGCGCGTTTCGAAGAGCTATGCGCGGACCTCTTCCGTTCAACACTGCAGCCAGTCGAGAAAGCTCTAGCAGACGCCAAAATGGACAAGGCAACTATCCACGACGTCGTTCTGGTTGGTGGATCAACCCGCATCCCGAAGATTCAGCAGCTACTACAAAACTTCTTCTGCGGCAAGACGCTGAATCTGTCAATCAACCCGGACGAGGCAGTGGCGTACGGTGCTGCTGTCCAGGCCGCAATTCTTAGCGGAGATACCAGCTCGCAAATACAGGACGTTCTCTTGGTTGATGTCGCTCCACTGTCGCTTGGCATCGAAACAGCTGGAGGTGTCATGACGAAAATCGTGGAGCGTAATGCGCGCATCCCGTGCAAGCAGACGCAGACCTTCACCACCTACTCAGATAATCAGCCTGCCGTTACCATTCAGGTATGTACTACATCCTTTTATTGCAGTTAAGAGTAAAACCTCAATAAGCTGGAACCTCAAAGTCCTATCTGTCTTCATTTCTGTATACATAATTGTTTTCTCTTAGACTGTTTTTCTCAAATAGCACTCCTAAGGTACGGAAAATTCTCGAAGTTCCAGCTTATTTACATTTAGCCACAATTAGTTTTCTTTTTTAGAAAAACAATTATGGCCTGTAATTGTAGACAGATTGCTTAAAATAATTATGTTTAATTGTAGACTTAGATACCGCTATGCCAGCAGTGTCACAAAATAAAAATTTCTTGAAATGTTAATGCCTTTTTGTTGTAATGAGTTCTTGTTAATTCCTTTTGTTTAACAAGTTCTTAACAGTTCAGCTTCTATCCATTGAAAAATTTATGATGGCAAATTATTTTCCACTCTTTAGTAATGTGCCCTTCCATATGGAATTAACAAGATGCAAATATATTTCCATGGTTTCTACAAAAAAATCTTTCTTGGTCCTGGCTACATTTCAACCTAACCACAAGTTGTCCTTGTACTGACAGTGTTATTGACTGCTTTCAGCATTGTAGCGGTATCATAGTCTAGAATTAACACTTGCGAGCTATTCTGAAATTTTCTTAGTTTTGTTTAAAAATTTTCAATATATTTTAGACCTACAAGGTAATTGTGCATTTCTATGGGGAAAGATTGCTTAACTTCATAGGTAAATTGGTGGGGGGGGGGGATAGTTTTCAATGTTCTAGAGTATTTTTCAACATTCTAGAGTTAACTTGGAGAAGAAATGTAAATAATCTTTAGTTGTGGCTCAGACTGTTTGGATAGGGACTGCAATGCTAGTGCTGTGAATCAACATTGCAACTTTCCCAAAATTCTTAGCTAAATTGAGATTTTAAATGCCTACAGAAATTTTAATAATAAAATAATTAAAAATAAAAACACTTGTAATTCAGTGATGGGCTATAGGGACCTTTGAGCTGTAAGATTCTCTGCACTTAAATGACTCTGATATAACAGTCTAAGCAAAAAGGATTTTAAATTCTGTGGGAAGTCTGTTATTTTTTAAACTTAGTTTGGAATTGTTATTTCAATTATAGTACTTATTAAATGACAGGCATTGAGGTGGGGAAGATAGAGGTAACTTTAACATTCTGTGATGTAAAGAGGGCATAATTACAGCTGTAGTAATAAAACTGCATTGTACTTTTGTATGTGTGGACAGTATTTGTAAAATTTTTGCTCTTTCTTTTCAGGTATTTGAGGGTGAGCGAGCGATGACTAAGGACAACAACTTGCTGGGCACCTTCGACCTAACTGGTATCCCGCCTGCACCTCGTGGGGTCCCCAAGGTTGAGGTCACCTTCGATCTGGATGCCAATGGCATCCTCAATGTATCTGCAAAAGAACAAAGCACAGGACGTTCTCGCAACATCACCATCCGCAATGACAAAGGGCGCCTTTCCAAGGAAGAGATTGATCGCATGCTGTCAGAAGCAGAAAGGTACAAAGCTGAGGATGAGGCACAGCGAGAACGTGTGGCGGCTCGCAACAGCCTGGAGGGCTACGTCTTCAGTGTGCGCCAGGCACTCGACGACGCGGGTTCTAGGCTGAGCGAGTCTGACAGGCAGACGGCTAAGAGGTACTGTGACGAGGCACTCAGCTGGCTAGATAACAACACTCTAGCCGAGAAGGAAGAATACGAACACAAGCTGCAAGAGCTGCAGAAACAGTGCTCGCCCCTTATGGCCAAAATCCACCAGGGCGCAGGGGGTGCGGGTGAAGCAGGATGTGGGCAACAGGCGGGGGGCCAGGGTGCTGGACGCGGTCCCACCATTGAGGAAGTTGATTAAAAGACTGAGATCCAAATTTTCGCCACAGTAAATTGTTAGTTCCTAGTATGTCACAACTATATTATTTCAGTTCTGGCTGTGTAGAGATTTTGTTGTGAGAAAATCGTATGTGTGAATGTAGAAAATTCAGTTGCATCACAACTATATTATTTCAGTTTTGGCTGTGTAGTGAATTTATTGTGAGAAAATTGTATGTGTGAATGTAGTGAATTCAGTTGCATGTGTGTTTGCTGTTACTCTGTATTGTTAAGTATTATTCACTTTTGTATATTTATATTTATTAATAAATTTTGTATGTAAATATTAAAATTAAGTGTTATTTTTTTTTTTTAAAGAAAATACCATGCTAATCCTCTCATATTCCTTCATTCCTAAGAACAAAGTGTTAGAAATACATTTTATACCAAATTTTCAGAAAAAATTACAAGAACAAAGTTAGTGAAATGTCGTCAATTGTAACAGGCTTTGAAATATAGCCAAACTACATCTAAATAAATCTATTAAAATGTAAAATTGCAAAGAAAATGGTTATTAATGACTTTCATAAACTTTGTTCTTGCTGTAAATTTTTGCAATTACTTTTTACAATTTTAATTGGCAATAATAAAAGTAATTGAACTACTTTACTAAATTAATATTTTTTGTTTTCAATTTGTAAAAATTTAAAATCGCTGCTCACACTGTGATTTATCAATCTTGCTTACTCTCTATAGGAATCTGAGCACACTTGGCAAATAAATGTGCTGCTAATCTAAAAGTAATTTAATAGTGATTTCAAATATTTGCTAGAAGCAGCAAGAGTGGAAATGTCGATTAATGATTGAAATACCTATACCATGTGTGGAGGTACTTGACACTCTCCAAAGTGCCTACCAGAATTGACCTACAAAGGTATAATTTTTTAAAATGGTAGTATGTTTCTGATAAGGAAGACAACGAATGGCTTTAACGTAATTCTTATGTTCCTGGGAAGAGCTAATTAGTAAACGTGTATTTACTGTACAATTGATTTAACATGTTGAAGATTACCAGTGATAAACGATTTGGAATTTAGGAAAGCCCATTTGCTTCAGTAATCCTATGTAATGTTCTTATTTTCAAACTGCAATTCCTGTTTGGGAAATGAAATGGAGTGATGGTGAGGTGAGGTGAAGGGAGATCAACAGTCTATCAGATGAACATGTCATAAGTGTTGAATATGGTCAGCATTTAATTCCAAGAGGGGGAGGGGTAGAGATTCCTTGAATTAAGACAATATAAATAAATAACATTCCTTACAACAATAGTGGCACTGTTAGTAGAAATTGTAGTTTGTTTACATTATGTTCATTTTGTATTTCTAGATCCTTTGGTATAGTACTACAAAACATCTATGTTGCTGAAGCATTGTCTGTTTAAGGGAAAGGGAGGCAGCACATATTAACACTGTTTTGTGATACCAGGAAACTAAGGATGAAACGTGCAAAACCGTGAATTTCCAAATGATTCTAGTGATTCAGTGTTCCCATCATAGAAATGACCACTAGTTGCCAACATGTATCATCATGTCTTAATAGGTAGTAAAAATTTTGTATAAGTATTAGGTAGGCGTGTAAGGGCATTTGGAACATAACTCTACAATAAAAAAGTAATTTTTCATAACTGCTCTTAGAGGAGAGATTAGAGAACCTAAGGGGGTTGACTGTACAACTGAATTGGATTCTGCAACAAGATAATATATATAGTCCACCATGGAGAATATTCCACTTCCTGTAAATAAACTAATTTTCCAGTATCCTCAATCTCTTCTGCTAACAGACATTGTCATCAGCAAATTATAGCATAATGATGCCACATTCAAATTTTTCTTTTCTTGGTTTCCTTTACATACCAGTTGAATATCAATAGGGTTAGACTTCAACAGCTTTAAAAAGAAAATCTATCCTGGTTGATAGCTGTTTTGATATCTTTGACATCCTTCTTTTACCACAGATTTTAACAAGTTCTGCAGTAATCTCTATTTCAGATCTTTCAAAGCTCTATCAAATTCTGTCAACATCCTTATTCCAGTACACTGTTGTTCAAATCATCTTCATCATACGGTTTCTCTGTATATTACTTCCATTGATTAACTCAGATGTTTGATCCTCATATTTGCCGCATCTGATTTACTGATCATTTCCAATAAAAAAGTAATTTTTCATAACTGCTCTTAGAGGAGAGATAGAGAACCTAAGGTTGACTGTACAACTGAATTGGATTCTGCAACAAGATAATATATATAGTCCACCGTGGAGAATATTCCACTTCCTGTAAATAAACTAATTTTCCAGTATCCTCAATCTCTTCTGCTAACAGACATTGTCATCAGCAAATTATAGCATAATGATTCCACATTCAAATTTTTCTTTTCTTGGTTTCCTTTACATACCAGTTGAATATCAATAGGGTTAGACTTCAACAGCTTTAAAAAGAAAATCTATCCTGGTTGATAGCTGTTTTGATATTTTTGACATCCTTCTTTTACCACAGATTTTAAAAGTTCTGCAGTAATCTCTATTTCAGATCTTTCAAAGCTCTATCAAATTCTGTCAACATCCTTATTCCAGTATGCTGTTGTTCAAATCATCTTCATCATACGGTTTCTCTGTATATTACTTCCATTGATTAACTCAGATGTTTGATCCTCATATTTGCCGCATCTGATTTACTGATCATTTCCTTTTCTACTTCTTTACACTTTCTTGCAGCCACTTTTCTTTTGTTTTCTTGCATTTCCTAAAATTTCTAAAATGTCTGCACTGCTCTCTTTCTGCTTTATTCCGAACATTTTTGTTCCTTCTCCTCTGATACATCAACTCCAAAATTTCTTCTGTGGTCTAAATTTTTGAATGGTATTTTTTCTAAAGCCTAATATTTCTTTAACAGTTTTGATTTTCTCTCTCTTCAGTATATTCCATTTCACCTCACTTTTATCTTTAGATTTATTTCTTAGACCCACATTTACCATCTTTATAAATTTTTCTTTCCTGTCAGATTTTTTAAATTTGTCTACTTCCAATCTATTCTTCGTGTGTTGTTTCTTAATACTCTTGAATTTCAGCCTGCACTTCATAAACATGGGATTGTGGTCAGAGTCTAAGTCAGCTGCTGGGTATGTTTTACAGTCTAGAATTTGATTCTTGAATCACTTTTTGACTATGATATCTATCTGTAACTCCTGGACATTTTCAGGCTATATCCATCAGGCACGTTTATTAAATAGTATGTTTGCCATGATTAATTTAATTTTTTTACAAAATACTGTAGCCACCTACCTGACTAATTCCTTTTTCTTACACTATAGGTTCCTAAACTGAGGGGTGCCCTCCCCCCTCCCTAGGGGGACATGCAAGGGGGTGTACGGGAGATGTAAACATTTACCTTTAAAATAACAAAAATTGAGAGCATCGTAAGAAAAAGTTTGGGAACCTTTATTCTAGACCAAATCTTCCTACAGAATTCCCATCTCTTCCTTCTCCTGACACCCATGATTATTAGATTTTCCTCCCCCCTTATGTATTGGATTAATTCTTCAATTTCAACACATATTTTCTCTATTTCTTCATCATCTTTCTGTGATATTGACATTTAAAATTGTACTAACTTGGGAGAATCGTAAGAAAAAGTTTTGGAACCTTTATTCCAGACCAAATCTTCCTACGAATTCCCATCTCTTCCTTCTCCTGTCACCCATGATTATTAGATTTTCCTCCCCCCTTATGTATTGGATTAATTCTTCAATTTCAACATATATTTTCTCCATTTCTTCATCATCTTCCTGTGATATTGACATTTAAAATTGTACTAACGTGGTTGGAGAAGGCTTAGTTTCAACCCTATTAAAATAATCCTGTCACTAAACTGTTCATAATAACTTGCCCGTCTCCCTATTCTCTTGTTCAATACAAATCGCACAGAAAATTGCCGCCAGAGTGTGCACTCCATTGCAATTTAATTAAACTCCAGCTCGAGTGCTTAATTATTTGTGTTCCCTGGACCAGAAATCCCGTTCCTACTTCCACTTAATCTCACTAATCCCAGTGACCTAAATTTAAGTTTTTCATTCTCCCTTTCTTATTTTTCTAATCTACCTGCCCTATTCAGACTTACAACATACCATGCTGAGACCATAGAATGTTTCTATCCATTCTGATGACTCCTCCCTGAGCAATAAACCCCCATCCCTGAGAAATCTTGGAGACTATTTTAACTCCAGAATATTTTACCAAGGAAGAAGCCATCTTTCTATATGTAATTTGAGAGGATTACGTGGATTGGGGATACCCTTTGCAGAGGCTTCCTGATGCTGTTGACCATTCTGATTGTTTCACCTTTTTAGGAGTCATTTCCAACCCTATGAGCAAGAGGGTGCCTGAGACCACTCACTGCTCTTCTGTCCCCCTTTTAGGATGCTGTTGCAAAGCAGTGAATGACTCCTTATTTAGTTGAAAGTAAGAAGGAAAATAGTTTTAGAAAATGTTCATCTTATGGTCTTAAAAGAAAAATTATACATTAATTGTTTCATCACAAACACAAGAAATTTTCATAAGTTTTTCAATTCTGAAATATTTGCCATACACTGTTAGCTCTTCCAGATTTCAGATACCCAAAAACTCTTTTCATGATGCTTTTATCATCTCTGTGGCAGATAATGTTATTAGGAATGATCATAGCTTGTTATTTATAAAACCAAGAAACCCAACTGTTTTGAATGGTTAAAAATCTGGAAAGTTGTAGAAAATTCAGATATCTTGCATTGTAATCTATAGATTTTTAGCCTTAGATTATTATCTATTAAAAAAAAAATCACCATTTGATACATTAGCATGTATGTTCACTTTGTCATTTGTTGTAATCACCTATTCAGCAGACAAATTGGTATATTTATAATTTGTTTAAATTGAACAGAATTGCAATGGAGTGCATGCTCCAGTGACAATTTCCATAATCTAATTTTCCCTTTCTTGTTTTTCTTTATCATATTATATACTTAAAGTGTTAAATTTCTCCACCCATCTACTTTTGTCATTTATGAATATTTATTTTAAATTCCTTCAGCATTTTGGAAAAAATATTCATCACTTTCTTGGTAATTTATTCTGATCCTTGACACCCTTACCAAAGAAAGAAAATTTTGCCACTCGCTTATGCAAGTGCCCGTGGTCATCTTTTTCTTTCCATACACTACTCCTAACTTTTCGACCAATATCCCTCCAATCACTGTTAGCAACTTACGCCTTGTACACTATCAGCAATCTCTTCACCTCCCTTCCATCTTTCAGTGAATCCCGTTCCAGCTCCTTTATCATATCAGTGAAATAAAAACTATGGGAGTTCTTTCTTGAAAATTATTTCTAATGTGAATTATACAACTGCTTAATACTATCATACAGAATAATCTTCTGAATATCTGCTTACATTAGGTTCATTTTATTGCTTTTGCTTTCATTCTTACCAACAATTTTTGTAGTTTGTAGATCAGGTTTTAATTCCTTTTGTATGAAGCACAAAAACATGATTCTGTATGATTTATTTATTTGTCGTATAGCTAAGCAACTATTTTCATGAACCAGTTTGAACTCTTATTAACATTTTTAAGCAGAAACGAAATTAACATAGTCATATGTGGCGATTTTAATGTAGATTTTCTAAATAACTTACCCTGTAAAGTCATGTTGGAATCTTTACTCAGTTCATTCAATTTAACTCAGGTAGTTAAGTTTCCAATTAGAATAATTGTCACTCAGCTATAGACAATATTTTCCTAGATACCCCAAAATTCAATTATGTAATCAAGCCATCTATCAATGGACTTTCAGATCACGATGCCCAGTCATTAACTATCAACACTTCAATAGGAACTAACTCTAAGAGTAATGTTTTAAAACTTCAGCATGTAATAAATGATGAGTCAATTTCTTGTTTTAGAAAGTGCCTCAATACAGTGCACAAGGTATGAATGAAAAATACATTTTTAGTACCATGGTGTTAAATTTCTTTGAAAGTTACATAAGAATGAAGTTTTACTTGGCATTGAGAATTGATGTAGTCTTCTTGGGAGACTAGCCGAGTAATCAGGGGGTTTCCACACGATACTTCGGCGATCTGTAACTCCGTCGCCATATTCTTTGAAAGTTGATTCCCCTTGAAAATGTGTTGTGCTTCTCATAAAGAACAAAAACCATGGATAATTATTGGCATTAGAACATCAGGCATTTGAAAAGGAAGTTATATATTGACTCTAGGAACAGTCAGAAGGCTAATGTTAAAACACATTACAAACAGTACTGCGAAATACTGAAAAAGGTTGTTAAAGAATCTAAAAGTATGTACTACAAACATAAAATTCATTATTCTGAAAATAAAATTAAGATAATCTGGGACATTGTAAAAAAGGAAATAGGAAAAAATAAACAAATAATGACATTTTTATCTACGAAAATTAAGTAGAACCTAATTTTTTGATTGCTGATATATTTAATAAACATTTTTGATAGATTGACTGCCAATAACTCAGTGACACACAGTATGGATGTTGTCAAAACAGGCTTCTAAGAAAAATTAACACTATGTCTGTAAATTTAGCTACCCTAGAAGAAATAAGAAAAATTATAAGGTCACTTAAGAGCAAATACTCAAGTGGATATGATGAGATTTCCATCAGGCAGGCTTCATCTTCTTTCAGTAAAATCCCATGTTCCAAAAATCTAATGGACCTTTTTATCTCATAGATTGAATTATTTCCAGAATTTTTAATAATTCTCAGATTCCTACTAGTTTTGCAGTTCCAAAAATATTTAACATGATATAGATTGTTAGGAAACAAAGGCGCTAAAAGCAGATATATTGAACATTGGATAGGATAAAAAACCACCGCTTACCAAAGAAGGGGATTCCAGCGGCGTTGGTACATGAAAAAAACACGAACACACAAATAATAAAATTTTCGAGCATGGCTCTTCCTCAGTAGAAGTGAGATGGCTGCACGCAAGCGCTGCCGGCAGCCAACATGATATAGAGTTTTACATATAAGAAATTTAGTTTACCATCCTGTTTTTATCCAGGATCTCTCATTTGGGTGATATGCGATTCTTTCTAATCGAATCATAAATGTTACTTAGAAATTTTTATTTCCAGTAGTTTAAAATTCCATATATTTCTTATTTATTAATGTATATAAATGGGGTTTTCACTTATCATACTGAAATTTTGTACCCAAAATAGAAACCAGAAAGTGTCATTGGAGAATTTTAAGGCCTTAAGTGATCCACTGTTTTCTGAGAAGGAATTAATCAGATGTGTAGTACCTCAGGGTTCTATATTGGGGTCCCTATAGTTTTTAATATATTTAAATGATATATCCTGTGTTTCATCTAACTAACTCAAATTTTTCCAAATATAGGAATTAGTGATAGTGGGAGGTGCAGGAAATAGTATTGATAGAAATGCGAGTTATAGTATAGAGAGTGACCTGAGGAAGGTGGTGAAGGAGGCACAGCATACCAGGGTGGAGCTCATGCAGGTCCTAAGTCGCCATGACCGGCCACAATTGAACTATGCTGTGAGGCGGGTTAATGTGGAAATGGAAGTGCTACTTGGGAAAGGCATTAGTTCTGTGTTAGGGGTTGTGCCTGTGAACACCATTGGTAGGTGGGGTTTCATTAGGCATGGTCTACACCTAAATAGAAGGGGGAAGGGAGTACTTTCTGAGTTGTTAGCTAAAGCAGTGAGGGAGCCCGTTTCCAGTGATGATGGGGTCAGGACTGTGCCTTTTTTAGGTTAGAGGCAGCTGGTGAAGGGACAGAAATAGATTATCAAAGTGATACTGATTGCAGATTCGTGATGGGGAAAGTCACAGATATTAAAGAAATAGATGAAATGGCTGAAACAACTGAACTGCGGTAAAAGTGGGAAAGAGGAGATAAATTCTGAAAATGTAAAGCCAGTAGTAAGGGTGTTAATGGTAAACTGTAGAAGTATAATGAACAAAGTAATTGAATTTGCAAACTTAATAGAGATGCACGAACCACAAGTAATAATTGGGGTTGAGAGTTGGTTAAAAGAAGAAGTACTAGACAGTGAGGTTTTTCCTGATGGTTACAGAGTGTACCGCAAAGATAGAGGAGCAATTGGTGGAGGAGTCTTCATACTAGTTAGCAAAAACTACCACAGTTCACTGGCGTTCATAGATCAAGACCATGAGTTACTTGAGGTAGATTTCTGGGGTAATAAAAAAGAAAAAATCAGAGTGTTGGCTATTTACCGCAGTGGAAGAATGACAGAAGACGATGAGGCTCTTGGAGAGAAATTAAATTCATACTCAGATTTCAGAGATGAGAATAGAATGATCATCATCGGCAGGTATTTAAATTTACCAGGTGTAAAGTGGGAAGGGAATAAGATAAATAACACAAGGGAACAAAGATTTGCAAATATCTTAATAAGGGAAGGAGGATTTACACAAGTGGTTGAGCAAAACACTAGGGGACAAAATATTTTGGATATATTTCTAATTACGCCCGATTAAAACCTTTTGAGGTATCACTAACTGAAGGAATAAGTGATCATGAAGCAGTTCTGATGGATATTAGAGGATTCAGTAAACCAGCAGCCAAAATTGAAGGGGGAAATAGGTTCAATTATAAAAAGGCACAGGTTTCAAATTTGAGGAGATATTTCAGAGAACAATTCAGCAAATGGAAGGAAGGCTCAGGTACAGTAGAGTCAAGGTGGGAAGAGTTCAAGGAGATAATAAGAAAGGGGGAAGAAAAATTTATTACAAAGCAAAAAATAAAGAGAAGTAGAGAACCTATGTACTATAATAGGGAAGTGAGGAGGTTAAAGAGGTTGGTAAGAAAAGAACATAACAGAGTTAAGAGACAGCAGGGTAGTAGGGAATATTTAAAACAACTAAACAAGGACTTAATAACAGCAAAGAAAATGGCTAAAGATGGGTTTATGAAGACTATTGTCAGTGCAGGGGCACCATTCACTGATGCATCTAAAAATTTCTATGGCTACATCAGAAAACTGAGGGGAAGGGAGGATGTAGAGACACTTATAGATAAGGATGGAGAAGAAGTTACTGACGATTTGAAAAAGGCAGAGATTTTAAGTAACTGGTTCAGTGAAAGCATTAGGGACAATGAATCAGAAACAGGAGGGTCTAATTCGGAGAACGAGCTTAACAACACAATTAGAAATGACGATAGTAAAAAATTTGATATCCATCCTGAGGAAATCATGAAGGAAATAAGAAAGCAGAAAAAACATAAAGGGGCTGGTGAAGATAATATTACTACAGATATCTTAAAGATAGCCGGATGTGACATTGTACCTTATCTTGAAATATTATTTAAATTGAGTCTAGACACTTGCTGCTTACCACAGGACTGGAAAAGTGCAATAGTAGTACCGGTACATAAGGGAGGGGTGATAAATAGAGTTGAGAATTACAGGCCAATCAGTTTGACATCAGTGGTAGGTAAATTAATGGAAAGATTGATATGCAACCACATCAGAAATGTATGTGAGGAACGTAATTGGTTTTCAAGCAGGCAACATGGTTTCAGGCAAGGATATTCATGCGAATCTCAGTTGGTGGGATATATGCAAGATATTTCAGATGAAATGGACAAGGGAGGCGAAATTGATAGTGTAGCACTAGATCTGTCTAAGGCGTTTGACAGAGTAAGCCATAAAATGGTAGTAAATAAGGTAAAAACCATTGGAGTGGATAAGAAAGTGGGTAGAATAATTTTTAAAAGGTAGAAAACAGAAAGTTAGGGTAGGAAATGTAGTATCAAAAGAAGTGGAAGTAAAAATGGGAGTGCCACAGGGTAGCGTATTGGGACCATTGCTATTCATTATTCTAATGAATAATTGTGTTGATTGTTTACTATCTGAAATTAGATTGTTTGCAGATGACATAATGCTGTATAAAAGAATCAAAACGATAGAGGATTGTAAACAGTTGCAGGGTGATCTGGACAGGATATCTAATTGGGTTGGTAAACATGGAATGAAGATAAATGCAAAGAAGAGTCAGCTTATTAGATACACAAATAAAAAACAAAAGGTTAATTATGAATATAAGGTGGGGAAAGAATTGCTTGCTGAAGACTTGAAATGCAAATATCTTTGAATTACTTTTGATAACAAACTTAACTGGGCAGGACACATAGGACAGGTGGTAGGAAAAGGTTTCAAAGTTCTGCACTTGTTGGAGAGAGTGATGAGGGTATGTACGAGAGAAGTCAAGGAATTGGGTTACAAAACTTTGGTCAGACCATTGCTCGAATATGGTAGTGTAGTATGGGACCCTCATTTTACGTATCAAATACAGGAGTTGGAGAGGGTGCAAAGAAGGGCTGCTAGATTTGTTTCTGGAAATTATCGCAGAATGCAATCAGTGACGGATATGATAAAGGAGCTGGAATGGGATTCATTGCAAGACAGGAGGAGGATGAGGAGGGTCATGGGAGTGTACAGGGCATATACTGGTGATGAGGCATGGAAAGATATTGCAATAGGTATGAAAAGTAGTGCATGGAAGGGACAAGATGACCTTGACCACAAGCTGGCACTCGATTTCAGGCACAAGGGTGTGGGAAGATTCTCTTTTTTAGGTAAGGGTGTCAGGGATTGGAATGAGTTACCAAGAGAAATGATGAATAATTTACTGAAAACTTTGAAGGAATTTAAAGATAAAATTTGTAGAGGGTAAATGTAGGTGGGTGCAGGATAGGGGGAAGATGGGTGTGTAGGGATATTGCCACCAGAGCCTGTCCATCCAACGTCATCACATTGTCTCAGTACCATTCAGGTAATCTGACTAGCATATTTCTGAGGAATGTGCTTCCATTTATTTATTTCTTCATATCTATTTTTCATCTTCCCATCTCTCACATTCGTCCACCTATATAGTAGCTTGCACATTCCTCTTCATATAATTCGCTGGTATCCAGTACCGGATTAACCATGTAGCAGGAGGTAGCAAATTCTACAGGCCTCGTGCCTTCTAGGGGTCCTCGCGCCTCCTAGGGGGGCCCCGCACCTAGGCTAGATGGGCGAACCTCTTTTAGCTCCACAATTTTCCCTCGAACGTCAAAAATCAAGGGCCTTTTCTTCACATTTGCTATGGGTCCCGCCCTGTCTTAATCCAGCCCTGCTGGTATCAGTATATTGCAAAAATACTTTAACCTTGAATTTTTTCTTCCAACACCATGTTCATTTTATAGTTTCTTCTTGCATATTCATTGTGACTCGTCACTTTCTTCTGCACAGATTTCTAAGGTATTTGATTTACAAACTTTTATTCTACTTAACGCATATCTCTGTAAACTGTAGCTTGCAGGAGATTGTTGCATAAGTTGCTTATCTCTTAAAGTCATAAAGTAAATTCGCCTTTTTATTTTTTTAATTTTAATTTTCGAATTGCGATTGAGTGCATACACTAGTGCAATTTACCTACCAACTCCCTTTTCCTCTTTTTTGTACCCACCTAATTTTGGCCTATAAAAATTTTAAATTATTTCAGCGGTTTTTGTAAATTATTCATCATGTCCCTCGGCAATTTATTCTAGTCCCTTATTTCCTTAAATATGAAAGAAAATTTTTCAACCCCCTTATGTCTGAAATCTTTCCATGCTTCATCATCAGTATGTGCCTTGTACACTCCCACCACTCTCTTCAGACTCCTCCTCTTTTGATGAATCCTTTATATCTGTTACTGGTTGTATTCTGCAGTAATTTCCAGTGAGAAATTTGGCAGCTCTTCTTTCCAGCCCCTCGAACACATGTATTTGATACCCAATTCATGGGTCCCACAGTGCACTACCATATTCAAGCAACAGTCTGATCAGAGTTTTATAACCCAATTCCCTCACTTCTCTGGTACATCCTCTCATCACTCTTTCCAATAAGTGAAGGATTTTGAACCCTTTTCCTACAACCTGTCCAATGTGTCCTGCACAAGTGAGTTTATCAAATGTTATGGCAAGGTATTTACATTGTAAGCCTTCAACAAGCAATTCGTTCGCAACATGATTCTTCAGGACTGAAGGAGTACTCGCTCGGCCACTGCTTCTACAGTATTGATGAGTATTTTCAAACCAAATGATAGACTTAAATGGTGAAAAATCATGTGTCATTTGTAATTATAAATTTTGTGTCTGTATCAAACTTGTACAGATATCTTACAAATGATCACAGCATTGATAAAATGCTCGTGTGTGTGTGTGTGTGTGCAGACTATTTTTGACTTATTCCATATCATCTGTACTTTGTACTATGTATGATGCTAAGGGACGAATAAACAAAAATACAAAAAATACATGTTTCTGCTGTACTTTGTCAAAGATACCGGTGCTCTATATTCCTGAATATGCTAAATTCTGTGTCTGGGGCCATTCCTCCAGTTAATCAACGATGCCAAAACTCTTCCATGATAATTCTGTCAAATTTCTGTATGAAACATTCAATAATGCAAAAAAAACCCTGCAACAATTGATTTTAGGTTATCGCTTTTGTTAGTTTATTTAGCCAGAGTATTGAAACTGGTTCTATTCGCAGCGGTCCATGATCCCAAATGCCAGTGGGAATTTTTCCTTCAAGAAATCCTCTATGAGCTGGACAAGCCTGTATGCATCTTCTGTAAGACCTCCGACGACTGTTGCTGGATTAATACCGTCAGCGTGATTGTTTGACTGATATTGCTCCATAAATGCGCTTGCTAAGTTTTTTTTATCGAGCATTTAACATAACGGAATGTGGAGTATTGATTCGCCTCGTAAACACAATGAATAAGCGTTTTCCTTGAAGTGTGCCGGTATGTTTTGTGTTTGCGAATAGCGCTCGAGTTTCCCGTGGCAACATCGACCATTGGTGAGCGCAGTCGATCAGAGCCTTCAGTCAGTCACTCAGTCAGTCACTGGGTCGAGCCGTCACATCAAGTCAGGAGAACAGCTCTCGGCTAGCGATGGTAAGACGGGAGCGATTATATCTCAGCCTGGGCTGGGAAGATCTGCGTATATATACTCTCCAATGCATGAAACTGTTGGTCGTGCAGGTTACTTTGCAACACGTTTAATTCTTAATAGCTCGAAGAAAGAATGGACGTTTGCTGGTATCGGTGTGATGTCTCATTTCCCAGATCTTATCTTCCCTGTCTCTTAGCCATCCATATGTGTTGGAGAGTGAGTATTCCGCTGCAGTCGTTAACGAAAGCAGATGTTCGCATATTTGTCAATAAATTCATCAAAACTCACTTTTGCGAGGGGTCACTAAAAGCGCGACTGCTCACTACATTTTCTCAATACTGTTGATGAATACTCTCTCATACAAATAACATACAGCGCTATGATAATTTAGACTAGCCCGTGCAAAGATTTTGCGCTATTTCATTTTATTTACTCAAAATTCTTTGAAATTTGTAAAAACAGAGAAGATGAAAAGAAGCAAAGAAGATGGGTTGGCATGAATGGAGGCAAGAGGTTAGTGAAGAAAATGATGGAAACGTATAAGGCATATTTAGATAATAAGGCCTGATTAAATACCGGTTAAGAATTAGGATTAATATACGGGAGAGAACTACTTGGATTCTGGCACAACAGTGTGAACATGTATTTATTTGTGGCTGAAGGAATGGGCTGGATTAAATTATGAAGGTGCTGAAGTCTTTACTTCAAATGTGACTACCGAGGTACTTAAAGGATTCAACCACATCAAGTGATGAATAGATTAGCTCGTACTGATGGACAAGTGAATCATTCACCATGCTGTTTGCACTGTAAGTTGTATTTCTCGCTCCATTTTGAAATAATTCACGTTGGATCTCTAGAAAATACTTGTATCAGCAATGCTTCTTACTTGAAGGATCTGTCATTGAACAATCTTTTTTTGCTATTAACGTTGTCTTCAAAAAAAAATTATAAAGATTAGGAAAACAAGAAGACTCAATACATTTCCTTGCAGGAAGGTGGTGTAACGTCTAGATCAAAGGTTCCCTACCTTTTTTGGCATACCACCCCCTTTTCTAGCAAAAAAATTACTCACTTTCTCTTTAAAAAAATAAATAAATAAAAAACGCACCAACTCCACTTCCTGTAATAAATAATGTAATTCGTAATGCTCATACATTTTGGCTCGTAATCCAAGTAAATAGTCAAACGATGGCGCCAGTATTAGGCGAAGCATAGACTATCATATATGGACAAAAACACGAACATATTTCTAAAATAATTTCATCAAAAGCTATGAATAATATTGGTGTATTGCTTACAGTTTTATTAACATATATATATTGCAAAAAATATTAGAGGGCTGAGCTACGTGTAATACTACTAATTTTCTATATTTGGTGCCTTATTTGTTATCAGCAATCTTAATTGCCGCATTCTACTAATGGTAATTTGTTTTTAGCTAATAAATTACTGACTACGCTATATCCTCTTTTGACTACATATGATCATGGGAATACAATTAAAAGCTTCTTTGATGCATCCCTTAAAACCGGATATAATGCTGCAAAACAACGGGCTGTAGTTCGTCCTCAACAACCCCTAGATTTAGCTTGGACCAGAGACGGCCCCTTTGAACTGTTCGACACCCACCGGTGGGAGCTGCCATCCCCATAGGGGGTCACTGGTCTAGATTATTAAAGGATTCGCCAATTACAATTATTGTTATTATTAAATGCGACCATTTCTATACACGCCTACTTTTGCATGCTAGAATTTTTGCTTTAAATTCTTTCACTGCTTCATTTATTTGTTGCAGTACCCATCTCCCTTGGGTGCGCAGACTTCCGCGGTCGTTGTCAATATAATCTTGGTTGTCCGGGTTGAACCGCGTCAATTTGTTGAAAACTAACGTTTCGGCCATCATTTTGTGGCCTTCTTCAGAGTACTGTCACGGCTGGAACTGCTGCCGCCTATATATAGCTCCCGAAGAACGCGCTAGCCGTTTGGAGTGACGTCACTCAAACTACCGCCGCCAGCGTGGCCGGTCCGATGGGGGCCTGCGTCCCGCGTTTTCCTGATCAAGCATCACCATATTTGGTCAAGTTGTAGCCCGCCGTCCGCGTTCATATTATCTGGTCGTTTTTTAATTTCCAATGCTTCTCTGACACGCCGGGGCCACCATCTGCTTTCTAAAAAACGACCAGATAATATGAACGCGGACGGCGGGCTACAACTTGACCAAATATGGTGATGCTTGATCAGGAAAACGCGGGACGCAGGCCCCCATCGGACCGGTCACGCTGGCGGCGGTAGTTTGAGTGACGTCACTCCAAACGGCTAGCGCGTTCTTCGGGAGCTATATAGAGGCGGCAGCAGTTCCAGCCGTGACAGTACTCTGAAGAAGGCCACAAAATGATGGCCGAAACGTTAGGTTTCAACAAATTGACGCGGTTCAACACGGACAACCAAGATCCCATCTCTCTTGTTTACAACTGAAAACTTCCTCCCTCCCTAATGTCTAAATTAAAGTTTGTCGTGATAATCGTCTCTTCGCTTCCATACACTAATCATAATTCTTCTCCCAATATCCGCCACGCCTCATCGCCAATGTATGCCTTGTACACTTCCAGCACTCTCTTCACCCTCCTGCTGTCTTCCAATGACTCCCAACTCAGATCCTTTATCATGCCAATTACTGATTAAGGTCTGCGGTAATTTCCAGAAACAAATCTAGCTGACTTTCTTTGATCTCTCTCCAACTCCCATAATGTGGATCCCATTCCTACCCGATATAATCGAGTAACGGCCTGATGAAAGTTTTGTAACCTACTTACTCTTGTTTCCCTATTACCTTCTCTAATCACCTACTCCAATAAATAACCTCTCTCTACTACATCACCATTCATTCATACATTCTCTCGTCATAAACAGTTTGTTTAAGCATATTCTTACCTCTCACTTTATGTTATCAATACACAGCTAATGCTAGCAGGTACCTTGACATGTTTGTCATGCATTGATTCTCTGTGGCATTCTAATTGCTACGCCACTGACTCTGGTGGCTTCATCTGTCTCTACCAGAAATTTCTTAATTCATGGACCGAAGAATGCCTTGCTCTTAACTGTTCATTCGTTGGCATTGATGCAGGTGATTCTTCTGTATTCGTTGGTGGTTTATAATACAAAAATTCTGTCCTCCATACCGCATAGAGAAAATTTCTTGTTTTCCTTTCCTAGGCTTGGACGCCATTTCCTACTCTGTACAAAATTTACGGTAATTTGAGTCACAAAACTGGGATTCAACTAAAATTTTCGTTAGAAAAGGTTATCGTTCGCGCTTAAATTCTCTCAATATTAATCACTGAATATTCCATTCTTAATTATCTATATTCAGAAGAGTATGGCGATAATTACTCAGTAGAAGTTTTTGCTGTTCGTTTGATATGACAGAAACTGTACAATACAATATATTCATTTTTTATTGATCCCATTATAAGAGACTGGCTCTGTGGTATGTAGAAAGTTATCAATTTACAGATAAACAATTGCATAACAAAGTAATACATACACCATAAGATGAACAGCTACATTAAACAATTACATATCAAGTTTTACGCTGTTCGTGTTATATGAAGGCAACTGCAGTCATCTGAAACGATCACCTTTTGTGGATACGACGTTTCGGGCTTTATTTACCAGAAGGGCTATGAGATACGACGATTATTAATGTTACTCATAAAGAGGACCTTTGAATAGCCAAATTGTATGTTCTGGTTATTGAATACAAAAATCGAAATTTCATGACATTCGGACCATTATTTTCAATTTGGGTTTTCATTACGTTACCACTAGATGACTTTGTAAACAGTTTCCAGATTTAAGTTACATTCACTTTGTTACTGTTTCAAGAAATAATGAAATTCAGCGGTTTTCTCTTAAGGCTATAAGGGACACTAGTAATAGTCCAGCCAAGAATTTCGCAAGTGTGATCAGAATTCCTATGGGTTCACGATGAGCTGACGACTGATGTTAATACTCAGATCACGCACCCTTGAGGACGCGTGTTCGTATTTTCCGATCTGGTAATCCAGAACTCAGTTTTCCATGACGTCCAGAAATCACTCCAGTTTAGTGCTTGTACAGTTGCTTCAGAAGGTCATAAGGGAATTCCTTCCCATTCTTTGTTCCCAGTTCTAAAGAAGTCGACGAAGCGTACAGTCCAAAGGTAAACGTTAGGTTTGGTCAAAGTATATATATGCCATCTTATTACATCTACTTCTTATTTACCGTTCCAGTTGACTCAGGTCGTTGTCCTTGAATTAATGTGTTACTTGTTTTGGGTCCAGGTGGTAGAAGATATTTTCGTCGGTAGGTGTAACATTATCACTAAATATCCATTAATTTTATTATTATTATTAATATTGAATTATCCAGCATATAAAGTGTACTGAATAACTATTTAGCGGCAGCATAGTGTTGTAACAATATTTGACGCTTGGTAGCACAGCTTTGCGAGCAGCGATTACTGTTTTGGCGCCTGCTTTGTAGCAGAGCAGGCCGCTCGGAGAAGGTTGTACTGAGACAGTTCACGCGCTCTGTAGACAAGATGAAATATCGCCTGAAATGTATGCGAAACTAGTGTCAGTGTTATACAAGTGTCTTAGAAGTTGTGTCTATGTACTTCATTAACTAAAGTCTATAATATTTCGACAGAACATTTTTATATTTCCAAACTATATCAAAATACCTCTAAATTTTTATACCCAAGCTGTCATGTGTTGAAAGAGGAGAATTCGGGCGATTTTCTCTAAATAACACGCCATCATCCAATGTCAGGATAGCCTACATGTGGCTATCACTTCAGGAAAAAAAAAAAGTGGTTATGACAACAATATGCCAGTTCCACTACACGATGGTCGGGAATTTGATGACAGCCGCGACAAGGCTACCATATTTAACACCGAATTTAAAAATTCCTTCACTGACGAAAACATGGAAAACATTCCCGTTTTTCCAGGGCGTGTAGAATTTGAGATGGATCCAGTACAAATTAATAGTGTAGGTATCATAAAGCAATTAGCTCCTGAAGTGTGGGAAAGCGCCGAGTCCCGATGGTATACCAGTAAGAGTATTTTCGGAATACGCGGAAGAAATAGAAGCATTTCTGTCAGATATATTTCGTAAATCTTTAAAAGAAAGAAAAGTACCTTCTGACTGGAAAATAACGCCAGTGATTTCCGTTTTCAAGAAAGGAGATCGGAGAGATCCTAGGAATTATCGACCCACAACTCTAACGTCTGTTTGCAGTAGAATTCTATAGCATGTCATTGCGAATGGATACGCGATTTTCTAACTGGTCGGCCACAGTATGTCGTTGTTGACGGGGAAGCCTCTTCTAAACTAGATGTTACTTCAGGCGTTCCTCAAGGAAGTGTAATAGGTCCACTTCTTTTCATAATTTTTATAAACGATCTTGGTGACAACGTTAATTGCAGGATGCGAGTTTTTGCTGATGATTCACTAATTTATAGGGAAGTGAGGTGCTCCGACGATTGCTTAGAAATTCAGCGCGATCTGGATGTTATTTCGGAATGGTGGCATAAATATTTTTGTGCACCGGGGCCATTGTTAACCTAGCTACGCCACTGACCTTTCACAATTTAGAATGGCGTCCACTAATCTACTCTTCTTTCTTTCTATGCCTTCTTTCTTCGAATGCCTTGAAATTGTTTATTCGACTTTTAACATCTTTTAATGGCACCAAATTTCAATATTCCTTGCTTCTGGTGTGAAATTACATTCAAAGAATTTAGGATAAAAAGTAATTAGAAAATGAAAAATGCGTATTTATGAAAATTACAGCAGGACGTGCGATCGTTCTCAATTAGATTAAGTTCTTTGTTAATATTTTTTTCATGCTTGTCTGCAATTTTTTTTACATTTGATATTTAACTCGTAATGGGTAAACTGTTTGGTGATTGGGTTACAGAAGATCACTCTAGACTAGACTTCTCTCTCACCTCACTATGTGCGTGTTAACGTCTGTAATGCATGCGACTGATGGCGACCCATCGATACTAATCGAACAACGATACCTGAAAACATTACAGCTAATGTAATGAACGCGTTCCCCAAGCCTAACATTTAGCTATCCAGCTATCGACAGTCACGAAACACCCAGTGTATTGGACAGGATTCATGTGTTAGCAGAAAGAGTTGATCTATTACAGAGAATCAAGTTCCCGATCTGAGGAGAAGAAGTACAAAAGTCTTTTCAAATAATAAAGAATCTCAATCAGATAAAACCTACATTTAAATGAAGTGCAAATAAATAACACAATCTTTTTAATATTCAGTAAACGGTAGATCTTCACCTCACAATAGTAAAGTAAACATACAGGGTGTCCAGAAAAGGACTCCCTGATTTCAAAATTAAATATCTCGAAAACAAAGATCGATAGAGGAATGCAGTAAACGGTATGTTTATTGTGACAGCTGTAAGAAGTGTATACAGCAGTGTGAAATAATAGTTACAAAAGCTGCTAACAGATGGCGCTGTACAGCTCATATCAGCATACAGAAGTGAAATAATCGTATGAAAACAATCTTTGCAAACAATCACATCACAATGTTTTCAAAATGTTCACCATTGGCACTACAGAATGGTGGAACTGATCGCCCTGAGCTTCGGATCACTATTTAGGCATTACGTATGGCGATTACAGCGCCATCTGTTAGCAGCTTTTGTAACTATTATTTCAAACTGCTGTATACACTTCTTAGCCGGCCTGGGTAGCGTAGGGGCTAGAGTGCTAGCTCCGCGTGCCGAAGGCCGCCGGTTCGAATCCGGCCGCGGGCATGGATGTTAAGTGTTGTATGTCTGTGTGAATGTCTGTGTGAATGTCCTGTCCGTCCTGTGGCGTCTATACACTGAAAGCAATTAAATCACCTTGAGCTGGCTGTATGGCCTCCGTTGCCAAATGCCATTAAAAAAAAAAAAAAAAAAATCACTTCTTACAGCTGTCACGATAAACATACCGTTTACTGCATTCCTCTATCGATCTTTGTTTTCGAGATATTTAATTTTGCAATCAGGGAGTCCTTTTCTGGACACCCTGTATATGACATCGTTGGCCGGAAGATCCCGAAGGATTGTGTAAACCAGGGGTGGCCCATCCGCGGCGCGCCTTGAATTTTTTTCTGGCCCGCGAGATTCATCACACTTTTACAAAATATATTTATTTTATAATAGTTAAAGTATTGAAAAAACCAATTTATTAAAAATACATTATTTGTGCATACATATTTTCAAAATTTATTTCATTTATTTATTTTTTATATATCGTTTTTAGTTTTATATAATTCTTTAAAATGTGCGTTTAGTTTCATTATTTTTATATTATATGTTTTCATGTAAGAATAATAGTAAACACAACAATAATAACTCATTATGTTTCAGTTCTTCACTCCAAAAAAGGGCTGTAGTGGGTCTAAATGTAATATGGGGATATATAATTTTATATGCGGCTTGCAGAGTTATGATGCATTTCCAAAGTGGCCCGCGAGATCGTTTGGGTTGGCCACCCCTAGTTTGAACAAAAACGAGTGAGCATTCATCTTTCGACGGAGTAACCAGCACAACGAAGCGTGTAAACGGTAAACTTAAACAAAAAACAAAAAACTGGCATTTAATTTTTAGGTCATACAGTAGTACAAATTATATTTCTTGATGAGTGTAGTCTTCCTAGTTAGCCCGACGGACCTAACAGTTTTCATGTGTTTGTCTAATTCGTTTCGTTTTCTAAGCAGCAGAAGCTATCAGATTGTTGTGGAATCACTCCTCTAAACTTTCAGGTTTTTATTTTTCACTGGATAGTAAATGTGTCATGTTAACTGGTAGCTGGATGCTCTCTTGTAAAAGTAATTTCAAAAAGTTTGTGTTGTTGTTCCAGTAACTTTAGCATCGGAAAAACATGTGATTAATATCATATTCAGCATGTTCACACTCACACAGTGGTGATTCGATTTCTTTGATTCTGTGTAGACGTGAGGGAAAGAAGCCATGGTTGAACTTTAACATTGCTATTGTAGTTATTAGTCCTCTAGATGGAGTGCCTTTTTGATGTCACTGGGATGTTGGTGTCTGAAGGTAAAAGCAAGCGTGGTAGTGATCTCTCAGTTGTGATGTTTCCGACCGTTCTCTATTCCACATTTCCGTGCAATCTTTCTTAAGGAAGTTTGTAATATCTAGAACTTAACGTGGTGGTGTAACAGTTAGCTTTCTGGCCTCGCATTCGGGAGGACGGCGGTTCGAATCCCTGTCCGGTTGTTGTTGTTGTTATTGTTGTTTTATGGCGCGTCAACATCGAGGTCATTAGCGCTCTCCCTGTCCGGGCATCCAGATTTAGGTTTTCCATGGTTTCCTAAATCACTCCAGGCAAATGCCGGGATGCTTCCTTCAAAAGGCCATGGCCGAATTCCTTGCCCCCCCCCCATCCTTTCCCGTTTCTAAAGACCTCGCTGTTAAACGTTAAGCAGTTAAAAAAAAAAAAAAAAAAAAAAAAAAAAAACCTTTCTCTCTTGCTCACTCCTTCTTATAGCACTCTTTGCTAGGTGGTATGCCTCTTCATTTCCTGGTATGACAACATGAGCTTTTATCCAAATGAATATATAACTTCTTTGCTTAGGTTGGTGATTTGGTTGCAGGTCTGTAGGAGTTTCACTACCAAAAAATCATTTCCATTGTTATTTCTGAACGCTAAGATTGTTTACAGAGATGATTTGGAGTCCGCCAATATTAGAATGGTCCTTTCGGATGACCTTAATTCGTATTCCAGGGCCTTTGATATGGCCAGCATTTCGGCTTTATTATTTGAGGGTTCCTCTCGAAGTAGTATGCCATGCCTGACTTAGCCCCGTCCATATAGATATAGCCTGAGGCCATTGTGCCGTGTGTGTTCTGTTACGAGAACTACTGCCAATAAGGATTTCAAGGTCTATGAAGATAAATGGGGATGCTGTAGCTGCCCTACTCTTCCAAAAGAAACCTTGGAAGCCACAAGCTATAACGCCCCTACTGCTCGGTCGCGTCAGCATCAACAGTGTCGTCTTCTGTCATGAGGAAACCAAAGTTCCCCGTATAGTGACAATTTCTTGTCAAAACGTAAAGCTAGTCGCAGTTATTGTGCCTTAGCGATCACGTCAGGCTCGAAAGCACTCTAGCTGTACGTTATTAATGATTCACGCCCTTCCGACCTAGTTTGCCCAATCGATAACGAACGGTCGATCTCATCTGTCGTGACAATCACCGTCCGCGTCACACGCGCAGCAATCGAAAATATTACGAAACTCTCCAACAACAAAACTTAAATTCGTAAACCTCAGTCCTGCTTGTCTCGCTTGTACTTCTCGCGTAACTCATAAGGGGCAGTGCGCCCTTAACGACATGCTCGCAGTTTCATCTCTGTCAATTCCTCCTCTGTCGTAGATGTACCTATTGCATTAACTGAAATTCGAACCAAAACTTCGGAACAGTGGTGGATCTAGGACCTTTCCGAGATGCGGCAAAAACTGTAAGATTGCCGCCCTTTCGAAATTTTCTTGCCGCCCCCATTGTAGTCACCGCATGCCTTGAATAAAAAAAAAGGGTCTCCGGGACGTAAATTTGCTGCCTTTCAATCACGATTTGGCCACCCCCTAGAGTTGCCGCCCGGGCAAGCGTCCCTAGATCCAACACTGCTTCGGAATCGTTTGAACCTACTTCTCATACAAAAATGAAAGCTTTGTCCTAAGTGAGGGCGTTTGTAGAACTTAACCTAAACTAGAATTCAACCATGGAACACTCATTCCCCAGTCATTATCATTCATTCCTCGGTCCGGTATACTAACTGTCTTGACTATTGTTTCCAGTCGGTTCTCCGTATTCACCGACTTGAGTGATATGATGCTCGCTACATTCCATCTAAAAAGAAAACAGTAGTTACATTAACAGAAATATTGCTGTTGTGTACAGACAATCGGCTTGTGAACAAAACCACCCCAGAAAAAAGTCTTACATAAGCACTTAATTTGTTTTAGTACTGGAGATATATTAAAAATCAGACTTTATCGAAAAAATGACAGTCCTACGCCGTCCACGCTAAACATATTGACCGAACCTTCCAACAGCGTTTTTCCGTCTTGAACCCGCAACTCGAGATATTTGGACACGGTCAGGGGCGTAGCTACCATGGGGCCAGGCGGTGCAGTGCACCGGGGCCCCTACGCTCAGGGGGCCCCAAGCATACCTCAGGGGGCCCCCAAGCATACCTCAGTGGGCCCACGGACGACCTTTTTTTAAAGCTCTACCGTCGTCTAAGGGGGCCCCTGAGACACAGGGAGCCTCCTCACTAAGCCCTCACTGCTCAGGGGGCCCCAAACAACTCAGGGGCCCCCAAGCACAATTCAGGGCCCCCAACCTCAACTCCACTACCAGCAACACAAAGCTGAAAAAAGGTCGCCCATCTGACCTGAGGACCCAAAATAATTTTTTTGCACCGGGGCCCTTGTTGATCTAGCTACGCCACTGGACATGCTGCAGTATATGCAAGAAACGATTGGAACGTATAATGTACGATGAATGCACGCAAAAGAATCTAAAGGAAAGAGAGACCTGGTAAAAGAACGCTAAAACAAGTGACCATGAAAGAAAATTGAACAAGCTGAAGAAGAACATAATTCCGCAGCACGTTTCGGAAAGAAAGAGGTATATTTTATATTATGAAATTTTAGTGGTTTGGACTGATTTTAATGCGCAACCGATAAAATTAACTTTCTCATTTCCTAGATCCTTCAGTCTTCTGTAAAATGTAAGAGGTCATCATCGCCATCTCATTAGAGGAAGGTGAGAGCATTCTCTCTAACGACTTACAAACCTTGAATGCATATTATAGGAAGTGGAGACTTTGTCCGAACTCGATGAAAACAGAAGTACGCGCATTCCACTTGAGCAATAGAATAGCACACCAGCAGCTCAAAGTGAACTTCTGCCACCAGAGGGTGAAACATAATTTCTATCCTAAGTATCTTGGCATTCCGTAACATTCAAAAAACACCTCGAAAACACAAATCAGAAACTGAAAACATGAAACAACATCATGAGGAGCTAGCTGGTACTTCGTGTGGAGCTGATGTGGACTCACTACGAACAACCGCTCTCACCATGGTTTACGCTGTCGCTGAGTACTGTGCTCCAGTGTGGCAACGTAGTGCTCACACTAGAAAAATCCACGTCCATCTGAACGAGTGTATGAGAGTAATAACTGGCACACTAAAATCCACCCCAGTCCCCTGGGTACACATCATCAGCAATATACCACCTCCAGAGGCAAGACGCCAAGAAGCAACGGCACGTGAGTGGGTAAAACTACACCACCCTGACCATCCACAGGATCTCCCAATCCACGAGGACATAAATGGCTTACCCCACACTCGTCTTAAATCTAGTAACCCAGTATGGCATGACTTTGATGTCACGGAAAAATGGCGATAAATCTGGAACTCTGCATCTGTAAAACATCCAGATATTAAAGATCCCACAGGATTCCATCTAAATAGAGACAGTGGGTCAAACTAAACCGCCTAAGAGCAGACCATGCGAAATGCAAAGCCATGCTGTATAAGTGGGGTCTTCAGGATTCTCCTGCATGTGTCTGTGGAGCTCCTTCCCAGAGTGTGGAGCATATTATCAGGGAATACCCTCTATGGAAGTATGATTGACCATTTGAAGATGTTTTTGGAGCAACAAATTCCTTCATAGAATGGCTGGAAGAACTGGACATCAACTTGTGAACACTACCAACGTTCTTGTCATTGTATATATGTATTATTGTATTAGTTGCTTAGCCATACGACAAATAAATAAATCGTCATCACGAGCAGTTTCCAACCACTGGTCAGGCCTGCTTGGAACAGAAGCTTCTCCAATGCTCCCTCCAGTTTCCAACTGTCAACCAGTATCCTCATGTTTCTTCAACACATTTTGCAACACCTTTCACACATCTGCCCCTCGTTCTTCCTCCGGGCCACTCCCTTTCAGCTCCACGTCCAGCATCTTCCTCGGTATCTTCACCTCTCCCACTCTCTTCACGCGATCATGTGAAAACGTAAGAGGCAAAGCCTCCAAATACACAGCCTCGCTTTCCAGAGCGGCGAATACTAGCCTTATATTCGGCTGCAGGATTGCTACGTTATTGATTAAAATACAATTTTTATGTATAATTATTAGTAGCGGAATACGATTCCATAGGGTTGCCTATCAAAATATGGCCGCAAGTATTTTTAATCAAATTATCAAAATAAAAATTCCGTTTACTTGTTTTTTTTTTTTTTTTTTTTTTTTTTTTTTTAACAAATTATAACTCTAACACACGGTGTGTTGCGCTAACTCTCTCTCGCTCTTCAATATTTTTAACAGTTGGCAACCCCTACTTGCGGCCACTTTCACACAGGCAACCCTAACTTTTTATTTTCATTGCATGTCTTCCTTTGAAATGAATTATAATTTATTTAAAAAACCAGGTGAACGATTTTTTATTGAAAAATATCAAAAAATATTTGCGGAAATATTTTGATAGACTGGCAGAATCGTATTCTGCTACTAATAATCTTATACACACACACACACACACACACACACACACACACATATATATATATATATATATATATATATATATATATACTTGTGTTTTCCTATATTTCACTTTTCAGCCACCTGTGCCTAGCACAGATCACTGGTCTTTGTGTCTGGAAGTAGCATGGAGTTTTCTGTCGTGCACAACGTTGGCCGAATGTTGATAGCTGTGGGGATGGGGGAGATATGATGGTTAAAAGTGGTTATTGCAGGACATTTTCGTATTTCGACCAAAGACACGTGTCTCCGTATATGTCACTCTGCTGCCACAACTACATAACATAGACCAATGGTGTTTATGTGTGGTAGCGGTATCGTGTCTCCTATCGTGTACTATGGTGGTTAGATGTCGGTAGCTATGGGGGTGTGGGAGAATATGGTGGTTGAAAGTTGTCGACCTGCGGTACTTTCATATTTCTGCCAAAAACTTATGTGTCATGGTGTATCACTTTTCAGCCAAAACTATCTAGCGCAGATCACTGGTGTTTGTGTGTGATAGTAGCACAGAGTCACCCGTCGATCACAACGTTGGTCAAATTTCGGTAACTGTGCGAGTGTTGGAGATATGGTGGTTGAAAGAGGCCGATCAAGGGTATTTTCGTATTTCGACCAAAGACATGTGTGTCTGTATATTTTACTTTGCTGCCTGAACTACATAGCGCAGATGACTGGCGTTTGAGTGCGGTAATAGCATCGAGTCTCCTATCGTGCACTATGGTGGTTAGATGTCGGTAACTGTCAATCCAAATTCTTTGCAAATACGAACGAAGTCGTGGGCACCAGCTAGTTATACATAAAAACTGCATTTCAATCAAATAACAAATGGTTATAGAAATCATGCAGATGGATCTTGGAATATAATGACTGGATAATTTATATAACCACAGTTTAGGAAAGCAGACTGATGTTGAGATTAGGACACATCCATAAATCACGTTACAAGTAAGTAAGACATGGCAAGGGGAGAGGGGAATCAGAAAGTCTCTTACATCGTGTAAGAAATCCTGTTTTAATCAGTTTCTCACTTCGTGTTTGAATTGCTCTTTGAATCAAGTTATAAATTTAAAATTGCAAAATGTGTGTTGTTGCAATTGGTAGGGGAGGGGGAGGTTTCTCGAAATGTGACATGGAGTGACAAAGAGGGGTTAAAAATGAAATCTGTGTGTCGTAACTTATGGTTTGTTATTTGCAGAGGGAATGCATCTCGATCCACATCGGGCAGGCGGGCGTTCAGATGGGGAACGCCTGCTGGGAGCTGTACTGCCTGGAGCACGGCATACACCCCGACGGACAGATGCCTTCCGACAAGACCATAGGCTACGGTGACGACAGCTTCAACACGTTCTTCAGCGAGACGCCCACTGGGAAGCACGTGCCCAGGGCAGTCTTCGTGGACCTCGAGCCCAGCGTCATAGGTACACACGTCACTGCCTCCCTCATGTAATACAGTCACTAGTCGGATACGAGAATAACTAGAGTTGAATGCTGGAACGAAGTCGAAACTCTGAGACATATACAAATGGTCGTCATGAGGAATGTGGCTCGGTTAAAAGGGGGATGCATGGATGGGGTTGTATACTGCTAAGCCACATATCTTTCCATCCATTTCATTTCTCACAGTTAAAATGGCGTACAGAATGTATAAAGAGTGTGGAAATTTATTTCTGTCATTTAATTATCTCCTTATAATGACAATGCCGCGTATGTTTGTGACGAAGATATGCTAAATTTAATGTCCAAAATTAATTTTTTTAGCCCCCCATCCCCCCCCCCAAAAAAAAAAGAAGAAGAAGAAGTTGGCAAAGCAGTAGCAGCGATCAAAGTGACGATATATAAAATATGTTCAGAGATATTTCTTACTTTCAATGTAGAATGTTATTTTGTATTTCGAATTTTAAAGACGTGGAAATAAAAAGTATTCTTAATTCTGACTCTCTCTTCAATAATTACTGTTTAGTCTATTAGTTAGCGGATTTTTGTACCCAATCTACGGAAATTTTAGCGCTCATCTGTGAATATTCAAAGCCAAGAGGCTGGCAGCACTGTACCAGTTTTTCTCTTCTTTCTGTAAGATCCTTCCACAATCTTTTCTCACCAATCATTTCCAAAACTCGTTCCTTTCGTTATTTACCCGCCCACTTAATTTTCAGCATCCTTCTACATCACCACATTTCAAACACTTCAATTTTCCTTCTTTTTGGCATTCGCAAAAGTCAATGCTTCACTGCCATAAAGTCCTGTGATCCACACATAGAGTTTTAAAAAGTTAATTCTGCGTCCTAGATCAATATTTCAAGCTAAAAGAGTTATCTTTTACATGAAGACTCTTTTTGCTAATGCTATCTGGTTTTAACATCATTCCTGCTTCGGCCAACGGTTGTAATTTTACTTCCTAAGTAGCAAAATTCACTAACTTCTTCAATCGCATCCGCATTACCTGCCGAAACAACATTAGACATGCGGAACCCAGACTCAAATTCACTTACATATGTCACACGGGATTTTACCCGCATGTGACAGTTGGTACTGCTTTTTTTTATTATTATTTCAGTGCGTCTTTAATTACAGTGTTCGCGGAAGTGTTATTTCAATTTCAATATGTGCTGTGAAACGACACTGTACAATAATATTTACGAGGCTTATCGGAAATGTTTTTCACCGAGTTTTCAATCCATAATAGCGTAAAATAGGTAGCTATGGAACTGTTAAGCAGGACGAGCATTATTTCCTAGTAATGTAAAGAGAAACTTGACACAACTGCAGCAAAAGAAAACTAAAAAAATTCTGCTCTTTTTAGTTTTATTTTTTTTACTCGGCATGCATAGTTTATTCTATTCTATCAATCCATAAACAAAGATTGATGAGATGAGCAGAATGATTTTAGTAAAGAACAGAACGATCGCTTAGTTTAGCTGTGACAGAGGTTTTCCCAATAATTGAACATTTGCAAGAGTAGCTAGTATCATTAAGGATATTTATAATTATAAAAAAGGTATAAAATCGAATATCTGTTGTGTTCATTATATAGCTAATAATTTTAAGGATAATCTGGTTAGAAAAATCACCACAAAATGTCTTCTGGAACTGATATGGAAAAAGCTACATTATAAAAGAGAAGGGTGGGGGTGGAGAGGAGAATTGTCAAGGCAAAATCCACATCATTCAAAAGAAGCTGAAATGGAGCTACGTAGATTATAGATCCTCCATTAGTAGCCACCCCAAATGATGCAGCTACCTCCATCTATTGTTGATAAGGAATATAAGCCCAAAAATATTAACATGCAATACATGTACATAGCCCTCCGATAGCTATGCCACTAGTGTACATGTCTAACTATATTTTGACAATGTTCCAGCCTTCAACCTTGGCAAGCTGTAGTTATTCCTCTATCCATTGTTTAATTTATTCCACTTTAGAACCTTTGTTATTTTTTTAATGAAAGTATTGGATGTATGCTTAAGTCCATACTCTTATTTTGCAATAGAAATAATGCTCTTACGCTGTCTCCTTTCCTTATTTCTCAAATGCATTAAAGCATAAATCAGAGCTCAGACCCATATGTGTTATACTGACAAAAAAATTGACTTTCCATTTTACTGGATTCGTATGCGCTATAGTCAGTTCTCCACATCCTGGTGGTTCAAGGTCACATATTCCCCTCACTCCACACTTCACCTCACCCCCCTCCCATTATCTACCATCTGGAGCCGAACGCTGACTCGGTTTTCACTGATACACCTGCAGACGTCTGTAAATGCGCTCTCCTTCCTCTGCATTTAAGAGTAACTCCAGTAGAGAGGGGATGAAGCATAGTGACCTTGAATCGTCGGTTCAAAACGAACGGACTGTACTGTAAAATCACGTGGATTACTATACCTTCGCTTGGCGAAGTTTACGTTAATCTAAGTAATACTGATTTTCAGATGAAGTCCGGACCGGGACTTACAGGAATCTATTCCACCCACAACAGCTGATCACAGGAAAAGAGGATGCTGCAAACAACTATGCGAGAGGATACTACACTATTGGTACTGTATTTAGAACAGAAAACTGCTTTTCCATTTATCATGTAGCAACTATAGATATTATGATCTCAATTTATCAATTTAATTTAATTTAATTTAATTGCAATGGAGCACAGGCTCTGGTGGCAATTTCCCTACACACCCAACTTCCCCCTATCCTGCACCCACCTACATTTGCCCTCTACAAATTTTAACTTTAAATTCTTTTAACGTTTTCGGTAGGTTATTCATCATTCTCCTTGGTAACTCATTCCAATCCCTGACACCCTTACCTAAAAAAGAAAATCTTCCCACACCCTTGTGCCTGAAATCGAGTGCCAGCTTGTGGTCATGGTCGTCTTTTCCCTTCCATGAACTACTTTTAATACCTACTGCAATATCTTTCCATGCCTCATCGCCAGTATACGCCCTGTACACTCCCATGACCCTCCTCATCCTCCTCCTGTCTTGCAATGAATCCCATTCCAGCTTCTTTATCATATCCGTCACTGATTGCATTCTGCGATAATTTCCAGAAACAAATCTAGCAGCCCTTTTTTGCACCCTCTCTAATTCCTGTATTTGATACACAAAATGTGGGTCCCATACTACACTATCATATTCGAGCAATGGTCTGACCAAAGTTTTGTAACCCGATTCCTTTACTTCTATTGTATATCCCCTCATCGCTTTCTCCAACAAGTGGAGGATTTTGAAACCTTTTCCTACCACCTGTCCTATGTGTCCTGCCCAGTTAAGTTTGTTATCAAATGTAATGCCAAGATATTTACATTTCAAGTCTTCAGCAAGCAATTCTTTCCCCACCTTATATTCATAATTAACATTTTGTTTTTTATTGTGTATTGTGTATCTAATAAGCTGACTCTTCTTTGCGTTTACCTTCATCCCATGTTTACCAAACCAACTTCGTAAATATCCTCTCCAGATCACCCTGCAACTTTTTTCTGAAGTCTGAATAAACTTAAAGCAGAAGACTGATGTCCCCAAAGTAATCTTCCAAATGAAAAATGATTATGAATTTGAGCATAATACACCATTTTCAAAACCTCTTTGATTACCCTACTTTATAAATGTCTAAAAATTGTTACAGTATGCAGCATCCTAATTTGAATCAAGTATCATCTAACAATAAAAAAAAATAAGTGAATAATTACCACATTTAATTGCTCATACAGAAGCGGCCAGTTGAAACCAGTGTTCTTACATTTTTACTGCCAAGAAACCTAATTGTTTTACATGTGAATTGAAGCGAGTATGTTTTTTTTTTTTTTTTTTTTTTTTTAATTTCAGGTAAAGAGTGCATCGATATGACTCTGGACCGTGTCAGGAAGCTAGCGGACCAGTGTGCCGGCCTGCAGGGCTTCCTGGTGTTCCACTCGTTCGGCGGCGGCACAGGATCTGGATTTGGATCCCTGCTCATGGAGCGCCTCTCTGTAGAGTACCCAAAGCGCAGCAAACTCACCTTCTCAATCTACCCGGCCCCCAAGGTAGGAACCTGATACAAACTCCTACGAGGCACTTCGGTGAAACACGACGGGTTTCTCAGAAAAGTGGCATTCGATCTATGGAAAAATAAGTTTCAGTGCATCAGTTTTTTTTGGTACTATGACACAAATACTTGGCTTTGATCTATCTTTTCTCCCCACAATGCAGAAAATCTGAAATTAATTGACAGACTATTAGTTGAAGGAAATTAAAAATTGATACTTTAAAATGTAACTGGTGTAAACACAGCAATTACAGCTCTCAACCAATCAGGACTTAAGATAATTAAAAATGACACTCATTTAGTGAGGGATTTGTGTGTCATGATTTGTCTGTAAGTTTGACATAATTAGTTGTCAGATTACAGACAGAGTCACTGAATATTGCACATCGTGTATTTTAAAGCCATTTCTCACTGTTGTATACTGGTAGAGATGAGACTGTAAACATGTAAATACCTAGAGCAAGAGAACAGTGTACAGTTTAAACACAGCCAAAGTCTTCCTTTTTTTTTAAATTCCATAAACATTTTAATTTTTATTCTGACATTCATCTACATGAATGTAGATAGTAGGATTGCTTCAGCATGAGTCATCATAATAAGCCATTGGGTTGAAATTCTTTATACTTTTTAAAGAAAAAAATATTTCCTCAAAGATGACCAATTGTATATTATCACATACAAAAACCTTACCTAACACTTGCTTATTTTTCATGGAATTTTATGTTACCTACTGAGATTCAAATTCGTATCTCTGAATCTTAGCTCAGTATGCAAGTCAACCATAAGGTGTTTTTGCACAATATTTTCCTCTAGTGTTTCCTACCAAAATTATGTAATGTTGTCAACTATTTCTAAGGAAAAAATGAAGGCCCAGAATTTTTTAAATTATTTATTTATTTATTTTTTGCACAAACCTGGTATTAATGTTTGCCACACCTTTCTATGTCATAAAAATAGTTTCTCCATATTCAAGGCAGTCAAGTGTTTCACAAAGAGCCTCAGACTAAAAGCATGAGTAGATACAACCACCATGCTCAACTTATAGAAAACACATTAAATCCAAATGCTGAATCAGCACAATAAAATAATCGTTTGAACAAGTATATAAAAAACCTATTGGTAAACAATTTACAATGGTTTATTAAATAAAAATAACATTTGTTTAAAACATATATTTCACTACAAGATATCTGATAGTTGGGTAAGCTTTGAACACCAGTATACAAACAATAACTCAAGAAAGACAAACTCAATGCATGTATAAAATAAAGTTGCTCACTTTCCATTTTTTAATACTGCTTACTAACTATAAACATTAAACTATAAAAATTAAACTTTTGCTTGAGCTAAAATAAATCCTGTATATTCTTTGAAAGGAATCTTTATTCTGACCATTCCTTGTCAGCAATGAAATCACAAGTGAAAGCCTCAGCTAACGGACTTACCTTAATCATGTCAAGCAGAAATAGAAATATAATTTATTGAAAAATCAAATTACATACTGAAATAGTGAAGTACACAAACATGATAACTGATCAACTAACATCACTGAAGTAACTTGATCTATCAGTAATAGTTTTGATAGCAAATAGTGAATACATTTAAAAATGATATGAAGATGTGATAAACAAAAAATATCCTCAAAACGCAGCAAAAATTAATGTCGGCAATATTGCACCTGAAGAAATTTGAAATTGACAAAAAATTGAAACAGAAATCATTTATAATTTTTGGATTATGAACTTCAAAACTGATAAGCCTTACATAAGTAAAGGGTTATAATTCATTATTGCAGAAACCAAAGTGCAATAAATCCGAAATCAAGAACTGTGTAATGGACAACAGACGGCAAGCTGATAGTGTAGCACTGGATTTTAACAAGGCATTTGGCTGATTGAGTAACAGATTGTTTGTGAGAACAGTTATAACTATTGGGATGAATCAGAATGTGACTTGCTGAATGTAGCAATCCTCGAAAGGTAGAAAACAAAGAGGGAACAAAATGAAGCATCAAAAGAGTTGGAAGTGAAAAAGGGAATGCCACAGGGTCGTGTATTGGGTCTTTTGCTATTCATTGTTCTTATGAATGATTGTGTTAGTGGTTTATAGTTAGAAGTTAGGTTATTTAAAGATGATATATTGGTGTATAATTGGATCAAAATGAGAGAAGCTGTAATGGACCTGGTTAGAATATTTAACTGTGTACATTAAAATGGAATGAAGATAAATTCCAAGAAGAGTCAGCCTATTAGATACAAACATAATCACTAAAGTTTTTTTTATTATTACAGGGTTGGGAAGTAATTAATTAATTAATTAATTGTAGAACTCCTTAAATGAAAATATCTTGGAATAACATTTGATAGTAAACGCCAATCGGCAAGACACTCTAGTCAGGTAATAAGAGGATGTTTCAAATTCCTTTATTTATTTGTGAAGGCACTATTATATATACGTACCAGAGAAGTGAGTGTACTGGGTTACAAAACTTTAGCAGATCATTGCTTGAATTTGATGATGTAGAATTGGACGTACATTACTGACATTAAATACAGCATTTGGAGTCAGTGCAAAGGAGGTCAACTATATTTATCACAGTACACAGTCAGTAAGCCATACAATAAAGGATCTAGGCTAGAAGTCAAGGGAAGGCGGGAGAAGGTAGCCATATGTTTGTATAGTGCAATGATGTCTGAATCTTAGAATTTGATTGGACTGATTTTTGGAAACCACGGAAAGCTGAAATACAGATGGCCGGACAGGGATTTGAATCCACGTAATGCCGAATGCCAGGCCCGAGGATTAATGCTCACTCAGTGCTCGGTAGAAAAGAAGGCACGTTTGAATGCAGACGATTCAAGTTTCATAGAAAACATTTAGCAAAGAGGCTAAATAAAATGATCATCAACAAAATTACCTGTGAATTATTTTTGTACCATGCAGCATAAAACCACTTACGTAAATAAACATCATGTAACCTTAATACCATGGCATACAGTTTCAGCTTGCTATGAATTTTGTCTCAATCCAGTAATCTTACCAGTTAAAGAAAATGCCCTAATTTACTACACAAAGCTTTTCTGGATGAAGGCCAGTTTAGAGGCCCAGCAAAAACCTGGAATCAATGCTTGTATATATCACCAAAGGTACCCATTAATTCAAAATAATTGTTGAATTTGGAAATGAATTAGAAACTGGAGCAACTGTAGCATAAACATTTAACAGTGACAGATGTTATTATTTTCTTCAATGTTTCTATGATATTTGTTCTGGGATAGTACTCAGTCAGTTAGATGTATTAACAATTTCACTGAGACAAAATGCTGCATTTATTCGAAAAAATAAAAAATAAAGAAATTTGGCCACAGTGGTGAAAATATTAATAGTTAGCTAAAATTTATTACGAACATGAAAATGATTCTTTTTTGCTTCAAAAGTGGAAATGTTTCCAACGATCTGTGATGGTTGTATCTTAGTGCTGTCATTAAATTAATTGGTTCCTGTCTTGTAGGCCAGTTATGTAGACTGTTAAGGCGAAGTTTTCTGTACTTTAATTTTTTAAATATATAAACCACATAAAAGCACCTGCATTTCATTTATTCTCATAAAAGGTATGTATTGAAACTAATTAATATAATAATAAAGTGCTCATATTTGAGACAGCAGTCAAACTCAAGCCTTCAGGTTCTTCCCATGTTTTAACATTCCCCCCCCCTCCCCTTCCCCCCCAAGAATGAAGTAAGTCATACTAATATATCTTGAAAATATTTTCTAATGCCTTGGGTATTAAATTATATAGTTTTTTAATTAATTAATTGTCACATTTGTAAGTAATATATATATATTTTTTTAATTTTTAAGTGGTACAGGCAATTTTTTAATTCAGATTAATTTATAATATTTTGTTTCAGTTATTTCAAGTGTTAAAAGAATACTCTATTGCTTTCTGAATATATTAAAGCAAATTAGTTGTTAGAAGTCACTTCAGTTCCCAGGTTACATGGTAAATATTCTAACATGGAACAAAAGATGAATCAACCTGTTTTCCAAGTTTTTTTGAAGGTATTATCAATCAAATGAATAAAGAAAAAAATGGTTTAATAGTGACGCATAAAGTAACAAAAAATGTACTTGATTCTTTTTTAAAGTGGAACATTTATATACTTAACTAGCTGGTACCCACGACTTCGTTCGTGATTGTAAAGAATTCATATTGACAGCTATAGACATCTAACCACCCTAGTGCACGATGGGAGATTCGATACTATTACCACACACAAGTACCAATCTTAGCGCTATGTAGTTCCAGCAGCAAGGTAAAATTTATGGATACACACAAGTCTTTGGATAAAACACGAAAATATTCATGATTGACCAATTTCAAACACCATATCTCACACACTCCCACAGTTACCGAATTTGGGCCAACGTTGTGATCGATGGGAGACTCTGTGTTACTACCACACACATAAACGCCAGTGATCTGCGATTGATAGTTTTCACTTAAAAGTGATACACCGTGACACATGCGTCTTTGGCAGAAATATGAAATTGCCGCCGGTCGACCACTTTCATCACCCATATCTTCCACACCCCCATAGCTACAGACATCTAACAACCATAGTGCACGACAACAGACACGATTCTACTACCACACATAAACACCAATGCTCTATGCTATGTAGTCGTGATAGAAAACTGAAATCTGCGGAGACACATGCCTTTCGTCGAAATACGAAAATATCCTTGGTCAGCCACTTACAACCACCATATCTACCACAGTAGCACAGTTTCTGAAATTCGGCCGCTGTTGTGATCGAAAGGTGACTCTGTGCTACTACTACACACAAACGCCAGTTATCTGTGATCTATAGTTTTCGCTGAAAAGTGATACACCATGACACTTTTGTCTTTGGCAGAAGTATGAAACTGCCACAGGTCGACCACTTTCAACCCCCATTTCTCCCACACCCCCATAGTTACTGACATCTAACAACCATAGTGCACTACATGAGATATGATTCTACTACCAAACACAAACACCAATGCTCTATGCTATGTAGTTGTGGCAGAAAAGTGACATATGCGGAGACAGTCGAAATACGAAAATATACTTGATCGGCCACTTCCAACCACCATATCTACCACAGTAGCACAGTTTCTGAAATTCGGCCGCTGTTGTGATCGACAGGTGACTCTGTACTACTACTACACACAAACGTCAGTTATCTGTGATCTATAGTTTTCGCTGAAAAGTGATACACCATGACACTTTTGTCTTTGGCAGAAGTATGGAACTGCCACAGGTCGACCACTTTCAACCCCCATTTCTCCCACACCCCCATAGTTACTGACATCTAACAACCATAGTGCACTACATGAGATACGATTCTACTACCAAACACAAACACCAATGCTCTATGCTATGTAGTTGTGGCAGAAAAGTGACATATGCGGAGACAGTCGAAATACGAAAATATACTTGGTCGGCCACTTCCAACCACCATATCTACCACAGTAGCACAGTTTCTGAAATTCGGCCGCTGTTGTGATCGAAAGGTGACTCTGTGCTACTACTACACACAAACGCCAGTTATCTGTGATCTATAGTTTTCGCTGAAAAGTGATACACCATGACACATTTGTCTTTGGCAGAAGTATGGAACTGCCACAGGTCGACCACTTTCAACCCCCATTTCTCCCACACCCCCATAGTTACCGACATCTAATAACCATAGTGCACTACATGAGATATGATTCTACTACCAAACACAAACACCAATGCTCTATGCTATGTAGTTGTGGCAGAAAAGTGACATATGAGGAGACAGTCGAAATACGAAAATTTACTTGGTCGGCCACTAACAACCACCATATCTACCACAGTACCACATTTTCTGAAATTCGGCCGCTGTTGTGATCGAAAGGTGACTCTGTGCTACTACTACACACAAACGTCAGTTATCTGTGATCTATAGTTTTCGCTGAAAAGTGATACACCATGACACTTTTGCCTTTGGCAGAAGTATGAAATTGCAACAGGTCGACCACTTTCAACCCCCATATCTCCCACATCCCCATAGCTACCGACATCTAACAACCATAGTGCACGACAGGAAAGACGATTCTACTACCACACACAAACACCAAAAGTCTATGTTATGTAGTTGTGGCAGGATAGAGAAGTATACGGAGATACGAATTTTTGGTCGAAATATGAAAACGCCCTGCACTGACCAACTTTAATCATTATATCTCCCACATCCCCACAGCTATTGGCATTCGGCCAACGTTGTGCACGACAGGAAACTCCATGCTACTTCCACCCACAAACATCAGTGATCTGTGCTAGGTAGTGGTGGCTGAATAGTGAAATATAGGAAAAAACACGTCTATTTTTATATATATATATATAAGCTGTAAGGAAGCACAGGCAAACTAAACTCACCACCAGTCACTTGCATTTTTACTGTGATGATTACCATACATATTTATTATTCTCAAGTATGGGCATTTATCAGTTGAAACTAATTTAAAAAGCTCTAAAATGTAAATAATAATAAATTTTAATAAAATTACAGTAGTTCATTCCTGTGTTTAAGATAAAGATGTAATTATTTCTTAAAAGTAACTTATGTATTTACTGAAGCTTGTCTTGCAGTTTACAGATTGTAAGTTATCAGTTATAAGAGTTGGTAAAGAAACTTAAAGTTTATGACTCTAAAGGTATCTTTGTGGGGAAAATGACATCATTTTTTTTGTAATGTCTTTATAACACAGCATTCAATGTTCTGTAGTTTTATCAGAAACACAGCATTTAAGGCCCGGGCACACAGAACGCGACAAGCGACAGCAGCAACTTGTCGTTTCTCTCATCGCGGCGATACGCGATTTTGGTACGTCACACAGGACGCGACAACTCTACAGCGATAAATGCCATGCTAGTGAAACTCTCTATCGGGAAGAGATCTGTACTTATTTATTTATTTCTTAATAAGTTTTTTAGGGCTAGTAAATTCTTATAAAACATGTCAAGTGATGAAGAGACTACTTCTTTTGTTTGCACTAAGCAGAAAGAAAAGACGGTTCTGGGTTCCTGAAATCAATGTCAAGTGAGAATGCCTTGGTGAATACCACCGCTTTTGCCGGGGACTGGTATCACATGAAGATAGATTTTATAAATATTTTCGTATGTCTTGAGAATGTTTCGATAAATTACACAATCAGTTAAAATCAACTATATAAAAGTGCGCCACGAACTGGGGAAAAGCAATTGGTACAAGAGAAAGATTAGCCATTTGTATGAGGTAAGTTCTGTTCATTTAATATATATTCTTAAAAACAAAACAAAAACAATGGAAATGCCTGAATCCCTGACCTTTAAGCGATTTATAACGTTATCACTTCCGGATGCTTCCCCCTTGGAGGCAGCTGAGTTATTTGCATGGTGGTCAATATTAGGAAATACCCTAAAAACCAGACGTATCATCACAAATAGTCACAGTAAAAAGTACAATTTTATTATTGAAAAATTACTCACAGTCAAAAGAAATAATGATAGGCTCAAATACAAGTATTAATTATTTTAAATAATTACAGTGTAATCAAACAAACAAAAAGTGAGAAACTAACAAGAAAAAATACAATTCTGAAAGCGAAAAATATTTTTTTTTATGAGCTTGAAATTTTTTTTTCATTGGCCATGTCGCTGTGTCGCGCGACAATTCTGTAATTTTGTACAACTGTGTCGCTCGTCGCCGCGACAAAGACTGCGGCCCGGTGACGGATCGCTTTGTGTGTGACCGCCCTAATTCAAAACTGTGAATTACAACAATAGCGACGTTGCGCCGCGACATAATATCGCGTGACGCTGTCGCGTTCTGTGTGGCCAGGCCTTTAATTTTCACTACAAGACTGAACAAAGGATATGAAAAGTAACCCATCACTCAGGGTTGGCTGATAGTGTGGTTAGTAGTACCCACCTGGATGGGTATTTTACCCACCTGGAATATGAGAGCGAAAGAACTGAGGGGAAAAGAGAACAGACCTACTAAGCAAAAATCAAAGAAATTTGGTGGAAAAGTGTCCAGTCAGGCAATAATTTTGAAATAAATGAATCACAAGTCCTACATCAGTGTAAAATTCGCAAGCACCCCATCCAAATTAAGAGTGAAAATCTCCAACGCGAAACACCTGAAGATTATTCCCCGAAAACCTTATTTTGTAGTTTATGATCGAGTACTCAAGTCATTAAAGATTCGATTCAACAATGATTCCTCTCACTTCTTTAAATGCTTAGAAAGATTCTCTGTGGGAGAGCCCATGTATGTTGAAAAAATTATAAATTTCTATAACCATGACTTTGGGCAGGAAAGATTGTTGAATGATGTTTCTAAAACTTTTGAAAAGGCAAGGTGAGCAGGCAAGAAATTTGAGAAGGGTTGTAGAAAACTACAAATGGGCCACAGATTGTGCATGTCATTTCATCAGTTGTCATGATTCCTGGGTTGTCCTATTTGAATGAACAATGTTTGAAGGTCTTATGCTGACTCAATAATTACCTAAGAGAGACAATGTTGCAATAATGCCTCAATAACATTGAAAAATATAAGAATATAGGAGCCTTACTGATTAACTTGATTTGGAAAAATAGTTGAATCAGATAATTTAAAAAAAACACACTATAGTTTTTGCATTGCACAATTGACACCGAGTAATAATAAATTTAAATAATAATAGTAAATTTCTGTACACAACTAAAATATATTATTGGATTAATTTCATGATATCATTTTCTTAATTTATTTTGTAGCTTAAACTATTACGAAATTCTGTTTTGAGTTATTTTGCATGGTTATTACTATTATATTTCTTTTTGGGTATGATAACCAAATATCATTTTCCTATGAACCCCCTTTTGTCTTACTACCCATGCAGGCTTAATATGATCTGTGACCCTGCCATCACTTACCACTAATGAATGCAGGAGGGTCAGGACAAAATGAAAATATGCACGCACGTTACAATATTTCAGCAAAAAAAAAAAAAAAAAAAATCTTAGTCATGCAGAAGGTGAGGTATGTGGCTTCCCTCGCATTTTATCTTATCTTCTATATGACTAAGATTTCTGTGTTCATCCTGCTGGCCTTTATCTGTGGCAAGTGATGGGCTATTTTCCATTTTTTTTAAATTGCTTAACAGCATTTTCACTGTCACTATCAGACTGGAATCATACTGCGTCAAAGAGAAAACCTCACTCATTTTTAAAAATGGTTTAATCCAAGCTTTTTTTTAACAGTACACTAATTTATTTGCATGGAAAGATATTGGAGTAGGTATGAAAAGTAGTGCATGGGAGGGAAAAGATGACCATGACCACAAGCTGGCACTCGATTTCAGGCACAAGGGTGTGGGAAGATTCTCTTTTTTAGGTAACGGTGTCAGGGATTGGAATGAGTTATCAAGAGAAATGATGAATAATTTACCGAAAACGTTGAAAGAATTTAAAGATAAAATTTGTAGAGGGCAAATGTAGGTGGGTGCAGGACAGGGGGAAGATGGGGGTGTAGGGAAATTGCCACCAGAGCCTGTGCTCCTTTGCAATTAAATTAAATAAGTGTCACTGACTTCAACAAATTATGAGTTTGGTATTTTTTATTATTATTATTATTAGGTTGGGAAGAAACTGCTTGTTGAAAACTTGAAATGAAAATATCTTGGCACAATATTTGATGATAAGCTCAACTGGGCAGGACACATTCAAAATCCTTTATTTATTGGGGATAGTCAAGAGCGGATATACCAGAGAAGTAAGAGAAATGGGTTACAAAACTTTAGTCAGACCATTGCTTCAATATAGTGTTGTGATATGGGACCCATATTGTAGTATCAAATAGAGAAGTTGGAGGCGGTGCACAGAACTGCTAAATTATACTGCATATACTACGAAATTCTTTATTAAATGAGTTTAAAATATTTCGTTTTTTTTGAGTGATTTGTTAAGCAGCACTCCTGCAGCCTAATCCATTAGCGTGACAGGTGTCGACAGCTGTCGTGGAGCCGTACAATGCCATACTGTACACTCACCCCACGCTCGAGCACTGCGAAGTGGCATTCATCGTCGACAACGAGGCCATATACGAAATATGTCGGAGGAATCTGAATATTGACAGACCGACCTACACCAATCTCAACAGGCTTATTGGACAAATTGTCTCCAGGTACTACATCTTATTCAAGTATTTATGTTTATTCTGCATCTGGTGTCATGTTTTTGAGTATGTTAGTTCTGTTTAAAATATTTTTGACATTCAAATTTTTTCCATGAATACAGTGAAGCACTACAGGAGCTACAGTAAATCTGCAGTTGAGTGACTAGTGAACATATATCAGCTTCCCATTTTCTGTGAAATACCACAGCATTCCTTCTGGGACAAATTGAACATTTTTACAACCGGTCTACTCACCTGAAATTGGAAATTTCACTGAAAGACACACAATATCTCAGAACAGAGAGCCTGTAGCAGAAATTCTTCTAGATTAAAAGAAAAGTACTTTAAATATTGTTAGAATTACAGACCTGCTAGTGCAACAGACACAAAAAATTCCTAGTAAATAAATTCTGTTGCTTAGATGTGATCTGTCCAAATGTCATGGAACAAACTTCCATTAATTAATCTTAACTTCACATCTTCTGTTAGTTGAGACTTGTGTGAGCCTGTCAGTATAAAACAAATTATTTTTATGAATCTGACCAACGATTTTCTTGATTCTATGTAATATAAACTGCCAAACCTAATATAGTTATTGCATTAAGAAGTAAAGTTACGTTTTTATGGCCATTAAAATGAACAGGTACATACATAAAAGTAAAAATATTGTATTTAATGGCTAGGTGACAAGTATTCATGTTGTTAGACATAGTGTATTCACAGCATGAAGACCTGTGGCTTAATGTGGAATACCGTCCACAGAGAGTTCACGCCATACTGAACATATAAAATGCAATAATAATCCTACATGTCCCAAAGTGCTGGAATTTCAAGTTGTTGCCTATTGCAGAAAAAAAATAACCTGGTCCATGACCAAAATTCAAACTGACAACCTTCCAGCGCTCACCCGAAAACTTAGTTAGCTATAACCATAATTGCTTGTGGTATATCTTCAGTTCTTCTAAGAAAGAATATCATGTTGAAATAAAAATCTGTCTTAGCAGAATCATTGATACTCTTCTCATTGCACATTTGTTTATTATGTGAAGAGAAAATAAAATAGTGACTCTGAAGATGTGATTTCAGTGTACACTTTTTTAAAAAGAAAATAAATAAAATTCTGTTTCAGCATAACTGCTTCCTTAAGGTTTGATGGTGCTCTCAATGTGGACCTAACAGAATTCCAAACCAACCTGGTGCCTTACCCCAGAATCCACTTTCCACTGGTAATGTAACTTTTTAACATCTGTTTCTGATGTAGTTTTTTTTTAAAATATCCCTCCATTATTCTTTCCAAAAATTATTACAATAATTTCAATTCAGAATTGCATTAAAAAAAACTATGGATAGCAGACTGCATAGGAGAAGCTGGATAAATCATTAAACTTAATGAAGAAACAATAATAGATTTTTGTTCATTAAAACAAATGTTATAAACTCTTTTATTTAATTATGTTTATCTAAACATCATCAAAAGTAACTGTGATGCAGTGAAATTATTTGCTTACTTGTCAATTAAACACAGTTACAGATTTTCCTAAGTCCATTTATTATGGATAAAGAATATCAGTTCAAAACAGGAAACTTTGTGTAATTATTCAACACATTCATTACCCTTGAATAATACAATTAATCATGTTTATTTGATCTCATGGATATACTGATTACCATTATCAATTCTAACTTTTTTCTATGTAGATTATATGTTTTATTAATCCTTTTAATAAAATCATAATGCACTAAAAAATCCTGTTTACTTAGTTAAGGACTGAATTGTAAGAAATGTAATTTGTCTTTTTCTCTTTGTCATCAAGGCCACGTATGCTCCAGTACTTTCAGCAGAAAAGGCAGGACATGAACAAATTAGTGTTGCCGAGATCACCAAGTCGTGCTTTGAACCACAGCACCAGATGGTAATATCAGTATAAAGAACATACTGTAGTGTAGTTCAAATAGGCAGATATTTTATTATTGTTTTAGGAGGAAGGAATGCTTTAAAGTAGAGATTCCCAAACTAGGGGGACATGTGAGGGAGGAGGGGGGGCGAGTTAGTTTCACCGCCCTAGTGGATGATACCCTAGCAAATACTACCATCACAAGTAGTATGTCCCTTTCACCACCTCTTAGAGGAAAAACTTTATTGTAACATCACATACCTAGTGAGATCCCTCCAAAATGTCATTAGTATTGAAAAGTTGGCACTTACCTTCTTAATAATAAATAGTGGTGGGGGAGTTGGGCATGAGAAGAATTCTTTCAATGGAATGGGAGGTGTGGTACAAAAAATGTTGGGAAGCTTTACTTTAAAGTGAAATCATTTTATGGGTACAAGAAGAAGCCATCGCTTTCCATAGCAGCTGGAACAATGGCAACAAATATACACGGTACATTTCAAAACAAAAGTTTCCAGGAATGGCCCTTTGAGACTAAGGATATTTGGATTAACTAGTTCAAAAGCTAGTCATGCGGATCCTTCCAATACTCCTCCTTCATGCTAATAAACAACATGGCTAAAAATTTACTTTAAATTCATAATGTATTGCATGTATTTTGCTACTATCATCCTTCTGCTATATAAGTGATGACTTCATTGTAGTGTATATATGTAAAGTGGATCAGGTCAATGTGTAATGCTTGTTCACTGAAATGTTTTTCAACATTGCCTTTATGAGAAAATTTTGAATAATTCCTCGTATTTATTTGATGCAGGTGAACTGTGATCCAAGAAATGGTAAATACATGGCTGTGTGTATGTTGTACCGAGGAGACATCGTGCCGAAAGACGTCAATTCGGCAATATCGATGATCAAGAAGGAGAAGACGATACAGTTTGTTGAGTGGTGTCCTACTGGCTTCAAGGTAAACAGTTTAGGAATTCTTTGCATAATTAAACTGTAGTGAGAAACAGTTAAGGAGGCATTCCGGTCAAACAGATTTCAGTTTCCATAGTCTCCTGAAAGTATTACAAACAAATGTTGTGATTTTTGTATTCAGTCCTTGTGTGATGTTCTACCAGTTCCTAGTTTAAAATCCCCTTTAGCTCTTTTTAAGTCATTTCTGACCAACCACAAGGCTGGAAGAAAAAAATGCCTTTGACATTGCAATGCACCAATCTCCCCATTTAGTAACTGCTGATACATGGGGAAAAAAATTAATTGTAAGTATCTGTGAAATATTTTTTTTTTTATGTAGCTTAGAAAATGATGTTGAAAGATAGTCGTGTTAAAGATAAGGGCAGTGAGTAAGAATTGCAATTTGCCCCTGAATGGTACAATTATTGTATTACCCCACATTTAACTATGTGTAAAGATGGAGACCACATCAGTAATAACTTACTTCATCCCAGGAAACCAATAAAAACTGTAATGAATAATTTTTAATTTTATTTGTGACATTTATTTTAATTCTACTACAGACATGTTTTCTTTTTATATCCTCCAAATATATGAAGTGTAAAAAACTTCCTTCTAACATTTCAGTAGACTGGATACAAGGTAGTGTTGCTGATTTTATATAGATCCTTGCATCTTTTTGTTTTAGAATTTTGTATTCAAACCAACCAAGTGTGCACCTGACTAAATGGATCAATAAAAATCTAGTCTAATCTAATCTTGTGGTGTTTTATCCATGGTTATCACAAAGTTTTTGACTAGACCCAATTTAATGTGCAGCGGAGGTAGATACACATTTTTGGGGTCAACAAGAGGAGTGTTTACCACATTCTTCTGTCCAGGCAGTAGCTCAATCCAAGCAGGCCACATTTTCCCAACATAGTGGTTTTTTTCTGTCCCTGCTGTCCCATTCGCATAGAAAGCAGCAATGTTTTGTGTATCGCAGCTGCATGCCGAGCAGAATTGCAGTCACCTTGAGGTCGCCCCATATAGGCCATTTGTATTTCTCACATTGGATATGAGTGAGAAGCAGTTTTAAAATCCTCATATGTCTCCTTCATATTAACTGCATGAGCTACAGGAACTGAAGGAAATTTGTTTCCATTGTGAAGAAGTAATGCCTTCAGACTAACTTTGCTAGAATCTATGAACAAGCGCCACACATTTACATTGAAATCATGGCCAAACTGTCTCCATAACTGATTTGATATCATTACAAAAAACCATGTCACCACTCTTGGAGAAATATTCGGAAAAATCAGCATGGCGGTAACAAAAAGTCACTTTCGCATCGTGAGGAAGAAGATTCCATACTTTCAATCACGAAGCTAAAAGCTCAACCTGTTGCTTCAACAAATTTAAATCACAGACCAGATCATTGATATCCGATTGAGACAAAATGTATGGCTGATTTGATTCGCAGGGGGCTTGAAATGTAGGGTTGACATTAACATTTCGTTTGGTTTCTTCTGCATTTTAACCACTGTCTTCATCTTCACTCAAAGTCACTGCTCAGGAGGCACTGGTACTGGTAATTCTTCACTGTGACAAACGGCCTGTATACCAGATGATAAATTAGGATGTTGCACAGTTTTCTTTGTTTTCGAGGTAATTCCTGCTATTTTTGTCAGACAGAAATAACAGTCTGTTGTGTGATCCATTGGTTCCCTCTAAATCATCGGAACAGCAAAGGGCATGTGACGTGATCCCTTCAACCAGCCTGTCAGGTGTGTGACAGGTACCATATTTTGTCTTGATTGCCAACTTTACACCTGAAATAAAGTTCATAGCACTACTTCATACGAGGAGTAAATTTTCGTTTTTGTGATTTGAGAATTAATTCTCCACAGATATAACAAAAAGATTTTTGGTTATTTACACATGTATGAGGCATTTTTTCTTCTCTATTAACACAAAACAGAAACCATTACGAACCTACAACAACAAGCAGTCACTTTTCTCGCTTTCAGAACTCTCAATGCTGAAACAAAAGTGGCAACAAACAATGTAATGGATTTTTGAACTGAGGATAATTTGTTGTAAATTTGTCAGTCGAACAGTGAAGACGTCTTTCTTGTTTGCTACGTAGATGTTTAGTGTAATTTGCTAGTATTGTTTATGTTTACTGATAGTATTATGTTATTCAATAGTGGTGTTTCAAAGTCATAAATTGTTTATATTTTTAATATCAGAGCATTCACCTTCGAATATTAAATACGAAAAAAAAATAGTTAAGATAAAAAGACATTGAACATAAACATAATACTGAACATAATATGTGTGGAGGAATTGGGTTACAAAACTTTGGTCAGACCATTGCTCGAATATGGTAGTGTAGTACGGGACCCTCATTTTACGTATCAAATATAGGAGTTGGAGAGGGTGCAAAAAAGGGCTGCTAGATTTGTTTCTGGAAATTATCGCAGAATGCAATCAGTGATGGATATGATAAAGGAGCTGGAATGGGATTCATTGCAAGACAGGAGGAGGATGAGGAGGGTCATGGGAGTGTACAGGGCATATACTGGCGATGAGGTATTGAAAGATATTGCAATAGGTATGAAAAGTAGTGCATGGAATGGAAAAGATGACCATGACCACAAGCTGGCACAAGGGTGTGGGAAGATTCTCTTTTTTAGGTAAGGGTGTCAGGGATTGGAATGAGTTAGCAAGAGAAATGATGAATAATTTACCAAAAAAAGTTGAAAGAATTTAAAGATAAAATTTGTAGAGGGCAAATGTAGGTGGGTGCAGGATAGGGGGAAATGGGGGTGAAGGGAAATTGCCACCGGAGCCTGTGTTCAATTGCAATTAAATTAAATGTGTAACATGTTATTTGATTGAATTTAAATACAGATTATGACTGTAATGATTTTGATGTAAACTGGACTGATTTGGTTAAATGTATTGAATGTATTAAATTTAATTGGATGTAAAGTCTGTAAATAAGTAATGTATGGGAGTTAGTTTTACATATTTCGATTGTTTTTCAACAATTACATCAGCAGAATAATTAAATTAAGCCACAGGAGAATAACCAATATGGAGTGTTTTCAAGGACTTACGCCGATATCGATAGAAAGAGGGTAGCGTGTCACAAGAAAACTGAGCCCGATTGGCAAAAACTGATTTCATTTTCGAATTCAGCACCCACGACTTAGCTAAGAGCACCATTCATTTTCTTTGTAACAAAAATGCTGTTGACCGGTGTGATTTATTCCATTCCCTTACTCCCTCAACTACAAAAGAAAATTTCCCTATTCTCTCATACATGAAATTGAGTGTCAGCCGATGCTCATCGCCATTTTTTACCTATTGCTAATTCTTGAACAAATATCTATCCAAGCTTCATCACCAACATTCACAAAACACTCTCTTCACACTCCTCTTCATTCCAATGATTCCCAAACCAGCTCCTTTATCATATTAGTTACTGACTGTGTACTGTGGTAAACAAATCAAACTGCCTTATTTTGCTCACCTTCCAACTCCTGTATTTGATAGCCAAAATGTGGGTCCCATATTAAACCTTCATAATTCAAGATATGGTCTGACCAAAGTTTTGTAAGCCAATAGTCTGAATACCTAGTTTTCCAACATAGCCATAGATGCCATTGAAGCATCATTCAGCGGCCCCTAAAAATCAATAATATTCTTCTTAAACCCATCGTTATCTTTCCCCTTTGCTACTGTTCTACATCTACATATATACTCTGCAATTCACAAAATTGTGGGTGGCAGAGGGTGCTCAGCACCAAAGCTAATCTCTTTGATGTGCATTCCAATCCCTAATGGTACGAGGGAAAAAAGAATTCATATAAGAATCAGTCCGGCACCTTATTTCTCTAATTTTATCTTTCCTGTCCTTCCGACTCAAATAGGTTGGTGGAAGAAGTATTTCACTACAATCGTGAGTGAAAGTTGGAGTACGCATGTTTTCCAATAAGTTTAAACGAAACGTGTGTCGTCTATCTACCAGAGACTCCCAGCCTAGTCTACTAATCAGATTTGTGACGCTTTCATAAGGACTGTAGCAAGCGGTCACGAATCGAGCGGCTCTTCTCTTTACTTTCTCTATACTTTCGATCAATCCCTTACGAAACGGGTCCCAAATGGCACAACAATAATCCAAATGTGGACGCACAAGAGATTTGTACGCTATCTCCTTTGTTTGTTCATTACAATTTTTCAAGATTCTACCTATGAATCGCAGCCTAGAATTTGCTCTACCTACTAAAGAATTAATGCGTATGTCCCATTTCAAGTTCCTTTGTACTGTTACTCCCAAATATTTAATAGAATTGACCATATCAATAACTGTATTGTTTAACTCGTATTTCTGAACAATCGGATTCTTTTTGTTAGTTATGCTCATTGTCTTGCACTTTTTACAGTTTAGAGTAAGTTGCCACTCAGCGCACCAAGCCAAAATAACATCCAGATCGCGCTGAATTTCTAAGCAATCGGCCAAAGTTCTTACTTCCCTATAAATAACCGCATCATCAGCAAACAATCTAAAAAGGCTTTTCACTTTGTCTCCAAGATCGTTTATAAAAATTAAGAAAAGAAGTGGTCCTATTACACTTCCTTGAGATACACCCGATGTAACATCTAGATTAGAAGAACTTTCTCCTTCAACGACAACATACTGCGATCGACCAGTTAGAAAATCCTTTATCCATTCACAAAGCTGATCCGATATACCGTACGCTCGAAGCTTCGCTAAAAGGCGGCTGTGTGGCACAGAGTCAAAGGCTTTCTGGAAATCTAAAAAAATTGCATCTGCTTGTGAACCTGTATCGATAACTTTCATTACGTCGTGTGTAAATAGGGCCAGCTGTGTTTCACATGATCTTTTCTTCCGAAATCCATGTTGATTTGTTGTAAGCAAATTATTATAATCTAGAAAATTCATAATGTTCGAGCATATAATATGCTCCATAACTCTACTACAAACAGATGTTATAGATATGGGACGATAGTTCCCAGGATCACTTCGATCACCTTTTTTGAAAATCGGAGTTACTTCCTTGCTTAGTTGTTTCAAGTATTCTCTACTGCCTTCCTTTCTTTTAAATCTATTGCATTCTTTTCCTACCAGCATCTTTAATCCACTTATCTTCCTTTCACAGAATGTATCTTCTGTGGTTCTCTTTATTATCTGTTATTGAGTAAACATTTCTTCACCATTTTTAATTATGCTTCGAATTCTTCCCACTTCGACTCCAGTTCACTTGTGTTTTCCTTCCATGACAGGCCTAGCAGGCTTGATAGCAGACTGAAAGCTTGGAAAGACTACATCATCTTCTTAAAAATTTGTAAATTGAATCAAATTCTGTAACTAAAGAGTTTTTATAATAGACTCAACTTTTCATGTTGAACAACTGCCAGTTCAAAGTTTATTGCAATTTTTTAAGTTCTGCAATGACCAGGCAATCTTAATTCATTAGCTAAGTAATCCTATATCATCTATGTTTTGCAACTGACAAGTTGTTGGGTGATACTAGACATACAATACTACTTTTTGAGTAACGTCAATTAAAAAAAAAAAATTAAAATATGACAGAAGTATCTAAGAAATGTACTCTGGATCCTGGACAGGGACTATTTTGAAGAGTGCAGGGTATTAGAGTCTGACTAAGTAAAAACATTGGTTTAAAACAAAACAAATATGTTGAAAACCATTCTGTCACCTTTTATACTTTATCAAGTGTCTGCACTCTTAGTCTAACGCAGATGGAACTTTTTACGTTGAGGTGGGAATCAACTACCAGCCACCGACAGTGGTTCCCGGTGGAGATCTAGCCAAAGTGGAGCGTGCCGTCTGCTGTCTGTGCAACACTACGGCGATCGTAGAGGCCTGGAACAGGCTCGATCGCAAGTTCGACCTCATGTTCGCCAAGAGGGCCTTCATGCACTGGTTTGTTGGCGAGGGCATGGAGGAAGGTAATTGTGCTATGCTTAGTTTGAGTTATGGTACTGTCTGTTATTCCTATATACATTCCCCATAACAGATTAACAGCCCTTTAGTGATATAGTTGCGACCAAATCGGCTGATTTTACGCAAGAATTTTCTTCGCTAGCCAGAATACCCTAGTTTTAAGGCACCGAGAAACCATGTTCACTTCTGGTGGAAATATGCATGACTAATTTTTACATCCTTAATGCCAAATTATCCACTTATTTGTACTGCATTTCTGTATCATCAGAACATTTACTGAGTAAAACGAATTTCTTTGCATACTGAGTATAAGGGTAAGAATACTGTACCTGCAGCACTCTTCAAGCTCTCTTCTCTCAAGCATTTTTATTTTTAATATTTCAATTACTTATGTAATACTATATGACTATATAGGACTAACATGACTGTTAGTGAATGCAGCCATTTATCTGTGAAATGTGTAAACTGTGCACAGGTGTATTCTGGTTGTGTAAATCTTGAGAGTGGGGACTATGTGGATGACTATTAAAAACCACATATGGCCTACATGCCAGTTCCGTGGTTAAAATATTTCTCAAATACTGGGTTGGGTGGTCACTGTTTCGTTAGTTATTTGAAGGAATAGTAGATACAGCTGACTGTACATTTAGCATCATTTGGGATGTTGATGTCGGATACTTGTGAAGTTATTTAAGCCTGCAGCCTGCTGTGATCAGTATTGAGTTCTGTAGTGTAGCCTCTGGTAATGATTTTCATTGTTACTGACTGACTACCTATTTGTCCACAAAGTACATGAGGCTTACATTGACATGTTTGTGTTACTCACTTCTTAATCTTGTGCTTTGTTTTCACAACCAAGAGATTGTGGTACAAGAAGTTAGCCGAATCCTAGTAAAGGAGCGTCCATAAACCACATAGCTTTATTTTGGCCTCCAGTGAAACCCCCCCCCCCCCATGTAGCCTGACCTGGCTTTTGCCTCTACCCCCCCTCTCCCATGCAGTATGTAGCTTTAATCTCTATTGATTCGAGAAGACTTTTTGTACTGTTTTCTCTTGTCAGACTATCATAAATTACATACGGAGATAGTTAAAAGATGGAAATACGTAAGTATTCACAAGCTGTAGTGTGTTCTGTATCTCATATTAACTGTGAAAAATAATATGAATGCGAAGCTATGTGGCCTGGCTCTGAACCCCCCCCCCCCCAAGTACCAAGCATAGTTTTCCAGCGAACACCTCCCCCCCCCCCCAGACCGAGCCAGGTAGTTTATAGACGCTCCCTAATGAAGCAAACGAGTATGGAGTGGTTGTCACATAACCTTAGTTATGTCAGTATACTTTCAAAAACAGTTCAAAGGATCCTTAATACACTTAAAACCAATAGCAGATCATTTTAGAAGCATTTTTCAGTAGTTTGAGAGTCAGGAAACATGTTAGTAAGGAGAGTTCGAGCTATTTTGTAAGTTTTCGAAAATATTATAAAGAAATTTAAACATTTTTAGAAGCCTTTTGGCCACATTCATTTTCAGAGGTGTAAAATGAGATGACAATTCAAATTAGATCCAACACTTGCATTTTAGAAGATTATATTAAGAAAATATCATGAAATTGGTGATCTTGCAAGCTCATGGAATTTATTGCACAAGTAACTTTTTTCACCTAATTTTCAAGGTACAGCTAAGATTCAGAGCTCAAAATGTTCAGCATAAGATAATACACAACATATTATAAGATACAGTCAATAAGTGAAAAGAAAGTATGTTTTTTAGACAAAATAAGAGATTTCGCTGACTCTGCAATTCAACATTTCTGCAGACATACAGATCTGAGGGCATAGAAAAGACATTTATATTAAAGAGAAGCTTTCACTGAACACATGGAGTGATTTTTGTAAAGATTCCGACAATATATAAGCCGTAAAAGGGAAATTAAGGTTTGAAAATAATTGCTGCTACTAAGTATTATTTTGGAAACATTAAGGGATAATGAGATAATGAGGAAATAATATTACCATCAGATAGAAAATTTAATTTAGTAAAGTTTGAGATATATTACAGATCGGTAGCACTCATATATTTGGAGATAATGAACGTACAAGTTTTTAGCTGACTTTGCACTTATAGTCAAAGTCGATTTTCACCATCAAATACATTTGGGATCTAGACGTGTTATATGTCAAAAGTTGAGGAAATTTTTATAGAACAATTTGATAACAGAATCATTTCACAGACTAACGAATTGTAGGGATGGTGACAGAGTAAAGCTTTTACGACTTTAACTCGAAATACACGAATCCTAGGAGAAAACTTGTCATAACTAAAACTGACATTTAAAATATGCTTCATAACATATCAAAATTTCAGACTTATCGGAATAAAAATAAGGTTTCCCTTTGTCAAATCAAGCGTCTGCTGAGTCAGCTGGCCCAATATGAATATAAGGAGCCTCCGCTAGCCTAGGCGGACAGCAATAATTCGGCAGAAATTGAACCGAGAGGACGGCGTGTTGGTTGGTCGCGGAGATGTAGAAATTTTAGTAGTGAGGTTATAATGGTGCGGGGTCAATCTTCCTTCGGGATGAACTTTTAACTTTCATCTAGGGGTTAGGAGGAAGTTGCTTACTGTGAGAGGATGGTTTAACCTGTAATCATTTATTTCGGATAGAAGTCTGATGCTTTTCTTTTAGGCCTACGCTGGTACCGAATTTATGTAAGAACTTTTGAAAAAAATATAATATGGAATTAATCAGGAACTCTGAAGTTGTGTTTTAAGAACAGACCTTTATCCCTTGGGGGTAATTACGAGGGATTGGCAACCGTAAATAGCATCACTTAAGGGTACCAGACATGATCATAGTTAAGACAAGCTGCTGCAAGCTACAACCCCGAGCAAGCAAAAGGTTTTACATGGTCTATGGTACAACTTCAACCACAGTTTTGTGAATGTGCCCAATAGCTGGTTGAATTGAGGAATGGTGGGAAAATTACATTTCCTTTTACAAATATATCTGAATTATACATCAGTTTGCTTACATTTATTTTCTGATATAACTATCTCAACAGGTTTTATACAATACTTTCGCTCTTCCTATCCTCAGTTAATTTTTTTACATACTGTACTTTTACTACCTACATACTCACTTATTAGATTCATATATTCTAATCTTTGTCTTCCTCTAGATTTTATTCATTCAACTGTTGCCTGCACTAACAAATTAACCAATCAACATATCTTAAAATATAGCCTTCTATTCTGTAACCAATGTTTTCAGGTATGTGGAGACTCTTCCACAATATTCTTTCCTCACACCATTTCGAAAACATGTTCATTTTATACTTTACCTGTCAATTTAGTTTTCAACAGCCTTTTACAACACCATATATCAAACACTTCTATTTCATAGTAATTTGCTTTTGAAGCTCATTATGAAATTGCTATTGCTATGCCTGATGTAAATAAGCCAATTTTCAATTGATGTAAAATATAAATACTCAGAATAAATAGATGATTCTATAAATCTGCAACCAGAATCAAATTTATCACTAGCATTGAATTTATAATGTAAGCAAAAGTGTCACAGATTGACATCCAGACTATTCCAAACAGCTACAATCAAAATGAAAATGTGAATGGTAAACATTTTGTGCAATTAGTTTTTCAGTGTTATTACATAAAGAGATGATAAAATTTACTAATCAAATCTTATGTAACTTAAATTTTTGTCTGTGGCTGTCAGTATGCAGCTAAGCTTAAGGACCAAATATTTCCCCAGGCGAGTTCTCTGAAGCACGTGAAGACTTGGCAGCCCTCGAATTAGACTACCAGGAGGTGCAGGAGGACGCGGTGTCAGAAACTGACGATGAGAAGGAGTACTAATTACTATACTACTGCTCTGCTCAAACGTTACAAGAAGTCAAAAAATCAAGATGCAACCTTAGGAAGTGAACAATCATATTGCAACCATAACTTCAGGATATATTAAATCCAACTCTTTGAGAGGTGATGACCTTTTGTATCAGACATTTGAGCTGTCTTAGCAGTGACTGTAATTACTAGCATCCTTTCCAATTTTCTATTTCGTGTTCGGAGACTTTTTCACACGGCTGAAAAATCAGCTTCAGCAAGTGACATTAACATAAAATTTATGGCATGTAACATACTGTATCCAGTACACCATGTCTGTTACTAACTGAAAGATACAAGTCACTCTTTCCTAGATTGATGAAACATTCCTTGCATAACAAATTAAAAACTACCATCTCGAGCAGTCCGTTTTACTTACTGTATTGGCAGGTATCAATATTTCTAGTGGCTCCTATACTTTAGGAAGTCATCCTATTTGTTTAAAATAATTTGCAACCAATCATGATAGACGGCAGAGTACCATACTGTGTGCCTTATACTGAGAGTTATATAATTGTCATCTCCTGTACCAATTACTCATACTTTTGTGGTACTTATTTACAATTCAGCTGTTCAAGCTACAACCTTAAATTTGTTTGTCTTTTATATATTTTGAAATATTTGTAATTTTGACTTAAAATGTCATGTTTAAATACTCTTTTTACATTGTGTACTCAACTTGGACTGCACTATAGCATTTATATGTATATAACTGTAATAATGAAAACCTTTTTGGCAATGAAAGTAAGAAATGGTAGGGAACGCCTGTCCTATTTCTGAACTTTTATTTTTTGGTTATCGTTTTACACCTCACCGACATCATTATGGGCAGGAAATGACTGTGGCCAAGATATGCGAACGAATTCAGCTATAGTCTTTTGAAGAAACCATTGTGGCATTTGCATAAAGTGATTTTAGAAAACCATGGAAAACCAAAATCTGAATGGCCTCAAACCCACGACCTACAGAATGCAAATCCAGAAAGTTACTGCTCACCTACCACATACAGTTTCATGAGGGGGGGAAAAAAAAGTTTATTTGCAGCAACTACTATGAGTTTTGATTTTCTGACTGATGATTCGCAAATATCAATTTCTTCAAAGTGACTATGTACTCAAATATTGTATAATAATGTTCCCCAAACACATGTCAAAAAGTGTAATCAGTGAAACTTTTTTTCCATTTCTATCATTTAATAAGTTATATACCAAATACAAAATGGCTGTTAACATTTCATGGCAGAAAATATCAGAATAAGGAAACATTTCCGAATGAAAGGACATACTCTTCCAACCCGGTAAGAAAACGTTTTGGGTAGATTTGGTAAAATAAACAGAAAATCATTATTTTTGCATAAACCAAGGTGGTTGCTGAAAGCTGGAAATGACTCCATGACAAGTAAGTGTTTGGTATCTTGAATAAGAAAGTGAAGTCGGACTGAAAGAAGAGTGTTTACGAAGTATAAGTCGTATGGTAGCAGGCGGTTTGAAACCAGTTTTTTATATCAAGTAGTATTGCATCAAAGATGTTATTTCTATCATCTTAGCTTGGCACTACGACTGGAAATATATCTCACAATGTCACACCTAACACCAGAAGATTGAAAGACTTGGTCATCCTTGCTTTTCAAAAATCTCCATTCCACATATCTCAAACTTATATTCAATATCAAAGATTGTTAACTTTTCTACCAATCATGTAATGTGAATCTTACGGACATTGTTAATGAATAAAAAATTTTCTCACGACTCAGAATTTTTTTTTTACTACCTACAAAAAGCACATTTATATAATTAAGGACATGGCACATAATTTGTGCTTTAATAAATTTTATTGGAGTGTTAAGAAACAATGTACTATAAGCATACAATCACAACTACTGGTATATCCTTCAACTGAACATAATTTGTGTTGAAATAAATAGCATATATATTTCAATAGTTTTTTTTATCATGGCCAAGTTTTAACTCTGATGTGGTCAACATTATCCAGCATTTCCCTTCTGTTTTCATAGTTCTTTCTTAGCTCACGGTTTTACACCTAGTCAATGCTGGTGTCATTACAGATGGGAAAGGACTAATAACAAGGAACAAGAATTGAAAAGCCACAAAAAAAAAAAAAATAAAAAAATCTGGATGGATGAACAGAGATTTCTTGTGAATGTCAGGTCGAAGGGTGCAAGGATTGGTTGGACATAATGATTGGTCTGTTGTTATTATCAATATTTAATTAAAATTGCAATGGAACGCACACTCTGGTGGCAATTTCTCTACACACCCATCTTCCCTCTTTCCTGTACCCACCTACATCTGTCCTCTACAAATTTTAACTTTAAATTCTTTCTACGTTTTTGGTAAATTATGCATCATTTCTCTTGGTAACTTATTCCAATGCCTGACACCCTTACCTAAAAGAGAGAATTTTATCACTCCCTTGTGACTGAAATCGATTGCCATCTTGGTCATCTTTTCCCTTCCACGCATTACTTTTAATTCTTACACCAATATCTTTCCATGCCTCATCACCAATACATCCTGTACACTCCCATGACCCTCTTCACCCTCCTCCTGTCTTCCAATGAATCTTAAAAATATGTTCGAGACAAAATCTTTCATATGGGTACTTTTATGTTATTAGTGGTAAATCAAAATAAGTATCAGTGCAGTTTTTGATATCTTAAATGAATTTGTTACAGTTTTCACATTTTTACTATGTTTCAAAAAATGGTTATAGCTTACTTCATTCAACAATCTAATCATATCAGCAATTAAATATATCTGAGTTTTTGAAGTATTTATGTAACCAATAAGTTGCAAGGCACAAGAAAAGATAAAGTTTTCCAGTCACCCAAATTTAGTAAGTTTAATTCAAATCAAATGTGGTAAGAATGTATGCTCCACTGACAATTCCCATGCAAACCTCCTTTCCTATTTCACAATTATTAAAAAAAAAAAATATTTGTGTTCAATATAATCACCAATATATTTTTGGCCTTCACAAATTTTAACTTTAAATTTGTTTATTGTTTCTGGTAATTTATTCCAATCTTTCATTACCAAAAGAAAAATTTCCAATTCCTTTGCTTTAGAATCAAGAGCCAGAGTTTAGTTGTGGTCATCTCTTCCCTTCCATCTTTTTCTAGTAATCCTAATAACAATATCATTCCAAGCCTCATTGCCAATATACTCTCTCTTCACCCACCTCCTGTTTCCCAACTTAACTCCTTTATCATTTGAATTACTGTTTGTGTTCTGCAGTAATTTTCACAACAAAAAAAACTAGCTACCCTCCTCTGCACCCATTTCAACTCTTGTATTTGATATTTAACATGTGTGTTCCATACTACGCTACTGTACACCTCCTCATCATCCTCCCCAATAAATGGTGCTTTTTGAAACCTCCGCCTTCTTGCTCCATTGAGTTTGCTGAAACAAGGTACTTTAAGTTTTCAACGAACAATTCCTGCAGTAACCTATAATAATAAAAACTTATTATTATTTTTACCTACGTTCTTCGTAAGCTGGCTCTTCACGACATCTATAGTGTCTTCATTCCAAGTTCCATAAATATACAAGCAATAAATGTTTGTTTCTACAAAGCTGCTCATATTAAGATGCTCAGCCAACGTTTAAAGGAAAATGCAAGAACATTGTGAAGTAAGTCAGTATGGTGTAATTATTGAAAGGCTAACTTCTAAACTCCTACTAATAACATCGACTTTCAGCTGTAAAACTTTCACACTGGAGGCCATTTGTTCTGATGGGCCAGCTGACAGGATCTAATCATTGTGCTGTTTGAGTGTAATTGATTTACAAGACTTTCTGTTAACAAACTTGTCACCATTTGCGTTGGTTGAAAATGAGGATAGAGATGGATTCCCTCGAATGTAACATTTAAACATGTTTGGAAGGCAAAGAGCAGTTTAATTATTCATGTTAAATATTTTTTGTATCAGGTCTGGAACTATCTTATTCTTTGGCACTGTATCATTTTTCTGAAAAGTGAATTAAGTTGTTAAACGTATTTGTTATTGAGATTTTTGGGCAAGAGTAGCCAAAGATGAACGTACTATTAGTAACAATGATATTGAAGTTTTTTTAAAATGAAGATAATTTTGAAAAAAAAGAAGAAAATAACTAAGTTTTGACCCATAAAATGAGTCAAGAGTTATGTATGCCATCTGGTTTGAGCCTCTGCAGTTAGAAGCCATATTCATCATTTCAAACTTGATGAAACTGTAATGAGAATATGGCCATGTGGCAATTCCTGTACACACCTACTTTCCAGTTCTTTCAGAGCAATTAAACCATCCAACTACTTTTGCCCTTCATACGCCTTATTTTGAACCCTATCAGTACTGTCTAGAAGAAAGAGAAGCACAACTGTTAATAAACACATCTTATAACAAATTCCTGGAAACCTGTGACAGCATATGATACTGTTGGGTGAGTTGTCTGTCAGATGGTACCAGACTTCCCTTGTTTCATCCCTCAACACAATGAACATACACATCTGTTTATTAAAAAATGGCATTTTGCCTCATTGAGGTCATTAGAGGTGAGATAGAACTGGAAGCAAGGAATGGGAATGAATTTGGCCATGGACTTTCGAAGCAACTATCCTGGCATCCGCCTGGAGTGATGTGGGGAATCTGGAAAACACAAACCTGTTCACCATCACAATCCTCCGTTTCACAGTACTTGTACGCAGATACCGAGTATAACAAACACCTCAAGATATGATATAATTTGCTTACAGGATTAATGCTGCTTTGAAACACTCCTGCTTCTTCTTACCTGGACGTACTCAAATATATCCTGCATAGAATTCTTCATCAGTGTAAGAGGGGAAAGAAAACAAACAACTGAACATTGAGTTTATCTAAATACAACATAATTTATTTCCAATTTAGTGCATACTAAGATACAGTTTATTCTAAACATAAATTTCAATTTGGAATTATAAGCATTCCTTATTTGTTCAACTACGCTCATAATAATTTATGGTAATCATGAAAGGTGTTAAAAAAAAAAAAAAATTCTTCAAATGTCTTTGCAACAACCACAATACAAAAATGCATATTTAAAAAATATGATACGGCAATACCCTAAATCCAATAATAGAAAATAATTGTTATCATCATGGTTACACAGACACTCAAGGTTTTTTAGATAACAAAATAATTATGATATAATTCTAAGAACGAAACAAAAACAATCTGTGGCGTTTTTGTGACTGGCATTTGGCGATTTTCTCTTTACACTTAACACGTTGCAGTTAACACTGAACGGGTACTTTTACAAACCTACATTTATTTCTTTAGGAACAGATAGCTGAGAGTCAGACTGTTGATCAGTATTATTAACTGTTTTTTGCCTCTTATTTTCCATATTCTGGTTTTCCTCTCCTGATTCCGAATTCAATTTATTTGCTTTATTTTTCTCAGCTTCATTCACATTAACATTTAAATTTTTTTCAGTTTGTGAGTTCACGGTTTCACTGTTTGCCTTTGAATCTATGTTCCTACGCTTTTTATTTTTTTTAGATGAATAATTTTGAGAATTCAGCAACAGCTCAAATGGATTACTTTTGTGATGTACATTATATGAAGTTGCCTGCTGCATTTGTGCTTTTTCATAAATGCAAGAACAGAAGTCGTAATGCCACATTACATTTGATCCTGCCGATACACAAAGATACACATTGTCTCCCCAACCATTTGGCGGAGGGAGAAGCTTATCGTCGAAGCGTACAATCCACTGATTGTGAATACATTGCGGGACTCTGTACGCCATACCATAAGCTGTTGGACAATGTAATAACAATGTTGAAAGTAATATCGTGTTATCACTTTCAATAGGAATCTTCATTAGTCTGTGTGTTTTTTCTTCCATAACTGTTGCCCATCGAGATGATTTGCCCTAAGAACAAATGATGGTGACTGTTATAATTATCAAGTGTAACATAACTCTGGAAAAAAATTCAGTAAATCAACACTACCACTGTAATCATTCAACAAAGCACATGAAACAATACCAGCTGAAATAAAATTATATCCTATAAATTCATAGTAGCCAAATGGCTTAAAGATGCAATACCTAGAAAATTGTTACTGAAACTTAACATGGCTGGTCAGGGATAAAATCTGAACACGGCTTGATCAGGAATAAAAATAAAAATCATATTACGACGTATAAGGCTAGTTAAATATATTTAAAAAAAATTATTCTCATGAGATGAAATACTTTCCTATTTGAAATAATTAAGGAAACAACTTTTTCCCCTTTATTGTGGTTGTACAGCTAGTTTACAACAGGGTCAATAGAGCTGTGTGAGGAGAGGAATGGCTAAGAAGGCGGCCATGACCTTCATGAAATAATCATTCCAAATGATTTTGGGAAATTACTGAAAACTAATCAAGATGGCTCCACCAAGGATAGGACCTGCATTTCCAGACTTGAGTGTTCATAATCAAACACCCAGCACAGCAAAACACAAGAACTGTTGATGGAAGGACAGGTAGGACCAATGTTCTCTTGAGTGCATACATTTGTGGTACTCTGATAATTCCTACTCCAAATTGCTTTACTACTTGGCCATCTAATTACCCCCTTTTTATCCTTTTTTTGAAAAATTATCAAATATAACTTAAGTGTCAAATTCCTCCATCTACTTTTGCAACTTACAAACTTTAATTTTAAATTCCTTCAATGTTTTTGATATATTATTCATCTCTTCACTTGGTAATCTGATCCAATCCCTGATACCCTTACCCACAAAAGAAAATTTTCCCACTCCCTTATGCATAAAATCAAGTGCTAGCTTGTGGTAATGGTCATTTTATCCCTTCCATGCACTATACCTAATTCTTTGATCAATATTCTTTGCAGACCCATAACCAACATACGCCTTGTACATTCCCAGCACTCTCTTCACTTTTCTTTTTATAATGACAATAATAATAATGCAGGGTTATAATCGAGTGACTGATGTGTATAATAGACATGTGAACACATTCCCACTGTCCTAAATAGGCTCCAATCCTTTAAGTGTCAATTTATCCTGTACTGGCCTTAAGAATAACTATTTGTGGCGGACACAAACAATTTTGTTGTTGGATCTCTGAAATTTTTTTGAATTATGAATGTTATATTGATTCCCAGAGTGTATTCTGAATTATTAGAATATGGAATTTTAATACCACAGCAGTTCCAGTATAGGGAATTTCTGATCAAATGTTGTATTAGTACAACAGTGTAAACAGCAAATTTTCGACCTAGTGGAGCATTCATATTTATTTATCCAATTAATTGCATCAAATGTCAGGGATGCTTTAGCCATTATTGGTGCACTGATTGAGAGGAAATTGCATTTAAACAGTAGACATATATTAGAAGTGGTGAAATCAAAACTAGCACTATCAAGTTGTAGTGGTTCATATCCACTGAGGGCTCCATACCTCATTATGTATTAGACTGAATTCAGTAAAAAATAAAAACTTTAAAAAAAAATTATGTTAGTTTTAAAAATAAAGGAGGATAAGGGAAATAAACCAATCGCTTGCCACATATGAAGAAAAGAGGGCTGGTGAACAAGTAGACATGAAATAATAATGAATTGTTATTTAATAAGGACATTAATGAAACTGTTGGAATTTTGTTTATTTCGGAGGTATTTCATTTCACCTCTCATCTAGGTACCTTCAGTAATCCAATTTTCTGTAATGTAGTCTGTTTATAAATTTTGTATGTGAGTCTTTTTTTATGTTACTAACAATTACATTTATATAAGGTATTACAGATTATGCATATGGCAGCTGTCTTCAACCAATATGCTAATTTTAATGTTATGGTTTGAAATAGTCAGTCACTTTGGTTAGCTAATTATGTCACTGTTTATCTTTGATAATCAAATTGTAGCAAATTGGCATAATCAGCTGAGGCAAAGTAATTGACTACCTCCAAATCATGTATAACATTAAAAACGGTATATTGGTTGAAGAGACAGCACAAAACGTGATGACAGAAAAGTAACTAAGTAATCTATAATACCATACATAAATGTTTGGCCTTTGCAAATGATCTTGCAATTTTCTTCAGCAGCTAGCAGAGGCAAACTACTATGATGAAAAACTCTATGATACAAGATTGAACAACACTACCCACATGATGAAAACTTACTTAAACTGAACAACAGACTATTATGTTGCACTCGATGTGATGCTGTATTGCAATGTACACTGAATATTTCTGCACGCAGCAGCAAAACTTAAAAAAAAAAGCAATTGAGCCTCCAGGAATATGCATGCTACTGCAAGAATGAGAACTTGAGGAGCGTCCAAACCTCCCACCCCCCTCCCGCCCCCATCTAGCTTCTTTCCCTATTGATTCCAGAAGACATTTTGTATTATTTTTTCGTCAGACTATCGTGAATTACATAATGAGATAATTAAATGACGGAAATAAATATTCACATGCTGTTTGTTCTGTACCTCATTTTAAATATGACAAATAATATGAATAGAAAGCGATGTGGCCTGGCACAGGAAACTCCCCAATATGAATGCTTGCAATGCTGCAAAAATTTTGACATAGCAAAATACATTGCTACAATAAAAGAATAGTTGCAAGAACTGAAGCCATACACTTTGAAATCATGCTGGAAAAAAACTGTGGCCTGATCTCACTGTCAAAAATGATGAAGAATCTGTGGAAATTCAAACTTTAACTGAAAACATTGCTCAAGTTGCGAATGCAATAGGACGAGATGGTTTTAAACAGACAGAATCAAATGACATTCAAGAGTTGCTAGAATTGTAAGATGAAGATTCGACTGATATCGACTTGGAGGAAATGTTAAATCCCCAACCCATTGAAGAAGAGGCTTCAACGAGTACTGAAATGGTGTCATTTAATTTTAAAAACCTGAATTAAGGTAAATGGATGGCAAATGAGTTTTGTAATTTCTTCATGAAAATTGATCAGTCCATGGAAGAAAAGACAAACTGTTAATGCCACAGCTGAATATCAATCCGAATTGAATTTTTTTTTGAAAGTGGCAAAACAAGAAAAAAATGACTAAATTGTTTAAAATGTTGCCTAAGCCTGACAGTAATAATTAAAACATATTTGGGGTTTCCATATTCCTGGAATATTTATGGAACAATCACCCGTGAATAAGGAGCTTTTACTGTACTGTAAATTGAATGAGCAGCCAAAACAATACAATGTAATGTGAAATAACTTATGTGATTGGCAAGCTAACTGACTTGCTGCAAAATGGCTCTAAAATCGCTTAAACGAACTTAATGCACTTTAAATGGCCCAAAAATAGTGACTGGAAGGTCATCACATAAAAAAATCTCACTAAAAAAAAATAAACAAATTCAACAACTCAATTCACATGTTATAAATATGACACAGTGCCAAAGAATAAAACTATTACAGGCTCCATACAACATTTATTAAAATTGAAGTTTAAAAATTATTAAACTATCATCAGAGAGCTCCTAATAACAACAATTCACACAAGATCATAAATACAAACAGTAAAATGCTAAAAGATGACACACTACATATAAAATACACTTGGTGCCGGAATGCATCAGGAAATAACATATTTGCGGTAACAGTGGTACTGATGTTTTCTAAAATAATATTACATATATATTTACTTTTGACCCAGGTCACTGAGACGCAATGACTGTGTCTGGCAATCAACACAGGGCTAGTACCACACACAGAAAGGGGGAATTTTAATAAAAGGAATCAAGTATGCGATACTATTGATGATAATTTATCTGTTTGATGGCATTTGAGGTGTTTTGATTGAGTTGGCCTGAATGGGATGACACCAGGTTTCATCCATGCCATTGTTTCATCTCTCATCCCCAGCATAGAACACCCTAGCACAATCACATATTTCCACAATAGTAAATTACTTACTGCCAGGTACTGAGTAATTTATTTTATTTTATAGCATTGGAGTGTACACTCAAGTAGCAACTTCCCTACCAATCTATTTTCTCCTTTTTTGTAACTACTGACTTTTGCACTTTAAGAATTTTAAATTCTTTCAGTGTTTGCGTTAAATTATTCATTAGTTCCTTTGGTAACTTATTCTAATTCTCAACTCCCTTACTTACAAAGGAAAATTTCTCCACTGCCTGAAATTGAGTGATAGTGATCATGGTTATCTTTTACATTTCGTGCATTACTCTTAATTCTTCAAACAACATCATTCTCAACCACATCACCAATATACGCCTTGTACACTCCAAGCACACTTTCCTTCTGTCTTCTAATGACTCCTAAAACAGCTCTTTTACCATATCAGTTACTAACTGCGCTATCCAATAATTTCCAAACAAATCTCATTGCCCTGCTTTGCAACCCCTCCAACTCCTGTATTTGATATCCAAAATATGTGTCCCACTGTAAGCCACTATATTCAAGCAATGTTATATTCACTTTTTGGCAATACCAACTATTGCGAACTGGTCCGTGCTCCAATATTACTTCTGTGGAATTCTTAACAAGCCAAAAAGGGGCAAATAACAGATAACTAATAAATGTTTCTTGATGTAAACTTCAACTTGAAATCATGTACCTTCCTCATATATCCAACTACACTCTCACTATAACCAATGGCAGTTATAAAAAACATTGAGAAAATTATTTATAAGAAGTCTTCATGGAAATAAAACAACAACAAAAAATGCATATGTAAAAAATGTTATAGGATACTAGTAAGGATCCAATTGTAAAAAATAATGTATACCATTGTCATTAAACAGTCAATAGATTTTTAATAACAATATAATTTTAAGTACAAAACATGTGCTCGTAAAAATACAATTTTGTACATGTGCCAAGGATAGTGCATTGAGAGCTAATGCTGCTCAGCATATATGTGGGGTATATTTTGTTCTCTTTGAGATTTGTCCACCTCACTGTTCCAAAATAAGGTCCCTCAGCTGACATTACCAGAACAATGCACTGATGTTTAGACTGGATTCATACGTCTTCAATATAACTGCACGAAGCACCAATAGCCACCAATGAAATGGTACACATTTGATAACTCTTTGTGTTGAACGGGTGCTTCCTGAAACTGAACAAATCCCGTCCTGCCACCCGAAATGTCCGTTCTTATTTCCAGAAACTTTACTTCTCCGTAAGCTGTGAAATACTTTAACAAATGAGATTCCATCACACCGTGTGACAAATTGTGTATTACTATATCTGAACACTGACCGCCTTTCATTTCCTTTCCATTTACAATCAAACTGGTAGACATTTCTGATTCGGCGGTACTGTCATCTCCAATAACTTCTGGGTATGCACAGCTTTCAAAATCCATTTCTGAATTGTCTGCAATTAAGCTTTCCCAACTTTGGCTCTGTGACATTCTATTTGGAGCTGACCAGGGTAAAATTTTTCCATCGACGCCACTTCCGTGTAAAACGTAATTGACGGCAGCGGTGACACCCGTCGGTTCTCCCGACTGACGTGCTAACGCCTGCGGAAAACGTGCGTAATTGTTCGGCTGTGGAAATAAGCATTCATTATTTCCAATGAATTTCAGGACATTGTTAATCAAGCCTGCCGCCTTCTCTGCAGGACTGCTGGAATGCAACGAACAAGGGTTTACACAAGGAATGTTACTATCTGACACCACCCGGACAAGATGTGACGGTCTTGCAACTATTTGCCGACTTCCTGGTACTGCTTTCTCCGCCCTATTTAACACTGAACTGGTACTTTTACTACCCTCCTTTTTTATTTTAGAAACAGCTGCCTGTAAGTCAAGATTATTCTTAGAGATGTTATCAGTTTTACCAACTGGTTTATCCTGGTTTCCATTTCCAACTCCTGGATTTGCTAATATGTTCTTTGCATTATTTTTCTTAACTGTTAAATTTTGTTTACTTTGTAAATGAATAGTTTCGTCACTCATCTCTGAATAATCAAAATTATATTTTTTAAGTTTTTTGATCAGTCTTTTTGTATTTTAGCTTTTCTTCTTCCTTTAATTTTATACCTTTCAATTTTTTTAATCAGTGCTAATACCTTAGTTGCAGTTTCTGAATCTTCAGTTTTACACTTGTGAACATCTTTAGCCATTGCCACGAAAATTAATGGATTAATTCGGCGAAATGACAAAGATGCTGCTGCCTGCTGCTTAGCTTTTTCATAAACACAAGAACAGAAGTCATACTGCCACGAAACATCCTGTCCCGCTGAGACGCAGTAATATACAGTGTTTCCCCAACCGTTTGGTGGAGGCATAAGTTTATTATTAAAGCGTACAATCCACTGCTTGTGACTACATTCTGGGACGAAGTAAGTCATACCACAAGTTGTTGGAAAAACTGATAATACTGTTGAAAGTGAAAGTGTGTTATCGCTTTCAATAGGAATCTTGAATCGGGTGTTTGTTTTTTCTTCCACAACTGTTGCCCATCCTGATGAGTTTTCCTAAGAACATATGATGGTAAAAAAGAAAATAATTCAGCAAAGCAACAACACAACATGAAACTGCATTCAATCAACAAAGAATATAAAATAAAAATATAGCTTCTAAATTCAAAGTATGCAATTAATTCTAATAAACTGTGAAACTTGTTCAGTTCTGAATGTAGCTTGATCAGGAATAAAACTCAAGATTTTTTAAAGTTGGAGGAAGTTTCATATTAAAACAATTTCTAATTAGAAAATACTCACTATTAGGGCTAAATAAGGAAACAACTTTTTTTAATGTGGCTGTATGGCCAGTTGACATTAGATATACGAGAGGCTGGTGAACACAAAATGGCAAAGAAATTGATGATAGTCTTCATGAAGGAATCATCCTAACAATAATCTGGAGTGATTTTGGGAAATGGTAATGGCTGGTCGTGTGTGTTGAAAGCTACTCACAAAACTGCAATTTTTCATCATCAGCTAAGTTTTTGTAGACTTTGAAATCTTTAAATTATCATCTAAATTCTAAGGTTTATTGTTAGTAAGAAGAATTATTTAAAATTTCCTCCACAAATAACAGTTTTATGTTCACCTCAGTATTGTTAGAGTTTTCTAGTAATTGTAAGTTTCATTGAATTATATAGCATAAGCTTGGTAGTTAAATTAGAATAATATAGCACAGGTAAACATTGTGGTATAAGTTATTTAACAGTTTTAATTTTTTATATATCGTATCAAATACAAATGAGTATTTAGAACCCCAATTGTTAAGGTTATTGTGTCGTGCCATATTCTACGCTCTGCTTGCTTTAAAATATAACAGTTTGTTATTTAATTAGTTCTGAAACAGTAATATAACAACTTGGTAATAATAAAGAATAAAAAAAAAAATTATTTATAAATAGCTTCCCGTTCTTCACAGTAGATTTTATACAGCAGCGTTATTTTAAATTCCACTATCGATATTTAAAATTGCACAGTCAAGTTTACAAAATCATACAAAGTAATTAGTAACCTGTTCTGTCTGAAATATAATTGTGTTTAATTGATTCCTAATACATTAAAATAAAAAATTTCTAGCTTTTCTTTAAAAAAATTCATAAGTAACTATTTAGTTCTTATCCATACTTACACTAAACAGTATCGACTCCCATATTAAGTTTATTTTGAAATCCATCAGCAAAAGTTTTTTCATTCGCTCTTAAATACTTTTGTTATCTAGTTATTATTTATAAAGCTTCTATCTACGAGGGCCGTTCAGAAAGTAACCTCCGATCGGTCACAGTGCGGGTGGTGGGGGTAGTCGCGACGCCATCTGTGCATTCACGCACTCAGCAGGTCAGTCGGCATCAAGCCGTGGTCGAGTGAACGTCGTACCTGCGCTAGTTTAGTTTTTGTGGCAGTTTGAAATGTGTGCTGCAATAGAAAACCCCGCCAAATGTGAAGTGCGTGCTGTCATAAGGTTTTTTACAGCCAAAGGATATTCTGCAGCAGCTATTCATCGTGAGCTTTGTGCCGTGTACGGACCAAGAGTTATGAGTGAAGGAGTTGTCCGTGAATGGGTACGTTTATTTAAAAGTGGACGAGAAAACGTTCATGATGAAGAGAGGAGTGGTAGACCATCATTGGTGACTGACGAACTCGTTCAGACAGTTGATGCAAACGTTCGTAAAAATCGACGTTTCACAATGTCGGAGTTGTCTACTGTTTTTCCGCAGATTTCTAAGACTCTCTTGTACGAGATAGTGACAGCAAGATTGGGTTACCGTAAGTTCTGTGCACGATGGGTGCCCAAAATTCTTACCGACCACCACAAAACTCAAAGAATGGCCTCTGCATTAGACTTTCTGTCACATTATGAGGACGAAGGAGAACCATTGTTAAACAGAATCGTGACCGGTGACGAAACCTGGATTAAGTACGTGAACCCTGAGACAAAAGAACAATCAAAGATGTGGGCACATTCAAATTCGCCTACCAAACCAAGAAAAGCCTTGCAAGATTTTTCTGCCAGAAAACTGATGGCAACGGTGTTTTGGGATGCCAAAGGGGTGTTGTTGGTTGAATTCATGGAACGTGGGACGACCATTAATCAAGACGTGTACTGTGAAACACTAAAAAACTTACGACGGGCTATACAGAACAAACGCCGTGGTATGCTGACTTCCGGTATCGTTTTTTTGCACGATAACGCCCGTCCTCACTCTGCTCGCAGAACAACGGCCCTTCTTGAGTCCTTCAAGTGGGACGTTATCAACCATCCACCTTACAGCCCAGATCTGGCGCCAAGCGATTATCACCTCTTCATGCATATGAAGAAATGGCTCGGGTCCCAGCGGTTTGATGACGACGAAGAGCTCAAAGATGCGGTCACAGGCTGGCTCCAGGCACAAGCGGGTGATTTTTATGCAGAAGGAATTTCAAAGCTTGTGAAGAGATACGATAAGTGCTTAAATCGCTATGGAGACTATGTAGAAAAATAGTGCAAATATGTAGTTGTAAGATGTATATATTAAAATATTTTTATTTAACTTGGTGTATTTTTTTAAATCAACCGGAGGTTACTTTCTGAACAGCCCTCGTAATTATGTATTAAAAAATTAATTCACTTGAGTTTAGAAATCTACAAACATAAGTTATTGTTCTTTAATTATTTTCTAATATATTGCAACCATAATTACTTAATATTTAAAATAATATTTTCCCTAAATAAATGATTAGTTATTATTCTCACTTTAGCACCAAATAGTATTGACCTGTGAAATTCATTCTTCAGGTTAATTTTAATGCTACAATGTTTATTTTATTTGCTCTTAAGTACTTTTCAGCTCATTATTATTTACAACAAAGTGATTGAAAAGTAAAACTTCAATCAAAAAAAATCATTTAAGTTCACATTCATTTTTTTTATTAGACTACCAATTAAATGTAAGATAAATAGAATTTCATAATTTAATCCTTAAGGTTTGTTTAAAAGGTACCAGTAGTTATTGTTTTGCAAAAATCATGCCTGGAAACGGTGGTGCCTGTTGCAGACATGTAGTGAATGGTTTGGATTGCAATCGGTGTAAAGTTTCGTTGGGAATGTAGGGCAATGGGAAAAATGGAACTAAATGAGGCTCTTCAGTGGTATTGTACTGTTTTAAGGACAGGAAACTTTCAGAGCAGGGCGAAACGATCAGGGTATTGCTGAAAGGGTCAGGATCTTTGAGGCTCAGCCTGTGGAGGCACATTCTGTGGGGGCTCAGCTGGCAGATAGTTAGCCTGTGGAGGCTGTGCCGTGGGGGGCTGTGTATATGGAGGCTCTGCCTTTGGAGGCAGAAAGAAGAGATTGTGGGTTTAGTGAGGATGGTCAGAAGGATGGATGGGAACTGATAACAGATCATAAGGGAAATATGGTTAACAGGATGAAGAAGTTAGAGGCCCCAGAAATTGTGGGAAGAAATAGGTTTGACCTGTTAGAAGAGTCAGATGGGGGAGAGCCTCGTGTAGATGTAAAAGTACGTAAGGTGCAGCAGGCCTATAGGAATATAGATGTAGAAGGAAAAAATAGGAAGAAAAAGGTTCTGCTAAGTAGTAGCCATGGGAGAGGTGTAGGCCCTCTTCTGCAGGACCAATTAGGCACAGGAAATCAGGTCACAAGCTTTTTCAAACCCAGTGCAACATTAGGGCAGATAATAGAGGATATAGGATCACTTTGTAGTGATCTGACTCAGGATGATAGAGTAGTGATAGTGCCACATACCAGTGTGGAACTCATACAGGTTCTGTATCACCATGATCAACGACAGTTGAACCTCGCTGTGAGGCGGGAAAACGTGGAAACAGAGATGCTACTTGGAAGAAGTATTAGTTCTGTATTGGGGTTTATTCCTGTGAATTCCTGTGTGGGGTTTTACTAGGCTATGGGGGAAGGGAGTACTTCCCACGTTGTTAGCTAAAGCTGTAATTCCAGTTAGGATGGGGTCAGAACTGTACCTTTTTTTTTAGGTTAGGCGCTGCTAGTGAGGGGATAAAAATAAGTTATCAAAAGGATACTGATTGTAGATGCACTGTAGGAAAAAATACAAATGCTAAAGAAACAGATCAAGCTATTGAAATAATAACGGAATTTGGTACAAGTGGAAAGACAAAGATTAATGCTGAAAATACCACAAAGCCAAAAATAAGGGTGTTTTTGGTAAACTGAAGAAGTATAATGAACAAAGTGATAGAATTTGTCAACTTAACAGAGATACATGAACCACAAGTGATTATAGGGGTAGAGTCTTAGTTAAAAGAAGGAGTACCAGATAATTAAGTTTTTCCTGAAGGTTACAGAGTATTCTGCGGAGACAGAGAAGCAATTGGTGGAGGGGTATTCATATTGGTTAGCAAAGATTACTATAGCTCTCTAGTATTCATATCATGACCTTGAGTTACTAGGAGTAGATTTTTGATAAGAAAGGAAAAAATCAGGGTATTGGCTGCTTACCATAGTGAAAGAATGAATGATGAAGATGAGATTCTTGGAGAGAAATTGAATTCACATTCACAGGTGAGTGTAGAATGGTTATTACTGGAGGGGATTTAAATTTACCAAAGTATAAAATGGGTAGGAAATAAGATTAATAACACAAGGGAACAGAGATTGCAAATACCTTAGTAAGGGAAGGAGGTTTCACACAAGTGGTAGAGCAAACTACGAGGGGACCAAACATATTGGATATCTTCCTAATAAAGCCCAATGATAACCTAGTAGTGTGTCAAGTAACTGAAGGAATAAGTGATCACAGTGCTGTACTAATGGATATCAGGGGATTCAGTAAACCAGTGGCCAAAATAGAAGGGGGCAAATAGGTATAATTACAAAAAGGCACAGACTTTTAGAATTGAAGAGATATTTCAGGGGAAAGTTCAGCAAATGGAAGGATGGCACATGTACAGTGGAGATAAAGAAGGAAAGAGTTAGATGTAGTAAAAAAGGGCAAGGAAATTTTTATTCCAAAGCTGGAAAATAAAAAGAAATACACAACCTACATACTACAATAGGCAGGTGACAAGGTTAAAGAGGCTACTGAGATGGGAACACAACATAGTTAATAGACAGGAAGGCAGTAGGGAATACTTAAAACAACTAAACAAGCAATTAATAAGATCAAATAGAGAAGCTAAGTATAGGTTTACTGAATGATGCATCTACAATTTCTGTGTCTATATAAGAAAAATGAGGGGAAGGGAAGTTATTCATACTATTGTAGATAAGAATGGAGTTGAAGTCACTGAGGATTTTAAAATTGCAGAGATATTGAGTGACTGGTTTAGTGAGACAACTAGGGACAATCATCCTGCGATGGGAGCGAATAAATCAGAGAAGAGCCTGCCTAAAAGTATAAATGAGGAAACCACAAAATTTGAAATAGATTGTTAGGAAATTATGAAGGAATTCAGAAAGCTAAAGAAACATAAAGGGGTTGGTGTAGACAATATTAATACAGATTTATTGTGGGATTACAATATCGTACCTTACCTTGAAATTTTATTTAAAATGAGTCTGGAGTCTTGCTGCTTACCAGTGGATTGGAATAGAGCTTACTAGTACTGGTTCATAAAAGGGAGTTACAAACAGGTTTGCAAATTACAGGGCAATTAGTTTGACATCAGTGATGACAGAGGGATTTATATATATCAGAAACTGGTTTGCAGATTGGCAACATTGCTTTAGGTAAGGATATTCATGTGAATCTCAGATGGTGGGCTATATGCAAGATATTTCAGATGAAATAGACAAGGGAGGCCAAGTTGATAGTGTGGCACTAGATATATCTAAGGCATTTGACAGAGTGAGCCATAAAATGTTTTTAAATAAACTGAAATCTATTGGATTGAATGAAAAAGTTACTTGCTGGGTAGAAGAATTCCAGAAAGCAAAGTGTTAAGAGTAGCAAATACATTATCAAAAAATGTGGAAGTAAGTATGGAAGTGCCACTGGGTAGTGTATTGGGACTGTTGCTGTTCATTATTCTAATGGATGACTAGGTTTTTTCGCAGATGGTATAACGGTATACAATAAGATCAAAACGTGTAGACCTGGAACAGCTTCACCATGACCAGGATAGAATACACAATTGAGCTGGTCAGCATGTCTGCTTATTAGGTACACAGATAAAAAAAATGAAAGGTTAATTGTGATTTTAGGGTGGGGGTTGAAGGCTTGAAGTGTAAATATCTTGGCGTAATGTTTGATAACAAAACTCAACTGAACAGAGCACATTGGGCAGGTGGTAGGAAAAGGTTACAAAATCAATATAGTATTCTCAGGTGACTAGCCGAGTATTTTCACAAGATATTTCGGTAATCGGAATCTCTGTCGCCATCTTCTAGTGAAGTGTAGATGGCGACAGAGATTCAGATTACCGAAATACTGAGTGAAAATATCCTGCTCACTTGGCTAGTCACCCGAGAAGACTAGATTAATTCTCAACGCCAACAAAAACTTCGTTCTTAAGTTATAAAATCCTTCATTTACTGGAGGGGGTGATGAGAGGATGTACCATAGAAGTTAAGGAATTGGGTTACAAAACTCTGCTCAGACCATTGGCTGAATATGGTGGTGTAGTTTGGGATCCACATTTTGGTTATCAAATATAGGAGTTGGAGGGTGTGTAAAGAAGAGAAGCTAGATTTCTTTGTGCAAATTATCAAAGGACCCAGTCAGTAACTGATATGATAAATGAGCTGGATTGGGAGTCATTGGAGGAAAGGAGGAGGGTGAAGAGAATGCTGGGAATGTACAAAGGATGTGTTGGTGAAGGGGCTTGGTTGGATATTTGTCAAAGAATTAGGAATAGTGCATAGAAAGAAAAAGACAACCATGACCACAAGCTGGTGCTCGATTTCATGCATAATGGAGTAGGAAAATTTTCTTTTGTTGGTAAAGGTGTTGGAACAAATTACCATGTAAAGTGATGAATAATTTACCAAAAACACTTAAGGAATTTAAAATTAAAATTTGCAAATCAGATAAGTAAATGGGGAGGAATCTAAACACTCCAATTATAAAAGAAAATGTTTGAAAAAGGGGTAATTAAATGTCATGGGGAATTGCCACCGGAGTGTTAGCTCCATCGCAATTTAATTAACTACAGTAAACAGTAATCAAGACAACAGCTCCGAAGATGAGACATTGTACGAAATAAACTTATTGGGGTGGATAGTGGAGATCCCCATGTTCACAAAGTCAATTCTTTCCTATACTTTCTTCTCTGCAATATTTAATTTATTTAGAATGGTCGCCAACCCAAATGGTTTGAATAATGGGATTTTTCAATGAAGGTTAATATCTAAAGATTGTTCTCAACACAGATTTTAAAGTCCAGTATTTTATTGTTCAACGTTTAAAGACATATTCACTCTGACAACAGAAATTGTTACCAGAAATACTTCGTTTCCGAAAATTGCAGATTAATGCCACGATAATTACATACACTCCATTCAAACACAATAAAAAGTTCACTCCACTTGAAACCTCAAACAAAATTTAAATTATGGAAAAGAAGTTTGTTAAATTAATGATCTGTTTCTAAAATTATAGTTGTTGTTTATGAATATTCCAAGTCCGTTTATTCATGATTGTTCTAACGCGACACCCACACCATGCGACACTGCCATAACGTCCGCCCACACTTCACACCTTCACCCTCTAACCAGTTCGAAACTAATGCGGTCGAGGTCCCGCCTCAGGTATCTTATATAGGCTCCCCCAAGCCTGATGGGAAATTCCACTCATCTAGCGTCTCTCCCAGCTCCGCTCACAAAGGCTTTCCCCCTAAGTTTTTCCAATTTTCCTGAAACTTTGTGATAACGTAGAGTTCCTCATCCTAAGCATTTTCTATCCTTGTAAAATTTTTCCTATCTGCTCTCCTTTTGTTGTTATTAACTTTCGAAGTTAAATAAACCTGTTTTCTAGATCTAGTGTTCCAGCTATTTGTTTTAGCGCGAGTGTTCTAATCTTCAGGAATTCTACAGCTTTTGACAATTAATTTGGTGTATCTCACTAGCTTCTAAAAACCTTTCATTAAAAAGATATCGTCTCCCAAAGTTTTCGACCCTTCTCGTCAGCCATCATGGAATCCCAATTAAATACTTTGAAATTAAATATCTTATATTGAGAGTGCATTATTTTGATAAAACTTTCCGCCAAACTTACTTAAAAAAAATTGTACTTTCATAAAAATAGGTTGCCTCCCAGATGTTTTTCTAGTTTTTTCTTTCCCCTTTGTCAACTTTCATTTCTACCCATTCTCGACAACCTGGATAGCTACGATGCTTTAACCGCTTTCGCTTTGGAATTACTTTTAACATATTTCTACTCAACTCAACGATCTCAAACTGCTGTCATTATCTTTTCACAGGAAGGCCTTTAATCGGACACAATTTTCTTTTGACTACTTATTTTATTCTCGACTTACTATTTTTTCCTTTATTGAAAAAGTACCTTAAAATTAGTCATATTTACTCTAAATTCCGTTGGAAACCATGTTTTGTACTTCTAAACAAAGATTTGATACTTTCCGCCTGGTATCTTAATTCATTTATTACCATTCTTTCATACTTCTATTAACCTGCCGGCTGTTGCGTCATCACCGCCACAAAGCGTCTCTGTTCGGACTTAAAGATTGCTCATAACATCCTTCCGAAAATTCGTACTACTACCAATGTGAGTCTTACATTCTCTTCTACACCTGATTAGTGTTATCTTTTGGGGGAAATGTTACTTTGGGTAACCTACTAAAACCGATACCAAACACTCTTCCTCCTCGTTTTATCAGTTGCCAAAAAGGCCAACTACGTTACAACATACATTTAAGGACTTCAAGCATTCCCACTCATCCTCTGGGCTGGAGGAAACAAAGTTGTCACTGGAAGAACAATTTAAAATCTCATCAATATTAACTGTTGGATAAATACATTTGTGGTACTATGATATTTCTAACTCCAAATTGTAGAAAGTGCGGTCATTACACAAACTACTTCACTGTTAAATAACATTAATATGGATTCATGTGGAGGGTATGGTATGGATGTGAGCACATTTTTACCTTGCCATATGTCATGTCTCCCACAGGTTATTGTGAAGTGTGTTAATTTTGTCTGGCCCTCATGCCTTCATCTGTGGTAAGTGATGGGTTATTTTCCCTATGCTATTTTATTTTAATAACATTAATAATAATACAGTATTGTCACTCAGCAACTGGTGTGAATAACAATTGTATTTATGGAAAACACAAACTGCTGTGGCATTGGAACTCTGAAACACTCAGACCATCTTGCCAGTTAACTAATGAACTAAAAACAGAATGATGTTGATTCCTAATGTCTATTCTATATCGCTAGTGGATGAAACTTTAGTCTCACTACTATCTGTGTGCAAAAAAAAAAAAAAAAGTATTATCAACTGCAGCAGTCCATTTATATAAATTCATTTAGTAACGTCATGGATCATTTATCCATTTTAGGTATGGTGGTCAAAAGATAATCAATTATGAACAGAAAAAAGACATATCCTGTACTACATTCAAGGTCCTATTCCTCACATCAATACAGAGAAATAGTTTACTGTAAAGGAAGGGTTTTGATTAATAGCTTCTGACAAAAGTGACTTGTGACAGCACACGATACTGTTGGATTCATCGGTGAGTTAAGGAAGTCAAACTAGGCACCCTATTTTTCAATTGAGTAGGGTGGAATGGGAAGGATCCGCCAAGTTGATTCTCTTATCCACATACAAACACACTACATGACTACATATACACACCACACCACAAACATCCATATATACAGAAATGCCCTCCAAAGCAACTGCTTATGCTCAAATACAAGTATAGTGTAAACCTACAGGGAATGGGTTGTTGGCTGCTGTGGAAAAATAATACTGAAACTTTATAAAATTGTCACTTTTAATATATACTCAAGTTTTTGTCACTACAAAAGTTATTGTTGGAAAAAGATAATTAAAAAAACGCCAATAAAACTTAAATAATTGTTCAAGGTGCTTTAAATAATGAAGTAATTTAATGTAATCTTCTTGGGAGTCCAGCCAGACCATATCTTAGAAACATAACATTTCGACAGATGGCTTCACTAGATGTCTAGTAGCTTCCAGATGTGACAGGTGTCTAGTAACTTCCAGATGTGACAGGTGTCAAGTAGCTTCCAGATGTGACTGGTGCCTAGTAACTTCCAGATGTGACAGGTGTCAAGTAGCTTCCAGATGTGACAGGTGTCTAGTAACTTCCAGATGTGACAGGTTTTTTGCAGCTTCCAGATGTGACAGGTGTCAAGTAGCTTCCAGATATGACAGGTGTCTAGTAACTTCCAGATGTGACAGGTGTCTAGTAACTTCCAGATGTGACAGGTTTTTTGCAGCTTCCAGATGTGACAGGTGTCAAGTAGCTTCCAGATGTGACAAGTGTCAAGTAGCTTCCAGATGTGACAGGTGCCTAGTAACTTCCAGATGTGACAGGTTTTTTGCAGCTTCCAGATGTGACAGGTGTCAAGTAGCTTCCAGATGTCACAGGTGTCTAGTAACTTCCAGATGTGAGAGGTGTCTAGTAACTTCCAGATGTGACAGGTTTTTTGCAGCTTCCAGATGTGACAGGTGTCAAGTAGCTTCCAGATGTGACAGGTGTCTAGTAACTTCCGGATGTGACAGGTGTCTAGTAACTTCCAGATGTCACAGGTGCCTAGTAACTTCCAGATGTCACAGGTGTCTAGTAACTTCCAGATGTGACAGGTTTTTTGCAGCTTCCAGATGTTACAATGTCAAGTAGCTTCCAGATGTGACAGGTGTCTAGTAACTTCCAGATGTGACAGGTTTTTTGCAGCTTCCAGATGTGACAGGTGTCAAGTAACTTCCAGATGTGACAGGTGTCTAGTAACTTCGAGATGTGACAGGTTTTTTGCAGCTTCCAGATGTGACAGGTGTCAAGTAGCTTCCAGATGTGACAAGTGTCAAGTAGCTTCCAGATGTGACAGGTGCCTAGTAACTTCCAGATGTCACAGGTGCCTAGTAACTTCCAGATGTCACAGGTGTCTAGTAACTTCCAGATGTGACAGGTTTTTTGCAGCTTCCAGATGTTACAATGTCAAGTAGCTTCCAGATGTGACAGGTGTCTAGTAACTTCCAGATGTGACAGGTTTTTTGCAGCTTCCAGATGTGACAGGTGTCAAGTAGCTTCCAGATATGACAGGTGTCTAGTAACTTCCAGATGTGACAGGTGTCTAGTAACTTCGAGATGTGACAGGTTTTTTGCAGCTTCCAGATGTGACAGGTGTCAAGTAGCTTCCAGATGTGACAAGTGTCAAGTAGCTTCCAGATGTGACAGGTGCCTAGTAACTTCCAGATGTGACAGGTTTTTTGCAGCTTCCAGATGTGACAGGTGTCAAGTAGCTTCCAGATATGACAAGTGTCTAGTAACTTCCAGATGTGACAGGTGTCTAGTAACTTCGAGATGTGACAGGTTTTTTGCAGCTTCCAGATGTGACAGGTGTCAAGTAGCTTCCAGATGTGACAAGTGTCAAGTAGCTTCCAGATGTGACAGGTGCCTAGTAACTTCCAAATGTGACAGGTTTTTTGCAGCTTCCAGATGTGACAGGTGTCAAGTAGCTTCCAGATGTCACAGGTGTCTAGTAACTTCCAGATGTGACAGGTTTTTTGCAGCTTCCAGATGTTACAATGTCAAGTAGCTTCCAGATGTGAGAGGTGTCTAGTAACTTCCAGATGTGACAGGTTTTTTGCAGCTTCCAGATGTGACAGGTGTCAAGTAGCTTCCAGATGTGACAGGTGTCTAGTAACTTCCGGATGTGACAGGTTTTTTGCAGCTTCCAGATGTGACAGGTGTCAAGTAGCTTCCAGATGTGACAGGTGTCAAGTAGCTTCCAGATGTGACAGGTGTCAAGTAGCTTCCAGATGTCACAGGTGCCTAGTAACTTCCAGATGTCACAGGTGTCTAGTAACTTCCAGATGTGACAGGTGTCAAGTAGCTTCCAGATGTCACAAGTGTCTAGTAACTTCCAGATGTGACAGGTTTTTTGCAGCTTCCAGATGTTACAATGTCAAGTAGCTTCCAGATGTGACAGGTGTCTAGTAACTTCGAGATGTGACAGGTTTTTTGCAGCTTCCAGATGTGACAGGTGTCAAGTAGCTTCCAGATGTGACAAGTGTCAAGTAGCTTCCAGATGTGACAGGTGCCTAGTAACTTCCAGATGTGACAGGTTTTTTGCAGCTTCCAGATGTGACAGGTGTCAAGTAGCTTCCAGATATGACAGGTGTCTAGTAACTTCCAGATGTGACAGGTGTCTAGTAACTTCGAGATGTGACAGGTTTTTTGCAGCTTCCAGATGTGACAGGTGTCAAGTAGCTTCCAGATGTGACAAGTGTCAAGTAGCTTCCAGATGTGACAGGTGCCTAGTAACTTCCAAATGTGACAGATTTTTTGCAGCTTCCAGATGTGACAGGTGTCAAGTAGCTTCCAGATGTCACAGGTGTCTAGTAACTTCCAGATGTGACAGGTTTTTTGCAGCTTCCAGATGTTACAATGTCAAGTAGCTTCCAGATGTGAGAGGTGTCTAGTAACTTCCAGATGTGACAGGTTTTTTGCAGCTTCCAGATGTGACAGGTGTCAAGTAGCTTCCAGATGTGACAGGTGTCTAGTAACTTCCGGATGTGACAGGTGTCTAGTAACTTCCAGATGTGACAGGTTTTTTTGCAGC